>CM050928.1:14244540-14844540 GCA_027742785.1 Vigna reflexopilosa | reverse complement strand
ATGCATCAAAGTACCCGATTATCATAGTCGATCAAACATTAAATCCAATATTTAGAGAGGATTAACGAAGCATATATCAACGACAATGAGCATAACGTTTTCACAAAGAGGACAGCGAGTCAATTAAGATCCTGATGGAATTCAAAAGTATAAGAATGTTATGTCATTCACATATAACATTTTTATGAAGATTCAAAAGGAAATGTGTAAATTTGAACATTCTTAGCTTTTGTTGAGAAATGAACCACATAAGGGCGCTCTAAAATATTGTCACTATTATGTAGAAACTAGAATTTTAAATATAATAGTCATATTATATCTCCGTCATTTAATTATTATTGTTAAATTTAAATATTTTATATTGAACCAATTTTTTTATTTTAGTTGTAAAAATAGTCATTGTAAAACTAGTTGTTATGAAGCTATATAATTATGCAATATTATTTCATTCTCACATCTAATACTTTAAACATTTCAATTATCCATATAATGGATTTTCATAACATCAATTTAGACATAATATTAGATCAAGTCATACTGAAGAACCCAAAGACAACAATAATGAAGTCATCAAGGTTAATACTTGAACACTAACATGAAAGTCAATAATACCAGTAGTTATAAATAAAGAACAAAGGTTGTACATCGAAATTGTGATCAAATTCATGATCCATTGTTCATTGACTATTTTTCTAAAAATCTTATGCGCACAAAAACTCAATAATCGAAGGTTTCACATGTCAAAGGATGTCTTTCTACGAATTGTAAAGACCCTCAGTAATCACAATGACTACTTCATACTGAAGTTAGATGCAACATGGAGAAGAGGTTTATCAACTTCACAAAGTGCACTACAGTTATTCGAATATTGACTTATGGCCCACTCGCTATTAGCGTGGATGAATACATTCGAATAAGTGAAAGCATTATAGTGGAATGCTTACAATGATTTGTACCAAACATCTAGCAATATTTGGATATGATTACCTAAGGAGACCAACAACAAAGACATCAACCAACTACTACAAGTGGAAGCAGCTCATAGTTTTTCAGGTATGTTAGAGTGAATTGATTGTATGCACTGGAAATCAAAAAATTGCTTAGTTGCATGCAAAAGTCCATTTTGCTGTGATGATCATGCTAACCCACAACAATCATGTGGCTTCAAAAGACTCGCAGATTTGACGTTTATTATTTTCTATTGCAACATGTGTTGCAATATACCCTGTATGGGGTATATTGCAATTGGGTTCATCTCTAACATCCATAGATGAAAAACTATACAAAATTACGTTAAATAATATTTAAACGTGACTTTACAAAATATGATGCACAGTAAACTAAACACGCTTTTAGTACACATGTCTGAATTAACTTTAGATCATCTAGAATAATGTTATAGTATTAAATCTAATTACCCTGACTTAGTCTCTTAATGCATAAGCCGGATGAAAAGACAGCTTACCAAAATATCAAGACATTGTATAAAATTTAGTTACCTTTTACTCTTTCTGCACTATCGTCTTCCCTGTGAATCTAGTACACCATGAATAGTTTGTTTAAGTTTTCCAATACCTCATGATTTCAGGACTAAGATTAATGGTATGTGAGAACCAAAACTCCCTCACTAGGAGGCTCAGAGTACAAAAACTGAAACAAAAATGCTTGACCCTCATACATGTGAATAAAAGAAATTAGGTTACCAACACACGCTTTATCCTCACTGGAACTTCCACTTTCACTTACCTTAGAACCTTTGCTGCGCCCTCGGGAAACACGTGATTTATGTAACACCCATTCCCAGCTCAAAATCCGCAATCCCAGTTAGTAGAGGTATTAGAAGTATAAAGCAACGAGTGAATGCTCATTCTGACCCATTACCATGAAGTGGAAGGGGATGAATCATATAGCTGAATGGTGGATTGTTCAACTGCGAAGACATCTTCCTGAGCATTAGTTTCAGCAAACCTCCATGTTCAACTACCTGCAAAATAATCGTCAATAAATAGTGATTAACCTTTGGAAACAAGAAACGCAAATAAAGGACACAATATCACATGTTTACATGGTTGATAACGGAGTGACATAAGAGCAGATTACAGCAATACGAGCATCAGTGTTATGCTAAACCCATAGCATAGGAAAATCCACGATGTGCACGGCACAGCTTAAGCCATCTATGAGCTTACTACAAGAATTGTCAATCTGTACTATATAAGTATATTATAATAATTTATCAGAATTCTAATGTCTGTTATGCCCTAATGCATTACTTATGTCCAACACAGACACCAGACTAAAGTCCAAAATATAAAATGCAGCATGAGAATCAAGATTCAAGATTTTTATACACTCTAGTTCTAACGACAAAGTTAAGCTTCATAATGTTCATACTATGATCATTTAATAATCCCAACAAGATGAATAATATCTCTAAGAAGTTAAAACAAGTCATATGATAATGAACCGCCAAAAAATAGCTATGAACCTCGCAATATTATTTATAAGATAACTTGGCCTTTAAAAAAAATTATAGTAGTGTCTAGGATGTGTTTAGGCAAGGTTAGGTGTCGACTCACTTTCTTGGCATATGTTCCAACCATGTTGGAGAGGTGTCCGAACTAAATATTATTTTTTATTGAAACAAGTAGATAAGTGTCCGACACATGCCAAAGGCATATCATGTCCAAAAAATGTCTGACACGCCATTCTAAAGAGATGTTAGTCCATCCCCTACAAGGATATCACAATCCTCTTGCAGTTACTCCTGAAGTTCTGAGTTCATATGCTGCAGCACCACTGCTGATTTCTGCAGAACGCAGTGTTTCCCACCAGCTCTGATCAGATAATCAATCTTAACACATTTCTTTTACCTTCACAGGTCAGAAACACGGGGAACTTTAGCCAGCAGTCCGTTGATGATATGTGTGTCTGTGTGTTTCACAACCTGCTTCTCAGCTTCAGCCTCTCACTTCAGATCCCTACATGTCAGTGCCTAGACTGCTTAGCTCTTTCAAAGTTTAAATGGACAGTTTATGATTTAAGTTTTTAATAATTTAATCTATTTCATGATTGAAAACTTTTGATCAAGATGGAGATGAGTTTTTGTTAATTATAATGTTACACACACACACATAATATAAAGTGAGGTTAGAGTGTGTTATGCTATGTGCTATAGAAATTAGCCTCCCAATTTCCGTAAGTGTAAGGCAAATCACTGTATAAGGTTTTAGTTCACAGTTTACCATTAATGAAGATGCAAGAAAAGTATTTGCTACTCGATATTGTTTATGACACCTACAGCGACACTTTCCAAAAAGAACTTGGCCTCCCAATGTCTAATTATAATTTCTAAGCACAGTCCATGTCCTGTCTCATTATTCCAAGCGCCAAGGAAAATAAAGTCATTTCCAAAAATACTGTTATGGCAACTGACAGTCTAACACCATCTCGATCTACTTGTTCTATATGTTTGTCACATGCAATCACCCCGTATTGGAAATTAGCATCAAGTCCCAGAAAACAACAAATATAAAGCCTTTATGCACACCTTCTATCAGATGCATTCTATTGAAACCAAACTAAACATGCTGAACATGGCGTAATACAACTTCACAAATAATGAAATGAAACAATTTCAGCATCCAATTCATGGAAGTGAGCACTACAATAGTAAGAAAAAATTCACATCTCAAGGAAATGTAGCAGCAAAAGGAACCGGTGAAAAGAAGTTGGAGATGAATCAACCAAAAGATACTCATGTTGAATTGCACAAATAAAACATTCTCCTGTCTGATTAAAATGATCTTTCATACTTGCAAGATGCACAAAAACACTAGGTGGAATAACTAGTGGGCCATCATCCGACCATGAGAATGATTCATTGATGCACCAGCAGACGCACCATGGTTTTTAAACACCTTCAAATATTAATAGCAGCAAGTTTACTTGATAATTAAATGATGAAACAAGTGCAATAAGAAGATAATAAATCCAACATCTACACGCTATTCCTGAATTTCACATAAGAGGTTTTACCTTGCATTGAAAATTATTAACATATAATATATATCAATGCATATAAAATATGCATAGCAAGCTTATATTAAAAGTTGCCCAAAACAAAACCACAAAGTACACATGCCAATCCTACGAAGTAATCAAAAGACAATACAACTCAAAAAAGAAACTAGATAGAGTACCTGATAATTCAGATAATTCACATTGGTCAATGCAGAAATCAACGCCTTTTACTAAGGGATTTATTATGCAACTCTAGCAAGCCCTGAAGAGATTCCATAGACCACATTTCTTCGTTCTGGGCGTATACTTTTTGATTAAGAGAATCTATTATTATGCTGACATTACCAAACCCATATATTTGATGACCATTGTGCATTCTACCAGGTTTAAGCTTGAATAGCAAACCATGTTGCTGAGCATGAGCCTCAATGACTTCTTTCAAGCTTAATTCATGAGTGCCATCTGCGTTGACTGCACCGCCCAAGCTAGCCGCAGCTTGCTGTTGAGCATAAGCTGCTGCTTTCTGTTGAGCCTCAAATTGCCTCTGCTCAAGTACCCTAAGATAGCTTATATTCTCCTTTAAACCAGGTTGGACCACCTCCATACCTTCAACAGCCTGGTTCATCATATCAAGACCGCGATTAAGTTGGTATCGGATGCTTTCATTTGCTAACAGTTCTTTTGGAATGAGTTCCTTCCATCCTAAATACCATTTTGTAACTTCTTCAAAATTAGGATTTGAGCACAGCCAATGATACAGAACCTGAAGCCATTTAGCAAAGAAGAATTTCTCCATCATATCAACCATTAGGTGAATAGGAATAGCAGAAGCCCAGTTCATTACCCAATAAAATTGATCAAGATTCTGACTTGCTGGGTTCACTTGGAAATCTTGCAAGACAAGCTGTAACTTTGGTACAATAAAACGAAGCATAAGTTGTTCCCAACTAGCAGAATCAAATACAGACTTCCAAGGAGACAATATAGCATAAGCAGAACCATCACTTGGGTGCCAGGCACCAAGAACAGTACTCAATTTAAAACGAATCACCTGGTAAATACCCTCCAACTTGTGACCCAACAGCGGTAGCCATGGATGCACCCAAGTGTGGATAGGAATGGTCTCACGGTGTGGTTCCCAAGTATCTACAGCACTTGATAGTTTAGGCATAACTATATTGTCTAATATGGTGGCAAGGACTGATTGAGGAAGTAACTTTTCCCACAATTCCAGAAACCATAACATTGGTTCAGGATCCCGGGCCTGCCAGGTATTTATACCAGATATTCTTACAGCTGGCAATACAACCTCTAAAACCAATTGGGTATAAGGTGATGATACATCCCATATATCAACTGAATCTTCTTCTCGAAGCAATGCCTTCCACTCTGAAATCAACTCCAACCCATGAGATGGATTTCGCAGAGGATCCCAACCTTGGAAAACTCTGATAAACAGGGGTAGAGCATAAAAACAAGCAATGCATGACAAGTTACACAACTTGTAGTCATCAGCATATCTTTTGTGTAAATCCCTAAAGCAATGAGCAAGGGAATCCAATGTTAATGTTCCCAAAGTGTTTTCTTCTTCAACATGGTCTAACACACGCTTTATTTCCTCCATATTATCCAGCTGCTTCTTCTGGAACGCTGCCTCAGTTTCTAACTTCTCTTTTTCTTTTTTCAAGCTAAGTGCCGTCTCCCTCTCTCTCCTCAAATCTCTATCAATCTGTTGGATGTCAGCCTCAGCCAACCCAACTATTAATGCTACATTATACTGAAGTTCTGGCATTGGGATATCATTTTCTTTTGCTTTCTCCTCGGCATTCAAATCAGACAAATTTATTACTCTAGCATGTGGCCCTCTCATATCATATACCTTCTGAATAACCTCAAACTCTTGTTCTTGCTTGCTTGCCAACAACTCCTCAGCTGTTACATACTCTTCCTCCTTCTTTTTCTTCAACCTTGCTTGCTTTGACCATAACCTTTCCTTTGTTTTGCTAACCACAGGTTGTGAGACCTCTTGCACATTCTTCTTCTCTTGCTGCAAAACCGGCAATGGCAAAGTCTCCTTAGACTCATTAAACCCTATGCCAGAATTCTTGGCCCTCAATCTGGCCTCAATAGGAGCCACAATACCCTGCTCATTCTTCCCAAGCCCACCTCCTTTATAACCCATCTTCTCCAACAACTTCATGCCTATCCCTTTCGTATGCTTCTCAAACTTCCCCACATCACTAAACCCATCTTGAACTGAACTCTGATGCTTCCCCCTCTTCTTCTCCAGCCTCTCCTTCTCCCTTTCCCTTTCCCTTCTCATCGCCCCCTCCTTAATCTTCTTCCCAAATGCTGAGGGCAAGAAATTATCATGACCGTTCTCATCAGAATCATCATTTATTTCTGAACCATTTGCTGTATTGCCAGAATTAAAACCTAGACCAGACCCAGAAGTGCCACCAGACCCCATACCAAAACCTGACCCTAAGCCCGGCCTATCCTCACTAACATAACCATCTTTCTCATTCTGCTCTTTGGACTTATTATCAATTTCCTGATTGGGCATAATAAACATTCCAGTAGACACAAAATTCACAGGCTTGGTTAGATCTTGCTTCTTTGAAAAATCACGGTCCTTCCTCCGTTTTCTACTTGAATAATCATCATCGTCATCAGAATCTGCAAAAACCCCGTAAAGAACATCATCCTTTGTCTGAGTGCGCTTTTCCTTACGACTCTTGTAGTAGAATTCACCACCAATCCATTGACCACCCTCATAATCATTCTCCATTCCAAATTTCTCCATCTCTTGATCCTCGTCCATGTTTATATGGCAAATAAACCTGTAAAATAAATTGTTTAGAAAAATGGCAAGTTTATAACCAACAAAAATTACACAGTAGATTCCCTGTTTGACATTTCGTTTTGCAAAATCCCTGAACATATTGCAGATCAAATTTAGAACGGTGGAAGTAGGGTAAACAGTAAAGAGGTCTACAAGCAGAAAAATGGACACAAAAATTAATGAAAATTGGAAAAGGAAAAGTGTAACGAAATCTAAGTGGAATGGTGACACGGGTGTAAAAGATGAGATGCCTGAAAACCAATGGCTGTGAAGTTCAATCAAATATGAAACTGTATTTAGCTTCACAAATATGACAAACAAGTTGAGCTCAAAAGTAACTTTCATCTTGTTACATTTGGGAAGGCTACTCCAAAATTAAAACTTATCTCAAGCCTCCTTGTAGTGATCAACGTCATTAACAGTCATTAATGTTTTAATCAAGTTAACGGTTTAGAGTAAAACAACTTAATTCCGACGAAATGCTAAACATTCACACGTAAAAATCAACAAACCAAACAAATGCCCAAAGATAAGAAGAACCAGATTTAACATTCAACAGAGTCAGAGCCCTGTCAGAACCAAACTTGTTTCACTTTTCTTTTGCAAATTAGTTTAAATTCATTTCACCGCAAGTTAAATTGCACATGAAATTGCGGCCATTCGCTACACCAAAGGGCAATGTTAATAAGCATATCACTCAAAAACAAAAACAAAAAAGAACACACACCTTGTACGCATAGAAAAGGTTCCTACAAAGTTAACACCCATCAAAATCCATATGATCCTTTTCACTTATATTCCGATATTTTATTTTACTTCTTAACCCAGCCACAGAATAACACGTTTTGTTCCCGCAATTTTTTCCAAACATCCCCTTCATTCTTTTAAAACATGAGAGAGTAGGAAATTGGGGGAAAGAAGGTAATAAAACGAAACTAGTTTGGGTTTAGGGCTTACCTTTAGAAACCGCGAAAGGGGTATAAGGTATAAATTAGTGCAGAAGCAGAAATCACGAACTTGAGTTGAAAGAAGAATAACGAGGAACTCAGCAATGGATTGAACGAAGGACAAAGTGATTGCGGTTGATTAGGGTTCGTGAGGAGATTGTGAAAAGGGGAATGGGTTTGGGAATTGAGAGAGAGAGTTGAAAATTGATGAGTTGTGAAGAGAGTTTGAAAGTGAATTGAATTGAATTGAGAGAGCGTAATCGGTGAGTTTTGGGGTTAAAGAAAAGAGAGTACGTTAATGGTGGAAACGAAGAACGGAACAAGGTTAGGTTATGCTTTTTTATTTCAACTCGAACTTTTTTTCTTCAATATATTTTTCCCCCGGATATTTCTTTTAAACAATAAAAGATATAAAACAATTGGGATATTTATTTTAATAAATTAAAAAACAAACCTAGGTTTTGCTTAGACAATTTCTTTTTTCTTTTTTGTTTTCTTCAATATATTTTTCACCGGATATTTATTTTATGCCTTGTTATGTTGAATGAAATTTGGACGAGAATAATAGGAGGATTTAAGAAAATTTAATGATAATTTTATTATTTTTATTTTAATAAATTTGGAGGTAAGTGAGAGTGAATTTGAAAGTAAATTTTTTTAATTTGTCATATAAATTAAATCTTACACTAATTCTTACAAATTTTAATTTCAAATTTATTCTCATTTACCTTCAAATCTATTCAAATAAACAATAAAAAAAAATTACCTTCGAATCTTTTTAATTATTCTTCCCGAACAAACAAGGCCTTAATCAATAAAATATATAAAAAAATTAGGATATTTATTTTAATCAATTAAAAAAAATACTCAGGTTTTGTTTAGACAATTTCCTTTTTCTTTTTTGTAAAAACGTTGGGAAAACAAAAGAAAACCTTTTTGTTTATTTAGGATATTTGTTTTAATCAATGAAGAAACAGATTTAGATTAATTTTTTCTGTAAAAACAATGAAAAAGAAAGTAAAATATTTTCATGATATATTTAAGAAAAAAATTTAACTATAAATTAAAATTAGTGTAGATAAAATATAAAATAAAACACGTAAAATATAAATTCTTCAACATTTTATATTTTTATCTATACATAATGTAATTTAAAATAATGAAAAATTTATTTGTTTATAATCAAATATTATATTTTTAAAATGTTATATAATTTATTATTATATCATGATATTTTATAAATATTAAATAATTAATTATTACATTGCAATATTGAGATATAATTGAGTATGATAATAAATTATTATATTAAAGATATTTGTATTGTTGTAAAATTTTGTCTATTTGGGATATTAAATTGATATAAAAGTTAAAATTATGCTATTATAATAGATAAAGACAAAAAATTATACATTTTCAGTATTAAAAAATGAGAAAATTAAAACTTAAGAAATTAAAATTACACGGTTGTAATTAACATAATTTAACATTTTATTCTAAACATTTAGATGATTTTTTTATTTATAACGATAAACAAAATAAACATGTACACATATAGTTTTTCTGTATTGCCTTTGATAGTTTATTATACAAAATATACAATAGAAAAATAAAGAGTTAAATATTTTATAATCCTTAATTTTGATATAAAATTGAAATTTTTTATATAGTGGTTTTTAAAATTTAAAAATGAATAAATATAGTTTTTTAATTTGAACATGTAAAAAGGAATTACGTGTTAAATAGTGTATATTCAAGATTCTCTCATTCATGATAGTATAGGATCTATTTTTCGTTTAATATATGTCAGTCTTGCTAAGTCGACATGTATCCCGTTTGTATCTATTCGACTAGGACGACATCACACTAACCACCTAGTGTTCACAATAATGCACAATTAACTACAGTAATTTAAGATTAACAAGTTATTAGGCAACATGGCCTAGGCCCACCTAGATAATGGCTCATGAATGGTAGTATAAATAGTGAATTTTACAAGGTATGCGATTTGCATTCATTAATTACCGCATATATTACTAGTTGATGCACTTAGCTAACTAAGGCGTTGGAGTGAGTTTTGTAGACACAACTCATACTCGATTTGGAGAGGACGAATACTCTTGGAGAAGACAAGTATCCCTAAGGTTGAAGGCTTGAAGTGTTGAAGTGCTTTCGGAGTCTTTGAAGGATATACATTCAACTCTATAAGAATAATTAGCGCCTACCGTGGGGTTGAATTATATTTTATGACGAGGAACATTTATAGTATCTACGAGAAGTAGGATGGTTAGAGTGAAAGAAGCAAGACCCTTGTCGGCTAACATAGCCACTATTTTAGAAGCCTATACAAAAATGCAACAGAAGTTTGTTGAGTTCAGGAAAAGGAGCGATGAATAGATGAATGCCTTAAGGATGGAGAACGCTAAGCTGAAGAGGAGGGTGAAGGTTGAAGATAAGAAAAAGGTGAAGGAGACTTCCAAGAACGTTGTCTCAGTACATACGGTCCTATCACACCAACGCATGGTTAAGGAGAATGAGGGTGAAAGTGGTCATAAGACTTGACGAGAGACTAATGCCTCCTTAGTGACAAGAGGAGCTCGTCGACACCCCTTCATTGATGACATCAAGAGACCCCACTCCTTAAGCAATGGAAGGCCCTCATCTTATACCGATATAATGGTAACACTATCCCTCATGAGCACATTGTTGTATACATCCCCAAAGTCAATCTCTACTCGACTGACGATGTTGTCATGTGCAAGGTCTTCCTGACGACTTTGAAAGGGATCATTCTGGAGTGGTTCACCCACCTACCTCCCTACTCCGTCAATTGTTTTGATACCTTGACGTTGTCCTTCCCCACACCATTTTCCACTAACTGGCCCCATTGATAAGTGCAAAATGAATTAATTTTAAGATGAATTTGGCACTTATCTTACTTTGATTTACTTAAGTTTCTATATAGATCACCTCAATTTAGTTTGTTTTGCAGTTTTTTGCACCAGTACATAGTTAAAGTGGAAAAATAAAGAAAATGGATGAATTTCAAGCAATTCTAGACAAAATGAAATTGGTGCAACTGAGCGGCATAATTGAGGCCTTAGCCACAAAGCAAACCCAATGCAAAGGGAAACCTCAAGCATTAAACCTAAGGCTAAGCTATGAAGATTTTCCAAAGAAGTTATCTTAGAAGCTAAAGTAGGAAAGCATGAGGCTTGTGCCATAAAAGCAAACCCATATAGGAAGGAAACCTCTATAACTGAAGCTACAAATGCATTGTTAAGACCCTAGACACTTTATAAAAACATAGTTGCACCCATGTTTAAACAAACTTTTGAGGGAACTTTTGTATGCATTTTTCTTTGTACTTAGTGAATACTCTTAAAAAGTATAAGAGATGATGGTTCTTTAAAGCATTATATTGTTTTCATCTATTATAAGGAGATAAACCTCTTTAATGTTGAAGTTATGATGTAACCCTTTGGAACTCTCTTGTATTGGTACTATTTTATTTATCAAAGTATGTTTTTATTACATGTTTATGACTTAGTTTATGCTTATAGAAATATGCCTTTTGGACTATGCAATGTATCAATTACGTTTCAAAGATGTATGCTAGCCATCTCTCAAACTTAACTGAGAAAAGTATTGAGATGTTCATGGATGACCTTTCTATGTATGGTGATTCCTTTGATGAGTACATAAAGAACCTCAAAAATATATTGGAGAGATGTGTGAAAACTAATTTGGTGCTTAATTGGAAAAAATGTCATTTCATGGTGAAAGAAGGTATTGTCTTAGGCCACAAAATATTTGAGAAAGGAATTAAAGTGAATCCAGCCAAGATAAAAGTTATTTCTAAACTTCCTCCACCTTTCAATTTCAAATAAGTAAGAAGCTTTCTAGGCCATGTTGGCCTTTATAGAAGGTTCATACAAAATTTTTCAAAGATTGCAAAGCCTTTGAGCAACTTACTAGTTAAGGATATCAAATTTAAGTTTGATCAAGACTACATAAATGCTTTCAAGCAACTGAAAGCTCAACTTCAGTCATCACTCTACTTGATTGGAATTTTAACTTAAAGATAATGTGTGATGTTAGTGACTATGTTGTTGGAGTTGTTCTAGGATAGAGAAAAGAGAACATATTTCATGTTATTCGTTATGCAAACAAGGTTCTTAGGCGTAAGTTAACTATGCAACAATTGAAAAACAACTTCTTGCAATTGTTTATGGTTTGAAGATGTTCAAATCTTATATAATTGGCTCTAAGATTCTGATCTACATAAACCATGTAATTATCAATTACCTAATGAAGAAATCATATTGAAAACCAAGGCTAATTAGATAGATCTTACTTTTGCAAGAATTTGACTTGGTGATCAAGGATAAGAAGGGTAGTAAAAACCATCTGGTTGATCACTTGTCCAAACTAGAAAATGATGAGATAATTAGCAAGGAGTTAGAAATTTAGGTTGTTCATGCTAAAAGAAAGACCATAGCTTGTTGATATAACAAACTATAAAGCTGAAAGAGTCATTTCAAGGGAATTCACGTAGCACTAGAAACTAAAATTGATTAAAGATGTCAATAAATTGGTATAGGATGATCCTTGTCGTTTCAATATGGGTACAAATGGCATATTGAGAAGGTGTGTGTTTGGAGCAGAAGTCAGAGACATAATCTGGAACTATCATAATTCACCTTAAAAAGGCCACTTTAATGGTGATAGAACGTCTAAAAAAGTGTTGCAATCAAGCTTTTATTGCCTTACATTGTCCAATGATGGTTATGACTATTTCAAAATATGTGATAAATGCCAAAGGACTGGAAGCTATCCAAAAGGCATGAACTACCTCTACAAGGCATAATTAAGGTTAAGATCTTTAATTTCTAGGGGTATATACTTTGTTGGGCCACTTCCTATGCCACATTTAGATGAACACATCCTCATTGTAGTGGGTAGAAACAATTGCTATCTAATAAGTGTCCAATATTAGTTGATTTTAATGTTAATTTGGCACTTATCTTGTTTTGATTATGTGAAATATCTATGTAAATCACCTCAATTTTACTTTTACAAGTTTTGATGAAATTCGAGAGTCAAAGTTGAATTTTGAAGATTAACAGAGAAATTTTGAAGATTAACAGAGAAATTTTGAGCATTTCAGAACAAGTTGATTTAGTATGGTTGTAACGCTAAAATCTGGGGCTTGAGACCCGAAGAAAACCCATCTTGAAAAGCTTTCTCAAGCCCTGTGTTAGAAATAGGAAGCCTTATATCTCAATCCAAGAGGGGAATGAATTGGATTTAACCTTTTTCGAAATCTTTTTTAAATCTTTGAGTTCTTGAATCTTAAAATCAATAATCAAAGATAAATGAATCAACTAAGTAAAGAAAGATAAGAGAAAGATCGAAACATACAAGAATTTATATTGGTTCAACTTATCACAAGCCTACATCCAGTTTTCTCCCAATAACCTGAGTTGAAAGGCTTTCCACTAAATCATATTTTAGTTAAGAATACAATGAAACTCTCAATTGATATCCTCACCACACTCAAATCAGATTACAACACAAATAAGAGAGGAAAACACTCACTTTCACCCAATAAAAGAGATGAGAACCCTCAATCTCTAACTTGGCCTACTCGCACAGGTGCTACACAATGTAGAAAGAATGATACACTAATCAGAACACACTCTTCTAGTGCAAATATATCAGCCACAATGAAGTCCGCTTGATCTTTAATTAATCTTTGAACGTATGATCACCAGTGAAGCTTGAAATCCTCCAAAAACTATTCTTGAGAGACCCTGTACTCAAAACTCAGAAAGTATGTTAGTATTTGAAAATTAAAACGTTAATGAAACAGGTCTCGAGTTAGGTTTATATAGAATATTCAAATTTTGTCACAGTTTAATCGATTATATTATCAGCATAAGTTATTATGCTTTTCTCTCTATTTTAACAGAATATAGCATGTGTATAATTGATTATTTCAATATTCATGCCTATAACTGTTTTTTCTAACAGACGTAACATATTAGGTTATCTGTATAACGGATTAGACCTTACTTTATGATTTAATCGATTATAGAACGTATACAATCGATTATATTGCCACTTAGCCTAATTAGTCATCCATTTGCCTTTCTTAATAGATTATGTTACTTATATAACAAATTATGCCTTTCTCTCTATTTTAATCGATTATGTAACTTATATAATCGATTAGAACAGAGTGATTTGCCCTTGTTTAGCTTTCTAAGTGTTCTGGCTTAATCTAATGGATTATACCACTTATGTAATCGATTATTATTACCAAAAACTGGATTTTCAATCTGTTTTAGGCTTATTTCACAAATCATGAATTTATTAAAACATATAGCACTCACATGTTAATGATTTAAACATTTTTTACGCCATTTTGTTGTGCAAGAATGATTAAAACCATTTTTAATTATTTAAACCTATTCATCATCAAAAACCAATATGTATAGAAGCTAGGCTCCCCCTATCAACACCCTGACCTAAGGTTCAAGCCATGAAGAATCCTTCACATAGAAGTAATCTCAAGAGACTCCAACTCATAACTGCATAACTTAAGCCATAGAGAAAACTCACCTTGGGAGGAAACATCACGACTAGAGCCATGAAAGCCACCATTACAGCACGCTGCCAGAGTCTATAAAAATAGGATTTCTCCTCTATTTTAGAGTGAATTTTTGGATACCTTTTAGTGGGATTTCCAAAGAAATTTTAGAGAGATACTTTAGAGAGTCTCTTTACACATTTCCTCTTTATTTGAAGAACTTCTTTAGAGGATTAGGAGATGAAGTTTCTTCTATGTTTTAACTTCGTTCAATTTGTTATGAGGAGCCAAATCTCTTAGGTGTTGGAGTGAGATGTAAATTGCTTTGAACTCTCTTGTATTCGAGACTATCTTTATTTATGAATGTTTACTTTTGATCATAACTTTGCTAATTGATTTGTGCTTGTTGTTGGATGAATTTATCAATCATCTTATCTCACTGTCTTGAGATTGAGTGGAAACTAGTATCAAGTTATGATACAATCAATTAGTGGTGATTTTAGGCTCTTGGTGCTAAGGATGCTCTTAGAGTTACATCTAAGAGAACTCTCAAGACTTGGTTATTTGTGTAACACCCTAATTTTTGAGATGTCACAAGTTATTACAAAACCGGTAAAATTCAAAAATTTATTATAGCGCGAAATCGTACTTTTCAAAAACCTTAACTTTTAAACATTCATAATTTATTCAAAACATACTAGTTCTAAAAACCTTATCCAATTACATTATTTCGAATAATAAAATAACGAAGGAAATAACTTCAATTATATTTTGCTTAACTTGTAAAACAAAATAGCTTTAATTGAAATCCCAAGTTTGTTCCCCATCCTCTCTCGAGTCTATCACGCCTTTGGAACATCTATAACATCATATGCTCACGTATAACGTTTTATATGATCATCACTAATAATTTCATTCACAAAAACGTATAGGGTAAGCTACCGATAAAACAATCATAACAACAATATGCATATATACTGATTATATCAACCATAATCAAACACACAACAATATACATACCTACTGATTATATCAACCATAATCAAACACCCTATATATATAAGTAATAACAACAACATTCCTAATCCTCTAAACACAACAAATCAATCACGTTTGAATACTTAATTCCTAAACCTCGATACTCCATCCACCATCCTCGATCTTCGATCCTCGATCATCATGAACATCACACACCTAGACTAATTGTCTATCCTTATAGTAGCACCTATGCCAACTATACCACATGATACCATTACTACCAACATAGTATTCCCCTAATGTTTCACCATCACGATAATCATCAACATCTGTACCTCCATCATGATTAACCCCATCATGATCACCATCATGAGCCTCAAATACCATAACACCATAGTGAAAGAATCAGTCACATTCTTATACCCTACCTCACCTACTGTAGCCGTTCCTACAACCTAATTTGTAGCCTCCCTTATAGATATGTTCGAGTAGTCCTACAATCCAGCTAAGGAGCACGCCTTCCTGCCACATAAGGACAAGGAAACCACCATCACCCTCACACAAGGAAGGTTTAATACCCGAACAACCAATACCTATCCACAAATAAAAACAAGGATTTATTAGGTACAACAAGTAAACCTATCTCCCATTCTCATGCCCATCAACCACACACTCAGGTACACCCTAACACTCACTCATGCTCCAATCTCAACTGCATGTCAAACATGACCCTAAACACAACCCCTAAACACATTCTCTTATTATCATCACATTCTACAACTTCTCTAGCTTGATCCTTGTCTAATTTTCATAAAAGATGCATTGTTTCCAATAAAAATACTTTGGAATAATCAATTATTTCCGAAACATACGTATGTACACAAATTATCTCATGATAATCGATTATCACTTAAGATAATCGATTATCTTAGTGGTTCCACACAACAAATCATCATAATTCATCATGCTTGAAGGAATAATTGATTATCACCCAATTATATGTTTTTTTTTCTTTATATTTTTATCTATATTTATATATAAATAAATGAGTCTATATATAAATGAGATTTTTTTATGTTTACATTTATATTTCAATTTTATTCTTTGAATATTTTTTAAATTAAAATAATTATTTTATTAAAACTCTTCAAGTAATTTTTTTAAAATTTAATTATTTCTTACCATTGACCATTTTCTAAATCTTAATTATTTTATTATTTTTTGTTATCATACATAAATAAGAAAAATGGAATAAACATTATGCATGTGTTTTAAGTATGGTATTTAAAATGGATTCATGAAATTTTTGTCTACAACACATGTCTAAGAGGTTTGCAACATGTCTCTAAACCGTGCAAACATAACCTCCAAGCCATGTTGGAACTTCATATGACATAACCAAAATTAGTATTTTTAAATATATTTACGGATAAAGACGGGTTTGATTTAGTGTTTTAAAATTAATAAAAAAAGTTTCTTGTGTTCATTTTTTTTTATCATTTTATTTTAATCTAACTTATCTCTTAAATTAATCGTTTTTTAAATTTAACTATTTTTTAAAATTAAATAAATAAAAATCATGTATAAAATAAATAAAAACTATCTATAATTAAATTGTAAAAATTATTTATTTAATATAGATAAAATTTAAAATAAAGTAAGACTTTTGAATATATATATATATATAAATAAAGTTTTAAGAAATGATTTCATACAAACTTAAATATATAATTTAGAAAGATTGATCATGAAGTGTATTATAATGTAAGATTTGAAGTGTCGCATAATGGGACCATGAGAATTTTTAATTTCTAAAACTATTTAGATGTGAGAAAAAAAAATATATACATTAGAAACGTTAACAAATAAATATTGATTTATTGGCTTCAACTTTTATCATTATTATTATTATTATTATTATTATTATTATTATTATATATATATATATATATATATATATATATATATATATATTATTGGAAACCCATCATACTTTGGATAATTTATTTTCATTCAACAAATTTTTTAATGTTCAGTGTCTATCAAGTTTCCTTTTTCTTTATCGAACAGTGAAATGTCGTTTAAATTAGTATTTAGTCAGAGATTTTGATTAAATTTAAATTAACAAAAAAATAAAATTAACAATTAAAATAATATTTATAAGTATATTTTATTATTTATGAACTTTAATTTGAATAAGTACATTAGTCTAGAAGTCCAATACCTAGTTTATCCGTAAAAAAACTACATTTGTGTTGAATAAGTTATTTAATATGAAAGTGTTTCCGACAAGTAGTACCTTAGTTTAGTAAACAATGTGGTTTTATCAAAGTAGATGCACGGTGGAAAAAAAAATATCCAATACCTGGTATTTAACACTTCCCACTGATTATTGCACTTATACTTTTAATACAATCCTTATATCCAAATAAAGGTTTAATACCTAGTCTTTTTTTTTTTTTTGTTAAAAATATTCAAATTTTGAAAAAAGTTTACTAAGGTCCCATATTTCATTTGTTCAATATGATCCTTTTTGTAGACGCCGTTAAAATCATAACGGTACAGTTGTTAACGTCGCGAAACTTCAATGACCTATTTATTTTGACATGGCTCTGTGAAGTCATTTTAATGTGTAAATATTTAACAAAAAAATAAAATGAAGTAAAATAGGTTAAGTCTGGGTTAAATTAAAAAACCCTTATCTGATTCTGCTAGGTTAAAGTAAAAAACGTCATTTTTGGGTTTTTCGTTCTTGTGAAACTGGTCATTGCTGGTGATTCTACTGCTAATTCCTTCTAGGTGTAAGTGGAATAGCGTACGTAAGTGAGGTAAGTGGTCCTAATCTAAACCTAATTAGTTGATGTTCTTGTTGTGTTATTTGGGGGTTAGGGTTTAATCTAAACCTAATTAGTTAAATATAGGTATTTTCTTCGATTGACGACGATTTTGGGGGTATAAAAAGTTGTTGTTTAAATATTTTCTGTTGAGTTTTTTTGTAATGCATTGTGTATTGTGTTTTAAATATGATTATAGTTGTCGGATTTTGGGTTGTGGAAGACAGTGTGCAAGATTGTCAACTTTTGGTGTGCATAGTGGTCCCATTGTTGTTAGTTTAAGTAATTTTAGTGGTCCCCCTTTCCATTAGAGTTGTAGGGATTCAGATGTCTGGGGAAAGGTTTGAGGTAGTGGTCCACCACGGTGGGACCTTGATAACAGAATACCCCTTTAAGTATTATGGTGGAGAGATTTCTTACTGGGACATTGATCCCGATAAATGGAGTTTTTTTGAAATACTAGGTGCACTAAAAGATCTGGGGTACCTACAAGTGAAAGAGCTATATTACAACGTACAACATGTGTTACATCAACTGTATGATGATAAAGGAGCAATGAATATGATGAAGGTGACAAACTTTTTCTAATGAAACGTTGGGCCACCAACATAACCAAGGTCGCATCTATGGATTTCAATATCTGCCCAAAGATAAAGAACAAGCTTATGAAGGAATCAAATTTGTGTAGATATTGGATCCTAAGGAAAAATTGTTATTTATATTTGATCCAATATGATTTAGGATTTATGTTGATGGTCTGGACGAAATTTTATTTGAATTTGCTTTGTTTTTGTCAGTTGGTCTGGACGACAGTTGTTTGAGGTTAGACACATTGCAGTTGTGGCAAACAAGTTCACAGTGGACCTTGAGAGTCAACATTGTAGCTGCAGAAAGTGGATGATAAGTGGCATCCCGTGTTGTCATGCAATTGCCGCAATGAACTACTCAAATGAAGACCCATAAAATTTTATACCATCTTGGTTCACAAGATCCACATATGAAGAGACGTATGCCTCTATGATTTATCTAGTCAATGGGCAGTTGCTATGGGAAAGAACAACCCTAACCACCCCTTTGGACGAACCCTAACCACCCCTTTTAATACTTACAATAACATCAACTTTACCTATTTCCACCAGCTCACTGAACTGCAACGTGCCACGTAATCATCAAACCTCACACCTCATTCAGGTTAGGCCACGATGGCATTGGCACCGTTAGGTTCTTAACGGTGTGAGCGAAAAGGGCACCAATGAACATTTCTTTAACAAATTATGGGACCTTCCTGAACTTTTTTAAAAGGTAGGATCATTTTGAACCAAACCCAAAAAAGGTGGAACCAAAATAAGTATTAAACCCCAACTAAATGATCCACAATTCGTAGAATATCCGATGATCATCGTGTCATTTATTTTGATCACAGGTTATTTGACACTATATACCTTATATACACGATATTAATAAATAATTTGAATTACTAGCTTAGATATTTAAAATGTATAATAATATCTAACATGATTTTTTATTGAAAAAAAAATAATAGTTGTGATAAAATATGATCTCAAATATTTTTTTTAGTGAAATTTTTTACCTATGGAACCCAAAATAAATACATATAACGGTGTTAGCTTAGTTTTCTGTTATGAAAGCTTACTATTTTTTTGAAGTTTAGTAGTTGTATGTGTATGTTTCGTAACTTCTCAATGAAGTAATGGAACATTTTTTATTCAATTCTCTTCCTTTCACTAATATTTGCTCTTTCTAAAGCATATTTAAGAGATAAATACTTTTGTGCTCTAATTTAATTTTTATAATAATAAATTTCAACACAATAAAACAAATATGCACTGAATCACTTGAGATTAGATAGAGGGGATAAAAATATTTGATAGTTCATCATAAAATTTAAAATTAATATAAGGTTCGATGTTAGCTTTTCTTTCACAATTTCCTTTAGGTTTATCCAACACATTTCTCTTTTATTCATTGTCATTTTTTTTCAAAGTGATATTTTTAATCTACTTTAAAATTTTGATCCTTCTTATTTTATTTTAATCCTTGTAACGTATCCATTTTTCGTTTAAATATTTATAATATTTGATCTATTTTGAGTTAGTCCTTTCCACATTTGATTTATTTATTTGAATTAGTCTTGGTTAAAAAAATTGGCAAGAACTAAAAGTAAATTCTTCACTTATTATAAGAACAACAAAAGTAAAACAAGTTTATAGACAAAAAAAGTTAAAATAAAATAATAGTAATTGAAATTAAAAGACAAAAATACATATACCAAAAGTAACTTACACGAAGCAAAACAAAAAAGAGGACCATATTTAACCCTTGTTGTTTATATTTTTATTGATCATTCACTTTTCATATTTAACCCATTTATATGCATATACATATATATATATACATATACATATATATATATATATATACATATACATATATATATACATATACATATACATATACATATACATATATATACATATACATATATATACATATACATATATATACATATATATATATATATATATACATATATATATATAAAAGTACGTATGCTTTTTTGAAAGGAAAAAGAACACTTGACTCTTTAGAATCTATTGTAGGGACCATTTAACAAGATATTTGGAGACTAAACAATTGGTTCACCTTAGCCATTGGTACATTTTTCTTTTTCTCATGGACTCTAGATGCATTACTTCATTTCACTCTTCACATTTGCATCTCAAAATCCTCAGAAATGCAAAAGCAAATCCATCATGGACAAGAAATCTACATGGGAACACAACAACAAGAACAAATTTTGTCTTTAAAATGAGCAAGTATGACATTATTTACATGATTCATTCTATATATTGTATTGTAGAAGTGTATCTGCTCTTTTCTGTCAACATCTTATATGATGAGTTCAAACTTCTCCCAGCAAAAGCTATCACAAGTACTTGTGCCACCTCCATTGGCAACAACAAAAGCCAGTGATTAGAAGCAAGCACTATGCTAGAAAGGCACAAAAATTCTCCAATGAATTGAGCAAAGAAACTAGCAAAGTAGCTGAGAAGAAAGAGGGTACTATTGTTGGTGCAGTTGCTCTTATCATTGGTACTAGTATTGGTACTGGAATCCTTGCACTTCCAGAGAAAGCCTTCCCTGCTGTACTCCTTTTTCTCTATCACCTGCAGAAAAAGATCTTCTGTCCTTCAAAATATCTCAAATTTGTGTTTTTGTTCCTAT
Organism: Vigna reflexopilosa; assembly: GCA_027742785.1. Taxonomy (NCBI): domain Eukaryota; kingdom Viridiplantae; phylum Streptophyta; class Magnoliopsida; order Fabales; family Fabaceae; genus Vigna; species Vigna reflexopilosa. Next base: position 14,823,072 of record CM050928.1, on the reverse strand, counting down.
CAAAATTCAATTCTTTTTCAGTCTTTGCATGGAAGCATGTGTTTTTACTTTATAATAAGAGAACAAAACCACATGGCTTTTAAAAACTGAATTTCAAGATATTTTGAGGGGAAAAGCATGTTTTACTTGAGAAAAAAAAAACTTTTTTCTTTACTTGGACATGTTATGTACCATTGCAGGGAATTATTCCAAGTTCTATATCAGTAATAGGGTGTTGGATTTTTCTCCTCATTGAAGCCCTTTTGCTGGTTGAAATAAATGTGGCTTTAATGAACAAGAAAAGAAGGAAAAAGGAAGAAAATGAGTTGGATGTTATTTCTATCAGAACCATGGCCCAAGAGACACTTGGTGACTGGGGTGGAACAATAGCCACTGTTGCCTATGTTTTCTTGGGATATAGTTCCATGGTTGCATATAGTTGCAAGGCTGGGGAGATCCTTTTCCAACTCATCAATCTCCCAGCACCAATTTCAGGCTCTCTATTCACTGCTCTCTTCACCATGCTTGTTTCAATTTGGGGAACCAAAGCCACTGACAGAGTGAACCAGTATCTCACTGCTTCCTTGATTGGTACATAAATAGTTGAGCTATGCATGTTTCTAATTTGTAATTAGCACTGTGCAAATTTGACCAGTTCGCCAAATATCGTTGCATTGTCTTAAATGCATGATCCATAATATTTGCTTATAGGACTAATTTATTAAGTTCTTACTAAGAACTAAAATAAGAATACATGACACTTGTAAGTACTAAACTATGTTCAACCTTTCTCTTCTGATATAGGTGAATGAGTGTATTTTATTCTAGAATTAAACTGATAATGTATAGGTTCTTTTGTTTGCAGGTTTATTGTTGGCTATTGAGGCGCTAGCTGTTGTTTTTGGAGGGTGGTCAGGAGTTGGAGGCCTTAGTGACTGGACCAAAATTCCGCCAACCATACCTGTTATTATTTTTTCCCTTGTGTTTCATGATATAACCCCATGTAAGAATGAAAATTATATGTATATATGTATGAACAAAAGTAGCAGAAAGTGCTATGAATTCATTATCTTAAGGTTGTACATTGGATGTGGCTATTTGATCTCTTATATGAATTTGTTCACTGCTTTGAGTTGTTTTAGGTTGTTCTAAATTCTGAGTATGGTTTTACTAAAGAATTTGGTTTTACAAACATTGCAGTTATTTGCACTTATTTGGAAGGTGACCTTCGTCGTATAAAACCTTCAGTTTTTATTGGTGCTCTTGTGCCACTGGTGCTAGTGCTTGTCTGGAATGCAGTTGCTGTTGGTCTTGCAGCTGAAGCAAAACAAGTGGTTGATCCTGTTGCCTTGTTATACGGGTAATTCTTCCCCTGTAGAAAACTTTAGGAACAATTGTGATGCTTTGTAACTATGAAGTTAGAGGCAATTTTGAGAAACCTTGTGTAAAACTGACTCAGCAAAATCTTCTGTAACAAAAGTCTAATCCTACCAGAAAAGGTTGGCTACATGAACTACACAAAAGTAATTAGACTTCTAATACATTATGTATATGAAAGTATTGATGCAAGCTTTTACACTTTTTGTGAAACAAAGAGAAAACAACTTTTTTCTTACCCTTCCATCAAGCAATAGAGCCTCTCAAGTTGCACCTCAATCAACTAAAATTCACAAATGTCAATTTTTTAGGTTGAGAAACAATGGTGTTTCAATTATGGTTGCTGCCTTCTCACTTTTGGCAGTAGGTACATCACTTATTGGCACCCTCCTAGCCTTCTCAGAGTTCTTCAAGGAGCAACTTAAAAATGGAACCTTGCATTCCCCTCCCACAGAAAAGGTAAAACTAAATTATGCTCCTTTAATATCTAGCTAACTACAACTACTGTTGGACCTCCTATCTCGACTCAAGATAAGGCCAATTCATAATATATAAGTAAGTGTAGACTTCACCTAGTCATGGGTTAGAACTTATCCTAACAAAATTTGTTTTTTTTTGGATTTATTGTTTTAACAACTGTTTCCTTTGTTTTACCTATAACACAGTTAAAAAAGAATCATGCCATGCTGTAACGAAGAAAGTTTTTTGGACAGGGAAATTGGTGGAGCAGGAATAAAACAAATGTCACAGCTGTGACAATGGTAGTTGCTCCCTCTCTGTTTGTCTCAACAGCATTTCCGGATGCATTTTCTGCTGCCACAGATATTGCTGTAAGCTGAGAAAGAGGTCTTTCTGTCTATGTGGCATTGAAAGATTAAGTGGCAGTTTTGTTTGAGAAAACATTGCTTTGTTTTTACTTTTAATTACTAAAATGTGACCATTTGTTTTGTTTTCAAAATTTATACAAGAACAATGAGTGTTCTCTGCATTTATATTCAATTTCAATTTTTAACTTTCCTTGATATAAATTTTGAAAAACAAGAAATAAAATGAAGAATAAGTTCTTGGATATGTGATACACTCTCAATTTAGTTCTTGAAAGAATGAGAATCTTGATTTGGTCACTGAATTTGTAAAAACTGTGATAATTGCATTCTGCAATAAAGTTTTATGGGACCATTGTGTCATTAGAATGAAACTTTAAGGACCAATCTGACACTAAATAAAGGACTATTTTGTCATTGAGTTATAATATCCAGGGGCAAAATCTCAACCTTTTTACACATTCAAAGACTAAATATGATTTTTTCATTCTTTCAGTGACTAAATGGACAGCACCTTAAACATTCATGGATCTAGTTGATCATTTATCCTAAAATGAAAATAAGGTGGAATTTCTGTAATTAAATTTGAAAATTATAGTTGTTTTATCAATTCAATTGATCAATCAAAAGCTCTTTAAGTACATAGACAAATTCTGTTTCCTGTGGTTAGTGGTAATTGATGTTTTATTGTGAACTAGGGGGGATATTGCATGACAGTGCTCTATGGAGTTCTTCCACCAGCTATGGCATGGGCAATGCACAAGAGGGAACCTGAGCTTTATGGTCAAAAGGAATTTTTAAATGCAAATGTAGCACTTCTTTTGGCTGAACTGTTTGCATGTGGCATTGTGGTGGAGCAAATCCTGCAAGATATACCAGCACTTCACTCATAAATCCCATTTTTTTCCTGTTAAAACTTCTACCAAGATTCTCCTTCTCATGCCTGCTTTTGCAATAGAATCATGTCACATGTGTGCTGAATTTGAAGACATGATGCCAAAGTTTGGGAATGAAGCATTTACAGAAACATAGAACCTGCTGATTGCATTTGAGTTGCAGAAAATGCTGCAAAGCTTGAAGCCTTACTAAAAGATTTGGTTCTTTCTGCTTCAGTATGTACATAAACTACTCTATAATCTTCAATTATAAAGTACACTGTAAATTGTGATTTTTTCATTTAGCTATAAAGCCTTCAGGTTTTGAGAATCTTGGAATATTAAAATGGATGATTCATAATGTCCATAAGTTTTTTTGTAGCATTTAATTTTATTGACCACTAATCTATTTACACTTTGAATAAGTGAATGATCCATTAGTGTGGCCTCCTTGAAATTTTACATTCTAATTCTAAATCCCTTTCTGGTATGAGCTCCTATTTTCTTGTAAAAGTTCTGATAGAGGAAACCATTTTTCTGTAGTTTTATGAATAGTAGCCACATATTGCTAATAGAAATATAAATGTAGTACAACATAGATTCGTTTACGACACGACACCAATTACAGATTCAACAGATCCACTAATCAGTTCTCTTTTTATCAACTCTAAAGTGTCATAAACCTGTCAAAGATTAAACAAATCAAGAGGAAAAATAATTAAAGAATAATGGAGCAACAAATTTAAGAATTAATGATCTTTCAAAATAATTTGAGGGCAGGCCATAGTTTTAACTGGAAAATCAAATAGAATATGAAATTTTCACCTCAAAGAACTGCTGCAAAGCTGGTGCATGCTGATGAAGCGTTGCATATATCTTCTCAAGTAACGTTAAAAGTGCATCAACTTGATCACCAAGAAGATCAACCTATATTTAAACAGAAAAACTTTAGATTTTGAGTGGTTTCCAATGATTACTAGCATTTGCAAAAAGGTGAATAACCATAAATATTAGGTCAGTTTGGTCTGAGAAAACCTTTTCTATTCCTGTTTTCATTTTTGTTTCTACGTTTACAGAATGTCATATTGGAAACAGTGAAAACAACTTTCTAGCGTTTTCTGTTTTCAGTTTTTGCTTTCAATGTTTCCTATACAAACATTTGAAAACAAGAAAAAAGAGTGAAAAAAGTGGTATTTTTGTAATTAGTAATGAAAACAGAAAAATCATTTCTCAAACCAAATCACCCCTTAACTTTCATGAATGTACAAAGTTTGAGATTATGCTACAGACCTCAGCTTCAGCCTTTTGGAGATTCTGGCACCTTTTAACGAAAGCCTTCTGATAAAGTAATTCCTTGCTTCTGAAGCAACCAACCAACTCAACAAGAGGATCCAAACAATCTTTCATCTTTTCCAATCTATATGAATAGTTTGAGAAAATGTAAGGAAAATTTATATAATAGGTAGATGGTATCCGTGTGAAAAATACCGATGAACAATGATGGTGAAATACCTCACAGTCATCATCTCAAACTTCTGGCATATCATTGGCTCGAATTCTGCAAATGTTAGTAAGAGATTCAAAAGGGGCATGAAAGCAGTAGAAGACAGCCTCAATTGACCTTCTTCATTATTTGACATTTGATTCTGAAAACTGTTTGAATCAGGTAGACTGTGGCCTAAGCTGGTGCCTAAGTGCCTCAGAAGTGCCTTGCTTATACCTAATTGTTGCAACACATTTTCTACCTTGCTGGTCAGTGAAGAGAATGTTTGTTCTTCCCCAGTTATCAACTCTTCAAATATTTCATGCTCATGTAGGTCTCCACGTTCTGAACCCAAGTCTAGTTGCCTGCATTGTTCCTTGATCTCACACTTTGCACTTAGCATCAGATTCTCCTCTGCCTCAAAACAACTAAGTAAAGACTCTAACAGCATAGTTGTCAAGTTCTCTTCTCCCTCAGCTTTCCAAAGTTGCTTTAACATCATAGAAGAGGTAGAGCAATCATCTTCCATGGAATTGTCTTCAACCAATGAATTAACCTCCATGCTCAAGAAAAAGGCATCATTCAATGTTTCAACCATGACAACTTGGTCTACCTTCTCTCTGATGTAATTCTCCATATAGTAGTCATCTAGTTCCCATCCCCATTCCTCAAACATGACTTTGAATACAACCATGCAGACATCTTCCTTCAGATAACTTTCTACAGACATAAACTGCAACTGATCCAGAAAATTTTCCCTATATTCTCTATGCTCCTTTGAAGCAAAACATGCAATATTGACAAAGTTTTTCAACGTTTCACTGAAGACAATCTGATGTATCTGTTCTGTTATGACACTGTCTACTTCACAATCTACCATCTTTTTGTTGAATTCATCCACAGTTTTCCGAATGATAAACATGGATATATACTCACTTATGGTGCTATTTATTTTTTCATCTACTTGGTTACTACATGTCAAGCACTGAAAACAACTTTCCCTAGCTTCTCTGTCATGCCCTTTGGTTAAGGAAAGTTCTTGAGTTGCTGCCTCAGACAAGAAAATCAGATTTATGTCATCTCTGATCTTTCTTTCAATTGTTTGTTTTTCTATGTTCTCATTCCACTCATTGATTACTTCCCTTATGTAAAACTTACATACATGCTCCTGTATTTGCTTCTCCAACTCAAAGTTGAACAATTTTCTATTGAACTCTTCTGCTTGATCATCTACAGAACCAGACACATTTTCAGATTTCAAATTTTGATCTGCGTTAAATTCCTCGTCTCTTGGTGACACCTTTTTTAATTCCTCCTGTTTTTTATTTTCAGCATCACAAATTTCTTTTACCTTTTCTTCAGAACTTCTCTGACTTTCAGCAGCCTTGCTAGTATGACTCTCGTCTACTTCTGATAACTGCCTCAATGCAAACGGTTCTGTGTCATGAACACATCTTTGCTTGAAAAGAGACTCACTAAGTTTAACATTCCGATATATAAAATTGTCCAATTTTTCAGTGACAACATGGATTCTTTCTTTCACACGATTCAGTTCCCTTCTTCTCCTGGAATATGAAGCCTTTCTTTCTTGCAATATTCCATGCTTACTCAAATTCAGTTCTTCACTCTTCCGGCGAATAATGGACTCATGACTCTTTATCAACTTTGCAACATACTTGCTCCCATCTTCATTTTCTTCATCTTCTGTAGACTTTTCTGTCTCTTCTACCTTTTGAGAGAACCTGATAGGCATTTCATGACTTCCTTCAGGGGAAGAAGGCCTTGTTGGGGAAGAAGGCTTTACTGGGGAAGAAAGTGATGAACAATCAGAATCCTCAGGATATGTGTCATAGAAAGAGGAAAATTCATGCTGCAAACTTGTAAACTCATTCATCAACCTTGGCCACTGCTCCTTCCAAACATTGACAACATGATTCTCATCTTTCTTCACTTGTTCTTCAATGTTCTCTTGGAAATTCCTTATGGAGCTTCCAATTGATATAGACATCACATCTTTTTCAATTGCCAACTTCCATTCCCTCTCTTTTGGCCTCATCTCGCACAAGAAAAGGGCAGATTGCATCTTCCCAAAAGCAAGATCCATAGTCTCCTTCAGTATCTCAATGTCAGAACCCATCTCTTCAACCTTTTTCCCACCAACACCATTGTTTTGTACCTTACTAAACATTTCATGCTTTTGTTCATCCTCACCAGTCTTAAACTCACAAAAACCTTGATCACCATCACCATCTTTATGCTCATTTCTTGTTGTTTGATCATTCTCAGCATTGAAACTTCTTGTTTCAACCTCATGGCTAACTCCCAAAGCAACCAATTGTCTTTCTTTCATCTCTAAAGCATGCCTAAGTTGCAACTCATTTTCTAATCTCTGTATCAACTCTTTGTCCTTCTCTACTATGGCTAATTCCGTTTCCTTTAAACGCCATTGAAGGCGATGTTTTATGTCTCTCAAGTCATCAAGCACCTCTTCATGGTTGCTCTCAAGAAAGCTGCTTTCAGTCTCTGCATGAACAATGCTTAGACATCCTTCAAGTTGCATCACTGCTAACTCATAGAACTTTGATATCTCATTCAACCGCTCTAGAACTCCTGTTTTCCCCTTCATCTTCTCCTGAGCTTTGTTCATGGCATAGTGCACGATCCACATCATTGTAGAATCTGCCAAAGATACATCATATCTTCCATCCATACATCGAAAAATCCCATCCATTTTTCCAAGAAATGCACACTACACAACAAACCCAGTTGAAACTTTATCACAACAATAACAAGGTAGTGGCATAAATGCTACGGAAAATTCAACAAACAAGGTGAAAATGCATAAACTGAATGCAAGTCAAAGAGAATGTAAATTTGATCTGAAATTTCCACTAAAACGGGTAATTTTGACCCTTTCAGGAACTTTATGTGGTAAGCATGTCTCTAGGCATTCTTTAAGGAGCATTGTTCTATGAAATATTTATAGATATGTGGCTCTTTGTATTTATTTATATAAAGCTCCAAGAGAAGTAAAATAACAGTGCAAGAAAATGTAAAGAAATTTTGTCAATACTTTTAAATATGAACTGTTCAATTCATCAATAAGTTGTATTTTGCAGTATCTAATACCACGGTAAGATATACATATAAATAGAAACTTTTATGTATCCTACAAATTTTCAAGAAAAAAAGTAATGATGATTTGAGATACTACAACTTTAAAAAATGCCTTTTACCAATTGTACTTGGAAATATTTTTGTTTAAATATTTAAATTCTATTTAGATGTGTCAAATATAAAACTTATGTTGAATTAGTTAGAAATTGATTTAATTACATGAATACCATTTGTAAAGAATAAGGTAGTAAATAAGATTGAGGAGAAAATAAAAAGAAAGGTTAGCTATATTGTTGGATCTTCTAATTTTATGCATGGGAAATTTTGGCGTTTCCAGTTTTAATTACTCATTTTATATCATTTATTTTAAAATAAAACAATAGTTTATCTCATAGTTTTAATTACTCCAATTTGGTCCACACATTTAAAAAGTTGGTAAATTTAATCATATGTTAGCTACCAACTAATTTTTAACATATGTGACGACATGTTAAATCCATAGAAGCATGAATGTGATATTACTGATTAAATTCATACACATTAAATTATTTAATATACAATATAAAATTAAATAAACAAATAGTGTATCTTTAACCAAATATAATAATTATGTTGGTTATTGGTCAAAGATAAGTTTAATTAAAAATAAGTTCGTATTGAAGGTAAAAAATAAAGAAAAAAGTTAATGAGAATTTGTTGAATCTTATAGAGTAGTTTTGACTATTGATAGGAAAGGAAGATTGAGAATCTACTTGTACCAACTTTTTCCTCGAATTTTCAGAAAAGAAAAATATATAAATTAAAAACAAAAATTTAGAGAATTATTTTAAATAAGTTCTATAAATTAGTGCATAAATTAATCAGCTAATATACATTTTGTCTTCTTATTTTTAATTCTTAGAAATTCTTATAGAAAAGTTGGTTGATCTTTTGCCATTTAATTATTTTGGCATTTTATAGGGAAAACAACACGCACAATTGCTATACTTCGACTTTCTGATTTTCTTCCAAAGCAAAGGTAGAAATGAATTTTGTTTTTCTCCTATTAATAAGTTTGTAGTATGTCATAACATTATCGCTGTGATCATAATGAGGTCGATTAATTATTTATTAAATCACCTTAAAGTCATTTCAATGAAAATAAATATATATATATATATATATATATATATATATATATATATTTGTTTTTACTAAAATATAACTTGTTTTATTTTCTAGAAATGTTTATAGAGAAATTTGTCCAAACAAACCAATATGAAAGAGATAAGAGGGAATATGGATCAAATCCCACCTCCACTTCTTTTCAAGAAAAAAAACTTCTATGCTACTTAACCTACATTAATTAATATATTTAATACCCTTTGGCCTTTTAACACTCATACAGCAGAATAATTGTATAATAATAATATCTAAATAATTGTAAGACAATCCATAGCTGTACAAAATTTGATCATTCTACTTTGCACAAATTGTCACCAAGAGCATGAGGACAGAGCAGAAGCGCAGCCATGTAGCTCCTCATTTCTCATCAACACAAGCTTCAAGAGAAAAACAGAATTGTGATGACAACAGCTCCAAAAAAATGCAAACTCAATGCACTTTGACATAACAAGAAAGGAAAAGGAAAACGGCATACATTATCCAAAATAAAATATTGATCATGCAGTGTGAACTAGATAAGCTAAAATCTACACATTGAAATTAAAAGCAAAGACCAAATTTGTTCTCCTTTTTATTATCTTTCCATAGCAAAAGGAAGAACACACACATATGTGTATAATCCAAAATAAATTGTGGACCAAGTTTAGATGAAATTGAAGAGCTGATAAACAAAGGTCTCTTACAGCAAAACAATACTTACATGATCAGATCATCCAGAAAAGTTTACTGCAGAACCCCCATCCACAGAAAAACAAATATAAAATATTTCAATTTGGAAATCAGCTAAACCAACTACTGATGTTAAAACTCAATCCTAAATTATACAAATCATGGGTAAATCCATGAAAGTGATATTAAATTCAATCCTCAACAACATAAATCATCATAAAGCATGGAAAGTGAATTTTTCTTAGATCAAAACAAGAAAACAAGTGAGAGAGCTTAAGAGAATAGTATGTATCATGGTTACTAATCCTGGCTAGTGGCATTGTGCAGCCTAACCTAAAACTGCTATGGCGGTATAGTGGATCACCTTGAAAGATTGTAGATACTAAAATATAAGGAAATGTCTACTTAAAATTTTGGACACATACATCATTAAGACATATATAAATAAGGAAAACAGAGGATGTAGCAATGTGAGACTCAAAAACCGAGAAACTTCTTAAATAATGGCTGAAGCATTCGAAACAAAGGCTGAAATACAAGAAAAAAGTTGCATGAAAAACAGAGGATGATGCTGTGGTCTCACTGTCAAACATAAGATAGATAGTGCAGAAATGAAGCTTCTGCAGTGTGAAACATAGGTTAGATAATAGGCTCAATGGACTTGTATGATTTGTTTTACTTTAGTAGCAGTAGCTTAGTCCTCTCTTATGGTTGTCTTTATATTTCCTCAGTCATTCTATTGCAATTAAATTTTGCATCTACTAGAAGAGGTGCCCTAATTCTATTTTTCTCTATTCCTCTATCTTAACATGGTATCAAGGGCAAGGCTGATTCATATTTTTGTTCTCTCACCAAGTAGCTTATGGAAAATCATGACTTTTCATTCCCTTAATGTTGGACCAAACTTTGTTTTCAAAGGTTAGTGAGACTAGGTCTAGTGCGAAAGTTATTTGGTTTTGTGAAGTATCGACTCTGTTTTGGCTTCTTCATACAACAAAACCTTCAAACAAGAAAGTCTATAACAAGATTACAAAATATGCTTGTTATAATCACCCAAACAAAGTCAAGCACAAATGCTCACGAATGAGAAGAGGTGAAGAAACCAAAATAGTCAATAATGTACAAGCTAAATAACTTTTGTACTAGACCTCCTTTCGCCAATCTGGCCATTGAAAACAATGAAATCCCCAATGACAAACTTGTTGTCAAAATCTCATTTGATTTAATTGTAAATGAATGTGCAGTTGTAATTTTATACAAGCTACCTGGTGAGAAAACGGGAATGACTCTTCCTAACTCTTTTCTCTCTTGCTCCTCACTCAAAATAAGAACTCTCTTATATGCAATACCAAATGCAAAGATAAAAGAGGAGAAGAATAGAGAAAAATAGTATTAGAGCACTTGTTCTATCACATGCAAATCAGTTATACAACAGAATAACAAAGGGAATATAAAGGCAACAAATAAGAGGGGACTAAACTAACCTTTATAAAATAAGACAGCATAAAAACCCATTGGGCCTTTTTCTAGCAATGCAGTATTAAGACAAACATTAAGTCAAACCCCACAAATAGTAAGCATCTTCAATTGAACTAAAACAAAAGAGTGGGAGAGAGAAAAGTAGAACATAAGGGGACACAAGCCAATTAGGGAGTGTAAGAAACGGCCTTATGTTCCTCATTGAAGAAACTTCCCAATGGTTTCTTTATCTAGAGTCTAAGAGCATTTCAAAATTAAATAAGTTTCTAAAGTTCTCCCAACAAAAGTTCACAACTTTTAAGACCAGAAAATCTTAGAGAGAGCTTCTCAAATCACAGTGGCATCATTTGGATATTAATCCCTTCCACAAATCCAACTTAGAGCATGTTCGGTTCTGCATCGGATCAAGTCAAACTTGAATCTATGATCTACATCTATGTTGAAGCAACTTTGACTAACTTTCTATCAAGGGTGACCCAACGAGAAAAATCGAATTATAATCACAAGGATAGTGACTTATGCTTCCTTGTGTAATCGACATTGAACAGTCCCTTATAGCTAGAGCACTATACATTTACAGTGCATCCAGAGCTTATTTCAGCACCAATTAACCCAAACAGATATATCATCTACAAAACACACATAAGTGCGAAAATTTTCCATTGAAAGACCCCTTCATCTCTTTTTCTTGTACAAATTCCTCCTTAATCATTCATATAAGCCAACACCCAAAATAAAACCAAAACAAACTTCTTCATTATGTAAAGGAAAGAAACTATTGAAGTAATTCCTTAAGGCCTTATTCACTTGAGTGGATTTGGGGGAGAGTAATTGAGAGGATTTGAAAATAATTTTTGTTATTGTTTATTTGAATAGATTTAGAGGTAAGTGAGAATGAATTTGAAAATAATTTTTTTTAATCTGTCACATAAATTAAATCCTAAACTAATTCTCACAAACTTTACTTTCAAATTCATTCTCATTTAATTCCAAATTCACTCAAATAAACAACAACAAAAATTATCTTCAAATCCACTCAAGTGAATAAGGTCTAAGTGTTTGTAGTGTTATTTTTAGACCAGAATTGAGGTTTCACTTTGATAATCTGCAAGTAAAACGAATATAGTACCGTAAGCACCTAAGAAACTGCATCTAAGTTTTATCCTAATTGAAACTCACCAAATCCATTGCAGCCACAACAACCACACTAGACCCAGGAAAACATTAAACCATTAATTTCAACACCTATTAACCCGGAGAAAAATTCCTAGAAGAAATATCTTAAGAAGCCATCCAAAAAAAAATAAACAATGGAACGAACACGGATCATATCCTCACAAATTAAAGTTTCAGACAAACAAAACAAAGAATGAGAAACAAAACCAAAAGACAAAATTCCAAGGGAGAACACCACCAAAATCACCTAAAAAACTTCATCTTCATTTTATCCTAATCAAAACTCACAAATTCACTTGCAGGCAGAAAACAACTACCCTTGCCAACACCTACCACCCCAGATACAAATCCCCCAAAAGAATACATTTTACAAGCAATCCACAAAACCCAGTTGAAAGAAACACCTATTATCCCCTCAGAGCAATTAAAAATCCAAACAAACAAAACAAAGACTGAGAAACAAAACCTAAAAGCACAAGGGTTAGAGAGTTAGTTAGTTAGTTACCACCGCAGCAAAAGCAACAGTAGCAGCAAGAGAGAACCAGCAACACCTCGTGGAAGAGGGAAGTTACCGATCCAGCTTCACAATTGAGGAGGTTGGGTGCTTGGCCGTTGCTATTATCTTGGTTATCATTTTCCAGAAGTTTCTGTTCCGTTGAGGATTGTTGGTCCTTCTCCATTTCCATTCTCCGGTTGTTCCATTCGAGCCTTCTGAGGTAAGAAATTTTGAAGGAATCTCGGAGATTCTTTGTTGGCCAAAGATGCATGTCTGAATTGAAATAAATTAACAGGAAGTGGGGTTGTGAAATTTTGAGTCTTGCTATCTCCTATTGATTCTAAAGCTTGAGTTGAGGATAGAAGAATCCATTGAAGAACAAAAAGAGATAACAAAAATATTGATATTTTGTTTATCCTCCGGTCATATTCCAATGACAAAGATGTAGCTTTATTATTTCTTTCTTTTTATAAATATTTATAGCTTTTAAAATATTCATATATAAACCAACTATTACATCACACGTCACAATTTATAATTCTTTAGTTGTTACTATTTTGAAACATTTTTTTAATTTAATCTCTTTTTTATTAAAATTTCCAATTGAGTCTTTAAAACTGTTAATTTGATTCAATTAGATCTTTTCTATTAAATTTAGTTAACGGTGTTCAATTTTTGCTGAATCAAAAAGTTGATGTGTAATTTTATTAAAACGTGGCATCAGAAAGTTAAATACGTGGAATGATCAATCAAATCCACATGAGCTCATAGCAACATAAACACAACCCAATCTTGCACCCTCTTCTTTCTCTTTGCCTTTGAACTTCCTGATAAAAATCATGCCCAATTCCAACGCCAACCCAAAGGCAGATTCGATCCTAAATTTTAACACCCAGGATTCGAATACAATTGCAAACCCCTAGCTTCAACTTCAGAACCTCTCCCAGGTTCGTAACTTACTCCCAACATTCCACCGCCGCCGTTACATCCGAAGCCAGAACCCTCCGCCATCGATAAACAAGGCAACTCCTTGATTCCAAACTCGAACCTCCCGAGGAAGGTGACGACAAATCATGGAGCTCGACGCCGTGGAACTCCTCGCCGAGCACATCCAGTTCTACGAGATCTGCGAGAAAGGATTCTGGCGTGACGCGAGCGCACGGAGACCAGTTCAAGACGCCGAAAGCATTGGTGAAGCCGTCAGAAACAGGAGTGGCGAAACGCGCGATGCAGTTCTCTTGTCTGTTCGAAGGATACAATTGGAACAAGCTACACCGACGTTTTCGGCCGCTGAAGTCGGTGGTGTGCTTGAAGAACCACTTCTCGACCCAGTGCCACAACAAGCATTTCTCGATGCTTTCGGATTTGAAAAGCCACGTGAAGCACTACGGAGAGTGCAGGTGGAAGTGCACGTGCAGGACTAGGTTCTCGACCTTTATAAGATTAGGGGGAGATCCTCAATAGTGGTGACCCTTTCACTCTTCCACGGACTGATACATGTATCGAATGCTCATACGGGAAAGTTGACTCCTGGGTCTGGAACAAAGTCTCCGAAAAATCCTTTCTTTCTCTTCCACTCAGGGGTGCGGACACACCTGCGCGGTCAAAGTTTAGACCGCTTACAATACTGTTTGAGGGCCACGAAGATGATAAAGGGAAGCAAGTGGCGGAGGATGATGACGAAAATCCAATGTTGACGACTGACAGTGGATTTGAATTGGGTAATTGCTTTGGGGGCAAGGAGTTGCCGGAAGGGTTTTTTTGATGATTTTGGGTACATTGATGACTACTATTTAGATGACTACTCAAATATGGAAATTAACAACCTCGAAACATGCCACGTTTTAAAAAAAATAACAAATCATCTTTCCACTTCAGCAAAAACTTAACATAGTTAACTAAATTTAACGAAAAAGGACCCAATTGAATCAAATTAACAGTTTTAAGGACCCAATTAGGAATTTTAAAAAGAAGGAGATCAAATTAGGAAAGCACCCTAAAAATAAGGACTTTAAACCTTTATAATTTAATATAAAAACATTTCTTCTTATAAAATTAATAATTGATTTAAATGTCTTTTTAGTGTGGTAAAATTAATAATTAGATTTTACTGTGTCCTCTTAAATTTTCTTTTTTTCTTTATTCTTCAAAAATTTCTGACGTGACATAATGTTATCATATAAGTTAAAACAATTGAATTTAAATATAAGTTATTGAATTTTTTGTCTTTATTAATTTTTATCTCCTTAATGAATTTTCATTCATATTTATCGTGTCAAAAGTAGCTTACCTAGTGATTTAAACATTGAACTAAAATGTTTTGTATGGTGATTTAGAGATTCAAAATAAAATAAAAATTGTATTAAGAAAGTTGAAAAAATATTAGGAATCGAATTTTTTCTTTTTAGGAATGAATTCTTAAAAATATTTTTTTAGTTTTATATATTTGTATATTTATTTATAATAAATTACTTTATTAAAAATTTATAATTTTTTATAAACTCATGTGAATATAAATTTAAAAATATATTTAATTTAATATTTATAAATTAATTGGGAATAAATAATTTGAAAAATGATTATAATAAATAAGATAATTTACATATATTGTAATTATCGTAATAAAAAAGTTATCACAATAAAATATTGTAAAATATTGTCATTATGGTTGTTTTTTATAAAATTAATTTTAATAAATGTATATTTGGTTAAAATGATTTATGTAATAAATTTTTGGGTATAATAAGTTAGAAAAATTAAATTAAATAACAATATGATTGTAGTGAAAATAATTGAAAACAAATTTAATGTAAAGTTAAAAACTAGTAATACGAATGTAAAACACTTAGGTTTATTTATAAAAAAAATATTTAAAGAAAATATTTATAACACCCTCTTTTTATGTTAATTATATTTAAAATTTTATTTAAATATATTTTTATAACTAAATTGGTAAATTATGAAAAAAAAAAGGTTTTGTAAAAATTAAAGGGCAATTTTAATGTGTCAACTATTAAGTTGATCGATTTGATCACAATAAAATACATACAAATAATAAATATATCACTTGAACAATGTATCTTCACTAAACAAGAAAAATGTCTCATTCAAGTTGTGAACTCATTATTGAGTGATACTTTACATTGCTTTAACAAACTCGTATTACATAAAAAATAAGAATTAAAATTTTGTATTTTAACTTTTAGATTACAGAAATTATAAAGAAACACTAGAAAGGGAGGAGGAGGAGGAGGGAGGATTTGAATAGTGTTTTTAAACTCTTTTAGAAAATTAACACTTAATAATTATTATAGGGGTTAGACGATCTGCAATAGTTGTTAGACGTTTGTATATTTGAACAATAACACAAGTATTTTATATTAATTCACTCAATCCTACATCCAGTCTCCCTTAAAACCTCTTGAGAGGTTTCACTAATCTTATCTAAGATTACAACCGAGTACAAACCACTCATAGTATACATCGAGTATTATAACCACTCATGGTCCCCCTAGTCAATCTTGACTAGTCTGAGTTTAATCACTTCTGGTATCAAAGTATTTTAACCACTCCTAGTATCAACCCTAGACAACTGTTTAGTAAGTTTAACTCTTCTAAGCTAAGCAATACAAGTGTTTTAATTCTTTTCAGAATTCCGAACACAATCAATGTTGGTTTACAACAGATTCTAATAACTCTCACTAAAAGAATAAATACAGTATAGAGAAATCTAAGAATTTGTGAAGTTCTTTCTTTTGTTCTATGAACAGACTTAGACAATGTAAGCTTATGAGAGAATAACAACGTAAAGATACAATGATAACAAAACTTCTTGTAGTCTCTTGTGCGAGTTTTCCTTTTATAGTTTTCTTCAAGAGATGACCGTTACTCATAAATAATTGACTTTGTTGAGATTAGGTGGCTTCTCGTCTGAAGATATGTACTTTCTATGTCTTGGGAAGAGCAACATTGCTTTCGTAGTTAGAGCTTGTACAACTATGGTAGGACATAAAACATTACGAAACATTCTAGGAATGTCTTCCTCTCTCACAACATCTTTCTAATCCTCGTGCAGTATTTTTGAGTATATCTTGGTGTTTCAATATCTACACAGATAAAAAAGAAAAAGTATAATATTAGAGAAGGTACATTATGTACCTACATTTAATGATTTATATGTTAAAATAGTATCAAAGAATTTTTAGTATAATCAAAACTTAGTGTAAGTCTGAACTTTTTCTTATAGTGACAATTGATAAAATATAACGTTTATGGCTTCTTATACTAGACGCATTTTTGTCAAAAACTTGTTTAATATTTTATACTTGACACATCATAGTTTGTCTTATAAGTGTTTATTAAGAATGATCTGATGTGTACAATGATTAGACGTTATACATCTCTAAATAATATTTCGTTGAATGTTATTTGCTAAACTTCAAAACTTCAAACTGATAGATAGTCTATTCTCTACGATATTATCTTAACAATTACATTCATATATTTGAAAAACAAAATGTTCATATTTTATTCTAATAAAGTCTAAACATTGAAAATCAAGTAATTTTTAGAAAATATTGTAAATAAAATGAGAATAATAAATATAAATAATAAGAAGATAATAACACAATAAAATATATATTAATAAAAATATTTGTTAATTAATTTAAAAACTATTAATTATTAAATACATATATATTAAAAAATATTTTTCAAATGATTATTTAAAAAAAAGAGATAAAGAAAATAGATAAGATTTATCTATTCAATATGTGGCTAACCATGAATTAAGAAAATAAATACATAAAATAAAACTTAGCGTATAAATACATGGAGTGAAAGAGATGATGAAGAAAAGGTAAGATACTAGAGAAAGAGCGAAAAATAAAGAGGGAGAGAGAAAAAGAAAGAGAGAAAGAAAGGGAGAGGGAGAGAATTTGGAGTAAATGATTAGAAAAAAATTTAATTTTTTAAACAATATCTTTAGTGTATTACTTCAATTAACAAAGACAGTGGGATTGCATTTTTTTTATATTCATCTTAATAAATTTATGTTAGTTTTATTAAACTTTTATTTATTTTGAATAATATATTAATTTATTTACTTTGATTTAATTTATTTTCAATTGATATCTCTTTAACTATTTATACTCATTATCTTATTTAGCTCGCATCTTTATTTATTTAATTTAATTTATGTTCAATTATATATTAATTTTTTTTATTAGTTTAATAATTAATTTTGTTCTGAGTTCCATTAACAAATATCAATTTAGTTCCTTGTTATAAAAGTATTTGAAATGAATTTTTACTTTTAAAATTTTGAGTCAAATTATTTCTTTTCGTTAAATATAATTAAACGAAGTTAATGATATGATGATTTGGTAGCAGTTTGTGGTTTACGTGTTATAATTTACTTCAATGTGTGCTGAAGTATTGGTTAATTAGAGAAGATAGAGTTTTATTAAGAAATTGGGGATAAATTGATTTAGGGCTGAATTGTGTCAGATTAAGGCATTTGAAAGTTTGTTGTATGGAGAAGAATCCATCAGTGAAGGCATCTCCTTCCCAAAGGAACTCAACCTCACCAAACCAAAAATCTGCATTTTCTTCCAACAGTTGGTCTTCTAAAAAATCCTCCAGATGGCCTAAACATTCTGAAATGGAAACAACCACATGAACAAACATTGGTGAAATAGTTTAAAACATGCAAAACAAAAAGATGGATCAGAAAACCAACTTTACCATGGACTTTTTGTGTGGATTGTGCATAGAATGATTATCTTCTAATCTGTATTCATGCATGACCCAATTGGTTTTTTCACCACTCAAAGCTCTTCCTTTAAAGAAAACCAGAGTTTTCTTCATCCCAATGAGTGTCTTTGCCTTGTATATCTCTTTGTCTTTGCCTGTGGCCTTCAGTAACCAACACTTGTGGCTCTATTAGTCCTTTGCCCAGTTGGGTATTTTCTGTCCCTCACAGAGAAAAAATACCACTCGTTTTTACCCAATTTTGCTATACCTAAATAACCACAAGAAAGTAAAACCATAACCAGAAGGTACCATAATTAAGAATGAAGAACCCCACAAGAGGATAAAAAAGATCACTCAGAAGGCAAATCCCATGGCTCGCACTTGTTCAAATCAGCCTCTCCAATGGCCCTAGAGCAGAAGCAGTTGTCAAGAACCTTCTATGAGAGGTAATGAGTGATCAATTCTTCATCCGTGGGATGGAACTTGAACCCTGGTGGTAGATCAAACGCTTCCTCTGCCATTGTGTCTTTGTGGCTATAATAATAGTTCTCCATTGCATCCATAAAAAACTTTCAAAGTCCTGCAAACGAGAAACAAACTTATGAGCCTTCTACTTCTAATTCAGCTTCTACCTGAGGCTCTACATGACCTAATCTGGCAGAATTCAGCCCTAAATCAATTTATGCCCAATTTCCAAAACCCAATTTCTTAATAAAACTCTATCTTCTATAATTAATGAACACATCACTACGCACAAAAGTAGATAGAAGTAAATTATGACACGTAATCACAAATTGCAATGTATTTAATGGAACGGACTAATTTAATTTAAAATTTAAAAATAGATCTATTTTAAACATTTTTATAACGAGGGACTAAATTGAAATTTTTTAACGATATTTAGAATAAAATTGGCTATTAAAACTTATTTATTTAATTTAATTTATCTCTAGTATTATTTATTTCATTTATTTTATATCTAATTATACATTAATTTGTTTATTTATTTTATTTAATTTATATTTTATATTCTATTTTATTTATTTAATTTATACTTAGTTATGCACCGATTTTTTTTATTTACTTTTATTTATTTTATTTGATTTATGTTTAGTTGTTTATTGATATTATTTATTTGCTTTATTTAACTTATTTTTATTGGTCTTGTTTATTTATTTAATTTAATTTATATTTAATATTTATTTATTTAATCTATGTGGCAAAAGATCTATTTATTTATTTAATTTATCCTTAGATATGCACTTATTTTATTAATTTATTTTTTATTTATTTTATTTTATTTATGTCTAGTTATTTACCGATATTTTTTATTTATTTAATTTAATTTATCTCTATTGATGTTGTTTATTTTTTTCATTTAATTTAATTATATATTGGTTTTATTTATTTATTTTTAGTTATGCATTTTTCCTTTGTATTAGTTTATATTTTTGTTATTATATTTTTTTTATGAGAATCTAATTAATATCTTGTTATTTATTTAAAGTTCTATTGTTATATTATTTTATTTTATGTTGTATTATTTTAAACATTATTCTTTTACAATGTTATATAAAATAATAATAAAAAATTTATTCAGTGTGTAACATCCCAATAAATATATAACAATAGCTATAATTTATTTAAGGAGTTAACATGAATAATAATAAAGAACAGTGGAGAAAAGGAACATAAAGAGAGAGGAAACGAGAAATAATATACAAGAAATTAAACTGCACGAAGTACAGTAGTCTGATACAAAATTTACAACATTAGACCGAACGGTCTGGGTACATCTCATGATCGAACGGTTTTACACAAAAGGAGTATCTATGCTAAGCGAAAGTAAGGACTAAACTAAGGACCGGACGGTCCTGCACAATTCTCCAGCATGGCGTTTAAGGGTAGCTCGGCCTGCAGAGCATCCTCCAAGGTATCTTCGAGATCGCCGTCTGCTCACACCCCAAAGGATGATCATTGCAAGGAAGAAAACGACCGAACGGTTTAAACCGAACGACACATGGGTAAAACAAGAAGATAAGGGTAAGCTTATGCAATTTAATTAATTATATTCAATAAACTTTTGAAGCATACATACAAATCGCACACATCAATATTTCAACCCAAAATTCATAATTCAACACATCCATACTTAAACCGAATGGTAATATCATAATAATCAAAATTCCTCAAGACACTGTCCGGACGGTATGAACCATGTAGCTCGCCGCTCTTTGCACCCGGGTGGACCTGGCTGGGGTACACTCAACAGACCGCCACCCGAGGTTAGTCCAGTGGAACCACCTCGGTATAGAAATACCATGAGGCTAAAGGACCTGCCATTCCCACGCATGAGTTACCCTCCTCTACATGAGAAGGCATAATCACGGAATATCAGGATAGAGTAGAACCCGAGTCTGGCCATAGTCATACCTTACCAAATCAAATTCCACTTCATGAGATATTCCTCCTTGGAATACTCTTAAAATTACAAGAAATCAATTAGAATATCGAGTAAGGACGAGCAAATCAAGTATCAAGGAAGATTCAAAAGTGTCCGAACGGTCGAATGAATTCGAATACCGAACGTTTATAATTTTAGCCGAATGCTTTAGAATATCGAGAGTCCTCTTCAAGCAAGTGGGTGTCGGTATCTGACTGAACACTTCGTGGATAAGCTAAGTGTCAGTGTAAGACCGAGCACTCCATAAAACATACATTTTAAAACCGGGTACTTTCAACGGGTAAGGTCGAACGCTCAATGTATGACCGAACGTACTTCCAACAAATAATAAATGTCTGAAGCCGAATGCTTCATAAGTTAAGTGTTAGTCTAAGACCGAACACTTTATTAGCCGAAGGCTAGTATATGACCGAGCACTTCTCAAGGCCGGTTATTCTTCAAGACCGAACACTTTTCTAGGGCCGAGTACTCTTCAAGACCGAGTACTTAAACCGAACGTTTTAATTAAGAGATAGAGTTAATATAGAACCGAGTACTTAGTCTATGACTGAGTACTTTCTCGAGCCTAGCTCTCGATCTATGACCGATCACTTTGAATTATGGATCATTCGGTATGAGACCGAACGTCCTAATAGTAAGGAAACCGAACGGTCCTAATGACCCTTCGATTACAGATTCAGTATTTTCTACTAAGTTGTAAAACTTTATAAACCAATTTCATACATAAGATCAAGCATGCAAAATTTCAATCAGCAAGACCATACACTTCACAAACATATACTCATAAAATCATGCATAAGAAAAATCATAATTAAATTTATAAGCTTCCCTTACCTGATAAATCCTAACTGAACTTCTAAGTCTTCAAAAACCCAAGTTGTCCAAACGAAAATCTGATCGGTGCAAACTGTAGAGGTTGGCACTAGGAACAATCAATCTGGAAGGAGGTTTAGGATTGAAGGAGAAGAAGTGGTTAGAAATCTAGAGGGAAGTTTTGAAGTTCTAGAGAGAAGGAGGAGAAAATGGTGTTTTCTGAAGGTTGAAGATGAAGAGTTTGCATGCAGAAAGTGGTACCATTTTCGAGTTTTCAACCTTAAATACCCTCTCCACTAAATTCGTTCGGTCCACTCTCTGTTTGCCACTTGTCTTCCACTTTGTAGAAACTCACACTCTCCCTGCCGCCACACGGTTTACGATGGCGGGGAATTAAATGTTGTTGCCACTTTGTCTCCCACTATCATGGGAGAGCTCCAGAAAGTGACACCTGTTTCCCACTAAAGAGAGGAATTAATGGGGTGTGACACAGTGAACTTGCATAAAAGAGAGCTACCTATAATATATGTTTTATTTTATACTTTTTGTACTTGTTTGGATTGTGTATAAATTTTTAGTCAAAGAAAAAGGACATATTGATAGGAGTATGTCAATAAGAGTGTTATAATTAGTTTCATTAAGTTGACATCAAACTAATATAAGAGTATCTTATATTTGGTACTTTGAATGGTGAAAGACAAAGATCAAGGTAAGATCTAAGAAAGTATTTACTAAGTAGGTGAATATCTAGATATTTCAAAATAATGGAGACTAGGATATTTATAATCCAAACTTGGTGTTATTTTATACCTATCCAACATCGTTAGATAATGAGTATATATCTCTTTTTATGAGTTGATACATATGACTGTTCTAATATTTTTAGGGAGAAATATTTAATTATCTAATTATTTTCCATAGTAATTTTTGATATTCATAGTGATAATCAAAAGTTGAATATAAATATGTTTAATAAATGAGATTGAATGTTATGATTACAGGTCTAATCCTAAGCCTTCATGATCTATATTGTTGGTTAAGTTTATTAATATTGATATTTACTACTTATAAAAACTTTACTCTTTTAAGTATTTTTCTTTCATATGTACATGTTATACGAGTAGAAAGGAACTTACTTATTAAGAGTTGTTCGAAAAAAATTAATTTTTTTATAATATTGATATGTGAAGAATTTATATTAATATTTTTTTAGAAGATATAAAACTCGGGTGTGTTTCCTTTTAGGAAATTACTGTTAACAATGATGAATAAGGGAATGATACGTGTGTTTGCACCAAAGGATTTGCAAGAATAAATTTAAGGAAGGGGGAATGTATAGCATCCTTTCTAAAATGAGGAGTTATGTGGATTGTGAGTATCTTTAGGAAAATGACCATTCCTTTATATAATTACCCTTACTATTTGTTTTTATTTTAAAACTAATTATCCAATTTTAAATTAATTTTAATTAATTATATTTTATTTTATCCATAAGGGTAAAATTATAATTACATTTTAATGTATTAAAACAAATTTTATTATCAAATCCATTCAATCATTTACGAGTTTTCACAAAATTTCCTTTTAAATTTTTTTCACTTTCATTTCTTTATCCTTTAAAATAAACAATACTTTAATGTCATCTATATCCCCTAAAATTTATATATTCACTCTCTGTCAAATCCATTTTTATATGTACTTATAGCATCTCTGAAGAAATATTGCACTAAAAAGTTAATTTCAAATTTTAATCTAATGATAATTATTTATATAATAATGGTACTTCAACAAACTCTTATTTTTTAAAGAGGTACTTGCTACCCGAACATCCACTCTTCACTTAGACTACCCAAACTCCATATAAGAGATTATTATGACAAAGACTAGTTGTATAAAGCCACTAACTTCTAGGACGTGCTTTAAACTTTGGTTTTCCATCATATGATTGATTATTTGTTGTTTGAGGGAAGAGAATTATAAAGAAGATAAAATTATCTCAATATCCATCTCCCAAACCTCAATTCATAATTTGAGTAATGGGTATTGTATAAATGCTAATCCAACCCAATCATGACCGAAAATCAACTAAAATTAACATAACCTTAATTGGTACAAACCATTAACAAATTAAATATACTTTAATATCATGATATGCCAATTCAAATTTATAATGTTTACTGTAGTACCTGGTTAACCAAGAACAGGACGGTTAACCATTCAGTGAGGTTAACCATTCAGTGAGGTTAATCATTCAGTGAGGAAATGACCGATCTAAAACCGTCACTAATTAATAATTATTCTGAACAATAATAGCTATTAATGAGTAATTAAGAAGAATACTAATAATAGTCTTGAAAATTAATTGGTAGTTAATGGATCAGACAAAACAATATGCTTATTATAATATTTATAAATATATGTATGAATGGGAGGAGGTACTTAACTCTTTAATATTTTATTACAATATTATTACGCAAAGTCATTGAGTGTTAGACTATCTTTTACAAGGTACCCTCCCACACTGCTTGGACAAGAAGCAGAGAGAGAACAGAAAACATCATTACGATGATGGAGAACTGTTAAGACTCCGACAAGTGTATCAAATCGTTTCAACTAATATACATGGTAAGATCAAGTATCGTTTTCTCAAGAGACTCACGACACTAAACAATTGTGCTTTTGCTTAACCAATTAAGACTGAAAACAAATTGTTGGTGTTTGAATGGAATTACAGAAAAATAAACATGAATGCAATTTGATCTGCTTAACCAATTAAGACTGAAAACAAATTGTTGGTGTTTGAATGCAATTACAGAAAAATAAACATGAATGCAATTTGATCAATTGAGGCTAAACACAAAGGTGAATGAATGATGTTGATAATATGAGATGAGTATGTTGTTGGGGTTTTGATTTCACCTAATCACTCTCATGCATAAAAGAATTCTACTTCTTCATTCAATTATTAGCATCACTCTCTAAAGTACTTAAAACCCGATGTCTCGGTGAAGAAAGCCTATCCTTAATTATGAGTTCATACAATTCCTAGCATCCCTAATAATTAATTCTGAAGAACATGAGCTTAAGATGACCAAAACTCATATTCCCGTGTCTAAGTAATACTGCTTTTGGGAGAGATTTCTCAGATCTAGATTTCCCTACATGGGTCCATAACAACTAAATCAATTATCATGCTATGAATGAGTTAAACAAAACAATGCCTAAAGTATAGAGGAAAAAAACCCTAACAATTAATGAAATAAGCATATCAATTCAAATACAAGAGAGTTTAGAGGTTACATCTTCCCCAATAACAAATGAGATTAGTTCTTCACCGTCATGGAGAAACTAGGTGTACAATGGAATGGAATGAAGATAAAACCCTAGAAAGAGAAGAGGAGAGCTCTTGATAACGGTTCAAAAACCGTTATTTTTATACTTAAATTTGATACAAAACACACCCGTTATGACTTAGAATTAGCTTGATATCATGCATTTTGTTTAAGTTAGAGAATAAGAGAGTCAAAGGTGGTTTTCTTGGTTTTATGCTTGGTTTTCCCATGATTTGGCAGGATTTATCAGGAATTGAATGAAGGAAGTTGAAGTAGAAAAGAGTTGGACTCATGAGAAGGTGGAAAAGTGAACAAAAGAGGAACGCAACCACCGCTCAATGCTGACCTAGCGTTGAGCGCCAGCTTCGATGAAGGATTCTCTGTCAAACGTTCAAGCGCCAACGTTGAGAGGTGATCTGAGTGTTAAGCCCACCACTAAGCGCTATCTACCACTGAGTGCTGGCTTCTTCAGTGAAGTCATTGCCAAACGCCTAGGCGTCAACGCTGAGCGTCCTTTTTTAGTACCGTACCCACCGCTGAGCGCTATACTTTTGGGACTGGGCCAATTTCTGCTTCGTTTTAATGAATTATAAATAGATTTGGACGACCTAGATGGTCTATCTTTTGGTAGAAAGGACGCAGAAACACACCTCTCACCCCTTGGAGGCGGATTTTGGATGTAGGAGCTCTAATCTATTAAATCTAGGGTTTATCTTTTCATTCTTTTCATTATTTTCATCTAGTTTCACCATGATTATGGTGAACTAAACCTCTATTGTTGTTGGGGAATTGATGTAATATTTTGAAACTCTCATATATTGAATTGATGCTTTATTCATATGCTTTTATTCATTAATTGTTAGGGTTTTTCCCCTTTTCTCTATGCATGTTTTGTTTAACTCATTCAATAGCATGATCTTTGATTTTATCTTTTTGGACACATATAGATAGATCTAGACATGGGTAAACTCTCTCAGAAGCAATATTACCTAGACATAGGAATAGGAGGACCGATTGCCTTAAGCTTCTGTGAGAATTATGTAATGCATGATCAATTACTAGGGAGACAAGACATTGTAAACTAGTAATTAGGAGTAGGCTCTTTTCACCAAGACATTGGGATTAGGGTAAATTAGAAAGTGGCATTGACATTAATGAAGGAGTAGAATTCTTAGATATATGAGAGTGGATTAGGATCCAACAACATAATTCATACATCATTCACCTGCATTATCTTCTTGGTCAATTGAATAACCTTGCATGTTTATTTTTTGTCTTGCATATAAAACTCTAATTTTCGTTTTCTCAAGTCTAAAAATAATCAAGAAATTGCATGAAAGTCTAGGCTTATGAGTCTCTAGGGAAACGATACTCGGTCTTACCGTTTATATTACTTGATAGGATTCGGTATAGTTGCTGGAGTCTTAACAAGTTTTTGGCACCGTTGCCGGGGACTCGTGGTTTAATTATTCTAGTAGTGTGGTTATTGATTTACTTTGACTAGATTTTTTTATATTTTTGTTCTAACAAAAGCTTTCTAGGTTTTTTTTTTCTTTTGTATGCAGGATACAATTCGGACTAGGAGCAAGAAAACTTTGGAACCTCTTCTTGAAGGTTTGAGTGAAACCCGGAGAAAAAGGAGGATTCGAACTTCTAGAGAATTATTCCCTCCTCCGGAGATATTGTTGCAACCCTCACCAAAAGCATCCAACCAAGAACAGAAGAGATGGCTGAGGAGGAAGCTCCTAGGAGACGCACTCTAGCGGATGCTACCACTATGGTTGGCCCTCAACACTTTAACAACATTGCAAGGACAGTGGTCAATGCACTGAGTATGGAGGTGAAACTGACATTGATTCATTTGGTGTAGAGCAACCAAGTTAATGGGCTGTTAACTAAAAGTCCATATGATCATCTCACCACATTCAATGAGATTTGCAACACGGTGAAGATCAATGGTGTGCCGGATGAGGCGATTAAACTTAGCTTGTTTCCTTTCTCATTGGGAGGCAATGCTAAACTGTGGCTGAACTCATTCCCGAATGATAACTTTACAACTTGGGAGGCTGTGGTGGCTAAATTCTTGAACAAATATTTTCCACAGTTTAAAATCAACAAAGGTAAACTGGAGATTTCTTCTTTCAGGCATGGAGGAAACCCTAGGTCAGGCGTGTGATAGATATAAAAGCTTGCTGAGAAAGACGCCTGTGCATGGTTTTGATGATACAACAGTAGTCCTTACATTCCTTGGAGGTCTTGGCACTCAGACGAAGCTTATGTTAGATGCCTCAGCTGAAGGTAACACCAAATGCAAGACTGTTGAGGAAGCCTATGAGTTGATAGAAAGCATGGTGGCTAATGAAAATGAAAGTCATAGTGAAAAGGGGCGTGCTACTTCAAAAAAGGGGAGTTCTTCAATTGCCTACTAAAGATGCCTTACTTGCACAGAACAAGATTATAACTCAACAATTGGAGAATCTGACAAGGACTCTTGCTCAACTGCTTAAAGAGCTGAAGAATATTTCACAGGTGCAACAACAACTCTGTGATCGTTGTGGTGGTGACCATATCAATGGTCAATGTGCTTTTCCAGAGGAGGCCCAAGAAGAAGCAAATTAAATGGGCAATCAATTCTAATTCCGCCAAGGTAATTACAACCAAGGGTGGAAAAATCACACAAGCACTGGGCAGAGTCAGAATGGAAAAGCTGGACAAGCAGGAAACCAATTTAACAGACCACATCAGTCGTCACCACTATGGCAACAAGTAGCTTTGACTGATAAAGTTAGCAATCTGGAGGAGTGATAACGGTCTCAAAGCCGTTATTTTCATGCATAAATTTGATAATAAAACACACCCTTTGTAGCTTAAAATGAGCTTAGAATCAAGTAAAACTCTTAAGTTGTGTTACATGAGAGTCAAAAGTTGTTTTTAGAGATATTATACTTGTTTTGCATTGTTTTGTAGGGTTTTTGATGAAAATGGAAGATGGCAATGAAGTAGGAAGGTCATAGACTCAAGAATGAAGGAGAAAAAGGAAGAAAAGAAGAGTCTGTGAACTTCTCAGCGGTCAATTCCACCGCTGAGCGGCCT
The DNA here is from genome assembly GCA_027742785.1 of Vigna reflexopilosa. NCBI lineage: Eukaryota > Viridiplantae > Streptophyta > Magnoliopsida > Fabales > Fabaceae > Vigna > Vigna reflexopilosa. The sequence goes on along the minus strand of CM050928.1, from coordinate 14,794,977 downwards.
AGTGCAAGGAAAAGTGTTGTCTGGCGCCCAGGCGGTGACGCTGAGCGTCCAGAGCGACAAGAGGCAAACCACTCAATGGTCATTTCTGGCGCCTGGGCGATGGCGTGAGTTGAGGCAAACCGCTGAGCGCCAATTTAGGCGCCTGGGCGGTTGTCTGTTTTTATATTTTGGATTCTGAGATCTTTTCTGTTATCTTTTTGGCTTATATATAGCCCTAGTACGAATTCAAATGTAATTCTTTTGGCAGTGAGCAAAGTCCACAACAACTTTACACCTTTGGAGGAGATTTCTTGGATGCTTAGGCTCCACTTTATCAATTCTAGGGTTTGCTTTTTCCATTCTTCCATTCAATTCATCTAGTTTCACCATGATTATGGTGAACTAAACCCTTAGTTGTTGGGGAACAATGTAATCTTTTGAAACTCTCATATATTGAAATTCTTGTTTACTTTATATGCTTGCATATGCTTGATTTATCAATTGTTGGGTTCTTTACCTGTACTTAATGCTTCTACAGTTTAACTCATTTGGTAGATGTTGTTTTTCTTTATTGATACGAGGACACATGGTAATGTCATGAACTGGGGAGAATTCCTTGATTATGTTAATACCGCCTAGGGATAGGGGTAGGACAATCAATTGTATTTTGCTTATGCTCATTATGCATTATTAGTTACTAGGGGAGGCTAGGGATAGCAAGCCGGTAATTAGTAATAGGCTCTTTTCACCAAGAGATTGGGTTAAGGGTAGACCAAGAAAGTTTGCATGGCAATATGATAAATAAGCAAAGTAAATAAGAAGAGTAGATATATGAGGGCGGATAAGATGAAATTGTAACCCCCAACAACCTCATTCATTCATAGTTTCTCTTCGTTAATTGAATTCTTGCATTTGCATGTTTATTTTTGTTTTGCATTTGAAACCATTAAAATTAATTTCTTTTCTCAAGTCTTAAAAGATTAGTTTACACGAAAGATGAGGCCTTAAGAGTCCTTTGGGAAGAACGATATTGGGTTTACCAATTATTATTACTTGATACAATCTGGTACACTTGCCAGGGGTTTAACAAGTTTTTGGCGCCGTTGCCGGGGACTCTTAGTTTAACTTTTTCTAGTAGTGTAAACTAATTAAAGTTGACTTGATTTTTATGTTTATTTTATTTTTGTTCTAATAAATTATTTCTAGGATTTTGTGCCTAATGTTTACAGGATGCATTATTTACAAGAATTTGGTTCTAAGGGCACTCAATTCTATCAAAATAATTTCAACTACTGGTGGAAACCTCACTCAAGCATAGATCAAAGTTGGAATGGAGAGGCAGGAGATCCACATCAAAAATTACTATTAGTGCAATAGGTGTCTGTTTTGAAAAAGCAAATCAACAAAGTGGACGAGATATTGGAACGACTTATCCAAATTACTCTCTCCTGTACAGAAGAGAATGAAGCAAGGAATAAAAGGTTGGAGATACAGATTCGTCAATCCAATGAAATATTGAATTCTAGGGTTAATACTGAGGTTAATCCTAGGGAGGAATGCCAGGCCACTAGTTTTGAAAGTGATAATGTTGATGACGAGGTAGAAGAGGAAGAGAAAGAAGAGATAGAAACAAAAAGGTTGAGTGAGGAAAATGAAGATGATGATAAGGAAAAGACAGTGGTTGAGAAAAAAGAAAAAAAGAGAAAAATTGTGAAAATAAAGAAGAAAGAAAAAAATAAAAAGAGGAAGAGAGGAAACAAGAAAAGATCATATGAAAAACGTCTTCCTCATTCAAAGAAGTATCATAGGAAGAAAATGAACTTCAAGTGCTTTATGAAGATCTTCAAGAAATTGGAGATTGAAGTTCCTATGATGGAGACATGGAAACAAGTGCTTGGTGTTATCAACTTTCTGAAGAAATTCAGCAGGAAGAAGAAGAAAATAATATCAAGCAAGGGAGTATCAACACCTACTGATGGGTGTTTGAACTCTACGGGTCAAGCTAATGACGTTAAAAGAGCGCTTATTGGGAGGCACCCTAGGGATTGTTGTACATTAATTTTCTTTTACTTGGACTTGTAAATATTGGTATTTTTGAACAATTTTTGGGTAACATCTACTGAGGGATGCTAAATTCTATGTATCTACTGAAGGATACAGGAAGGTACACCTACTGATGGTGTTGGTAAGAATTGCACTTACTGATAAGTGCTAAACAGGTTTGGGTCAGGCTCGTGATGTTAACAAGCGCTACCTGGGAGGCAACCTAGTTAATTATTTGTTTTTTTTTTAAATTTTTTCCTAAGGTCATTATATGTTTGCATGAGCATCTGAGAGGGGAAAGGCATGAAATTGAAAAATTAAAGGTTAAAATCAGGTGCAAAAGGGTGGAATTATGCAAAAGTAAGCAAAAAAGAGGATTTTTTTTCCTATTCACCGCTGAGCGGTGGCGGTGCAGACTGCGCTTGGGCTTTTAAAAGCTTAGCGTTTTTGGGTTCTACACTTTTCAAAAACTCTCTTTGAAGCTCGCCCAAGCATTCTCTGTGAACCCTAGCACCCAAATTCACTTTCAAAGGTTTTCCAAAGGGATTTCCCCACTTTTTCTCATCACCCACTCACAAAAATTTCATCTTTCTATCATTGTCTTGTCAAAGTTTGGGGTTTTTGTTGAGAGTTTGTACACTTAAGAGGCATTCGTCATCAATTAAAAGGAAGTTAGAAAGCATCTAGTTTCTCCATTCAAGTAAGTTGTGCAATTTCATTCTTAGGGTTTCTAAATTTGAATTTGATGAAGAACATGCACAGGAACATGATAAACTAGGGTTTTTGATTTCTATGCATGAGTTGATGAAATAGGAACTGTTTAAACCGATTGAACTGCATGATTTTGGTCTGGATTGATGAAATTAGTGTTAGAATGGAGAATAGGGCGATTTTAAAAAGATTTTTAAGAATCCCTAGTCACCACCGCTGAGCGGTCTCCTTTGACGCTGAGCGGTGGTGCAGCTGGAAGCAAACCGCTAAGCGGCCAACTATGGCGCCTGGGCGGTCTGCTGCATATTTTGTTGAATGCTTGATTCTTGATGCAGGGACACTGAGGGGCCCTATTTTTCTCTCAATGGTGGGATGTGATCAATTTGGAATTTAATTGATGATATACTAACCTCTAATGATGTATCTCTGTGTTATTTTGAATATTATGCAGAAATGTCATCATCATTAAGAAGGGTGAAAACTCTTGGTAATAAAAGGAAGGAACCTGAGAGGCCAAGAAGATTTTATTTGCCTAGGTTCCTCTCCAGGAAACATGAGGAACATTTTGTGACCGTGTAGGAGAGGAGATTATTGATGGAGAGGAAGACCACTTTTATCCCAAATTTGGCTCCTGAATTTGGAGCAGAAATCATGAGAAGAGATTGGGAGAGGTTGGCTACATATCCTGCACCTGCCAGCATTGAATTAGTGAAGGAATTTTATACAAATGCTTTACCTAGAGGAGGAGTTAATGCTGGTAGATATATGAGCTATGTGAGGGGACAGATCATCAGGTATGACTCTGACACCATTAACAGCTTTTTGGGCACTGAATGGCCATGGGAACAATGCCAGTATGCAGCACTTTTTGGGGGGGTTCAAAGATATAGCAGATATTGAGAGGGTTATGTGCCTTCCTGGAAGGCATTTACAGAATAACCCTAATGGACTGCCCATCAACATAAAAAAGGTAGATTTGACGCCTTTGGCAAAATACTGGATGGCATTTACTCATGCCAACATTCAGCCATTCTCACATGTTTCCGACATCACCATGCATCGGATCATCTTCATTTACTGCATGCTGAGGCAATTGGATGTAAACTGTTACCAATGAGGAGCATTGGTAAATCCTGAAGAAATTAGTTTTGATGATGCTACAAGAAGTTTCACTTGAAGAAATGTTTAAAAGCATTTTTGTAGAATATAAGTGTAATAGGAAAGTCTTTAAATTTTGTAAAAACCTGTATTTTTACTGAAATAATCGATTATGAGAAGCAATAATCGATTATCATGAGTCTTTCAGGGATAATCGATTATCACTTCCAAATAATCGATTATCACATTTTGAAAATCTTTTAACGGACTTGAATAATCGATTATCACTTACAATAATCGATTATCAGTGGCAGTTGGGACTTGACCTTTGATATTCAGGGTAGCTGGCTATATATTGGACTTCTGAATTTTTCAGAAGTAACGTTGTTTTTGAACAGAAGCTTAGCAGAATACTGGTTGACAGAGGAAGTTCTCAGAAGCTATAGTTCAAAGTTCCCTTGCTTGATCTCGTGAACAGGAAAGGCTCGCGTTTCGTGTGTCGATAGTCGGAGCAAGCTCTCTTCGAGTTAGCAAGGTGCTCTGCCTGGTCTCGTGAAAAGGAGAAGCTCGCGAATCGTTGGTCGATTGCCGGAGCGGTTCTCTTCGAGTTGGCAGAGTGTTTTTCTTCCGGTTCGTTCGTCGAAGGAAGGTTTATTTTATCAATTGTTATTCATTATATTTGTAATCTGTGAAACAAATTTTTAGTGGAACTGTTAATCACTTTTATAGTGATTAACGACTGGACGTAGATTCTGTTGAATCGAACCAGTATAAAAATTACTCGTGTGATTTTCTATTCCCTACACTCTTTATCTTTTACGTATATCAACTGTTCGACAAATTTTCTGAAAGAAAATTGATTTTCTAAAAAGGACCAAATTGATTTTTAAAAAGGTGACCGAACACGCTTTCCGTTTACTCTAAGTTTTATTCCGCTGCGCTTTACTCTTCAAATCATACCATCACTGGTACCAACAATTGGTATCAGAGCTTGTTTGATAGTTTTTCAAAATTTGCGAAAATGGCCGGTCACAACCAAAACCTTGTATATGCCGAGGGTGCTTCTATTAACAGACCACCACTTTTTACTGGTGATAACTATGCGTTCTGGAAAGTCAGAATGGAAATCTTTATGGGGTCTGTTGACAGAGGCATCTGGGAAGCTGTACAAAATGGTCCTTATATTCCTAAGAGCACAGTTGATGGTGTAGAGGTAGAAAAACCATACTTTAATTGGACTGCTGAAGAAAATAGACGAGCTCAGTTTGATATTAAAGCTCGCAATATTATATCATCTGCTGTTGTACTTGATGAATTCTATAGAATTTCAGTATGTAAGACAACACAGGAAATGTGGGAAGTCCTCAGAGTCACACATGAAGGAACAGAGGACGTGAAACGTGCAAGGAAGAACACTCTTATTCAGGAGTATGAGATGTTCAGAATGCAACCTGGAGAAACAATTTCTGATGTTCAAAAGCGCTTCACTCACATAGTGAACCACTTGACTGGGTTGGGTAAGACTTTTGATAATGATGAATTAAATGTGAAAATTTTAAAATCATTAGACAGGTCTTGGCAACCAAAGGTAACTGCCATCTCGGAGTCTCAAAACCTCACTCAGATGTCAATGCCAATTCTGTTTGGAAAGCTTCGTGAGCATGAGCTAGAGTTGAGGAGACTAACTGCTGAAGAGGATCAAGGCAAGAAAAAGACACTAGCTTTCAAGTCAGAGATCTTTAAAGGAAAGAGCTCTAAAAGGATTGAAGATGATGATTCTGATGATGAGGAGAACATGAGCCTTATGATAAAGAAGTTTGCCAAGTTTATGAAGGCAAAAGGAAAAGATAAATTCCGCAAAGAAAGGAAAGAAAATCAAGAATCATCTTTAAGTGTAAAATGCTTTGGTTGTGGAGAAAGAGGACACATGAAATCTGAATGCCCAAAGAACAGGAAAAGTGAGGAAAAGAAGGAAAGAAAATTTCAAAAGAAAAAGAAAGCTTACATAGCTTGGGAAGACAATGTTTCCAGTTCAACAAGCTCATGTGATTCAGATGAGGAAGCTAATATTTGTCTAATGGCTGACTCAGATGATACTGAAAGTCAAGTAAGTGATTCTAGCTTTGAATCTAGTGAAATAGACTTACAAAAAGCTTTCTTTGAACTAATGAATGAATCTGAAAAACTTGATGCTGCACATAAAAAGCTAAAAAAAGAGCACAATGACTTGAAATTGAAATATGATAAATTGCTTGATGATGAAGTTGTTTTAAGAAATAAAATTAGTACTTTAGAAACAAAATTATCTGATGCAAACACTACTGTTGAACCTGTTGAATGCTTGTCTTGTAAGAGTCATATGTTTGATATTGACATACTTGAAAACCTACTTGCAAAGTCAACCAAGACAACCCCGAATGTAAAAACAAACTTTAAAAGAAGCAATATTAGAAATAGGAACTTGCATCAAAACAAAAAGTCTAAAACTAGAAGAACTCATAAAGTTTGGGTTAAAAAAGAGACTTTTGTTAAAAATAAAGTAAATGATGTTTGTTGTTTTTACTGTATGAAACATGGTCATACATCAAACAAATGCAACATTAAACATTTTGGTATTCCAAATGGCAAATTTGCATGGATTAAAATTGTGAAATGATTTACACTTGCATGAACTAACCCCAAGGACCCATAATTAGATTGGGGACCTAAAACTCTTTCTAATTTGTTTTGCAGGAACCTACTAAGTCAAAGAAGTCATTGTGGTATCTTGACAGTGGTTGCTCAAGACACATGACCGGTGACAAGAAAAGGTTCATCCACTTTGAGAAGAAAAAGCAAGGATTTGTGACTTACGGGGACAATAAGAAGGGTAGAATCATGGGTACCGGAGACATTGGAGGGGGAAACACATTGATCATAAAAGATGTCCTATATGTTGAAGGCCTCAAGCATAACCTCTTAAGCATAAGTCAGTTGTGTGACAAAGGTCTAAAGGTAATCTTTGAAAGTGATAAGTGTACTGTTTACTTTAAAGATTATGCTGTTATTGCTTTGCAAGGTGTTAGGAATAATAATATATATTTGATTGATATTGAGAGTGCATCTAGTCATAGTATAACATGTTTAGTTGCTAAAGAAGAAAATCCTTGGTTATGGCATAAAAGAGCTGCACATATTCATATGCAACATTTAAATAAGTTAATTTCTAAGGATCTTGTGATTGGTTTACCTAAATTGAAATTTGTGAAAGACAAATTATGCTCTGCATGTCAAAAAGGTAAACAAACAAAATCTTCATTTTCATCCAAAAGCATAATTTCAACATCAAAACCTTTAGAACTTATGCATATGGACTTGTTTGGTCCATCTAGAATTAAAAGTTTTGGTGAAAATTACTATGCTCTTGTAATTGTTGATGATTACACTAGATTCACTTGGACCTTCTTCTTAACTTTGAAAAGTGAGGCTTTCAAAGCCTTTAAATCTTTTGCTAAACGTATTCAAAATGAAAAAGATTTGAAAATTAAAACATTGAGAAGTGATCACGGTGGGGAATTTGAAAATGAATCTTTTGAAAAATTTTGTGAAGAACATGGCATTGCACATAACTTTTCTGCACCTAGAACTCATTAACAAAATGGTGTTGTTGAAAGGAAAAATAGATCATTAGAAGAATTAGCTAGAACTCTTATGAATGAATCTAATGTGCCAAAATATTTTTGGGCTGATGCAGTCAGCACTGCTTGTTATGTGTTAAACAGGATGCTTATTAGGCCAATTCTAAAATTAACTCCATATGAACTGTTGAATGGTAGAAAACCAAATATATCTCATTTGAAAATATTTGGATGCAAATGTTTTGTCTTAAATAATGGTAAAAATAATCTTGGAAAATTTGATGCAAAATCTGATGAAGCAATTTTCCTAGGATACTCTTTGACTAGCAAAGCATATAGAGTATTCAATAGAAGAACCTTGATAATTGAAGAATCAATGCATGTTGTCTTTGATGGAATTGTGGACCTTGAGGTAAACCCTCTTGAGTCAAATAAACCAATTGCAGGAGATGAGGATTATTTGAGGGAAGCTCTTGAAGAGATGTACCTAAACGAGAACTATCCTCTGGAACTTCAAGAAACACCTCAAGCCATTGATCCTAAAAGTTTTCAACAACCAAGAGGACTATCTTTGGACAACATCATAGGAGATATATCAAAAGGGGTAACTACTAGACACAAGCTTAATAATTTCTGTTTAACTGTAGCTTTTGTGTCTCAGATAGAACCCAAGAACATTAAGGAAGCTCTTCAAGATGATAAGTGGTGCGTTGCTATGCAAGAAGAGCTAAACCAATTTGAAAGGAATGAAGTCTGGGAACTTATTCCAAGGGAAGATAATCATCAAGTCATAGGAACCAAATGGGTTTTTAGGAACAAGCTTGATGAGGATGGAAACATCACAAAGAATAAAGCAAGGCTAGTTGCAAAGGGCTACTGTCAAGAGGAAGGTATAGATTATGATGAAACATATGCACCAGTGGCCAGGTTAGAAGCAATTAGATTATTACTTGCATATGCATCTTTGATGAAATTTAAATTATATCAAATGGATGTGAAAAGTGCGTTTCTGAATGGTTTTATAAAAGAAGAGGTGTATGTTAGTCAACCTCCTGGCTTTGAGGATTTCAAATATCCTGATCATATTTATAAGTTAAAAAAGGCTTTGTATGGTCTTAAACAGGCACCTAGGTCTTGGTATGAAAGACTTAGTACCTTTCTAATTGATAATAATTTTTCTAGAGGTAAGGTTGATTCAACCTTATTCATAAAGAAAGTAGGAAAACACATCCTGATTGTGCAAGTTTATGTAGATGATATTATATTTGGGTCAACTGATGATTCCTTGTGTGAAGAATTTGCAAAAGTAATGCAAGGTGAGTTTGAGATGTCTATGATGGGTGAGCTGAATTTCTTTTTAGGACTACAAATAAAGCAAATAAATGGAGGTACTTTTATCTCTCAAACAAAATATTGTAGGGAAATTCTTAAAAAATTTGGCATGGATACTTGCAAAGAAGCTAGTACACCTATGACAACTTCTTGCTATTTAGATAAGGATGAATCTGGAAAAGAAGTAAATGAAACTATGTTTAGAGGTATGATAGGATCTTTGTTGTACCTAACTGCTAGTAGGCCAGATATTATGCAAAGTGTATGCGTATGTGCTAGGTATCAAGCCAATCCTAAAGAATCTCATTTGATTGCTGTCAAGAGAATCTTAAAATACCTTAAAGGAACCACTTCTTTTGGACTCTGGTATCCCTCTGATGCTTCACCTAGTCTAATAGGTTATTCTGATGCAGATTATGGTGGTTGTAAAATAGATAGGAAAAGTACTAGTGGAACTTGTCATTTTCTGGGCTGTTCTTTGGTGTCCTGACACTCAAAGAAACAAGCGTGTGTAGCCTTGTCTACCACTGAAGCTGAATACATTGCTGTTGGCAATTGTTGTGCCCAAATTCTGTGGATGAAACAGCAACTGGAAGACTTTGATATTTTCCTTGATAATATTCCATTAAAATGTGATAATACTAGTGCTATCAATCTGACTAAGAATCCCATAATGCACTCAAGAACTAAACACATTGAGATTAGACATCATTTCTTAAGAGATCATATTCAAAAGGGGGATTGTCAAATTGAATATGTTGATACCTTACATCAATTAGCTGATATTTTCACCAAAGCACTACCTAAGGATAGATTTTTTGAGCTTAGAAGAGAGTTAGGAGTGTTAGACATGTCTTAGGATCAATGCTTATGAAAAGTTTTGTATTTTCGTAAAATTAACGCTTCATAATCGATTATCAAAAGGATATAATCGATTATTCATACTTGAAATTCAAATCTGAGAAATCTTTGAACAGATAATCGATTATCATCAAGGATAATCGATTATCATGCAATATCTGGGCAGTAACTTTTGAGCAGATAATCGATTATCTCGAGCCATAATCAATTATCACGCTAACAGATTCAAAAATTAGAGCCGTTGGAGCGTCCCTTAACGGCTATAAACGGCCATAAACGGCTAGTTTTTCCATTTTTCCTATAAAAAGCCTCCCATAATCGATTGTTAGTCACTCTTTTACATCCTTACTCTTCTAAAATCAAAATCTAGAGCTAAGATTCTCTCCATTTATCCTCATTTTCTCAAAGTCTCTCTATCTCAAATATTTTCATGGCGGATTCAAGAAGACATCGCCGCAGAGCTGCTGGAGCATCTTCTTCCTCTCAACCACGTCCTGCAACCATCGATGGTTGGATTTCAGATCAAGGAAAACATGCAGAATATGTTAATTCCTGGCAAGAGAGAAGAATCATGGCGGTAAAGTATATTCGCCTTGATTTTTTTCGTTTCTATGGATTTCAATTTCCAGATCTGTTTGTTGATCAAGGACTCACGAATCTAGTGGAGCAAAAAGGTTGCATTTATCCCGATCTCATAAGAGTTTTCTATTTCAACTTGAGATATAGAGATGGGATTATATCCACTGAAGTCAAGGGTGTCCGCATAATCTTAGATGATGATGTGTGGATAAATGTTGCCCAACTTACCATATGGGATGATGCTGTAAAAGTCCATCTAGGACTTGAAGATTTCAATAGGCTGATGACTTTCCAATCCTTCATGCGTCATCCTGAACAACAGGCAAATTGAAGGCAATTGCTAGTTGGGGGTTTCAAAATTGAAGAACGCATGCTTCACTACTTGATCGTCTGGATACTGTGTCCTAGAGCAACCAACCATGCTCAATGCTCTGAGCATGATCTGCTTCTTCTGTATGGGATTTTAAATCACATACACATTGATTGGCCTGCTCTCATTGCTGACACAATGGTAAAAGCCAAGAAATCTCAATCATATCAATTTCCCTATGCTCTTCTTATTTCTAGAATTTTGGAGTACAAAGGTGTAAATATTGAAGGAGAACTTGTCCAAGCCATTCAAGCTGTTGGCTCAGAAATTGGAGATACTACCTTTCGTCAGATGGGATTCATTACTAGAGGAAGAATTCTCATCCATAAAGATGATGATCATCCTGATGAAGATGAAGATGATGACATCGATACTCATATGGCAGAACCAGTTAGTGCTGCTGCTCCTTCTGATGCTGGTCCTTCCACCATGCCCTCATCCTCCACACTATCTATGGAAGAACATTTTGCTAATTTATCTAAGCAATTGGAGGATATGAGTCTAGCTCAAAGAACACACTTTAAGGAGATTTATGAGTGGCAGCAATCTATTGATGAGTATATGGTTGATCAGTTTCTTGATCTTGATGTTCGTCTTTCTAACATCGAGAATCACCTTCATATTCAACCTCCCGAGAGATCCCCGAGTCCTGAATTTTAGAAATAGGATTTTATGTTTGTATGCTTTGTAGGATTTTATGATGTAATCCTTCTTTTCATCAATGAAAATAATCTCTTGATTATATGCATACCTTGACTAATTGAGGGGGAGATCATATTTAGGGGGAGTCTGTTACCTTAATCTTTTTGCTTATGATCAAAAAGGGGGAGAAGTATAGTTTTAGGGGGAGAAGTATAGGTTTAGGGGGAGAAGTATAATATAAGGGGAGAGGATTAATTTAAATTGATACAGGTATTGCTAACTTTGTTGTTGTTGTAGCTTGTAAATTTTGCAGGGAAGTCAAAGTTGCTTTTAAAAATTGAATTTTTGATCATCATCAAAAAGGGGGAGATTGTTACCAATTAGGAGCATTGGTAAATCCTGAAGAAATTAGTTTTGATGATGCTACAAGAAGTTTCACTTGAAGAAATGTTTAAAAGCATTTTTGTAGAATATAAGTGTAATAGGAAAGTCTTTAAATTTTGTAAAAACCTGTATTTTTACTGAAATAATCGATTATGAGAAGCAATAATCGATTATCATGAGTCTTTCAGGGATAATCGGTTATCACTTCCAAATAATCGATTATCACATTTTGAAAATCTTTTAACGGACTTGAATAATCGATTATCACTTACAATAATCGATTATCAGTGGCAGTTGGGACTTGACCTTTGATATTCAGGGTAGCTGGCTATATATTGGACTTCTGAATTTTTCAGAAGTAACGTTGTTTTTGAACAGAAGCTTAGCAGAATACTGGTTGACAGAAGAAGTTCTCAGAAGCTATAGTTCAAAGTTCCCTTGCTTGATCTCGTGAACAGGAGAGGCTCGCGTTTCGTGTGTCGATAGTCGGAGCAAGCTCTCTTCGAGTTAGCAAGGTGCTCTGCCTGGTCTCGTGAAAAGGAGAAGCTCGCGAATCGTTGGTCGATTGCCGGAGCGGTTCTCTTCGAGTTGGCAGAGTGTTTTTCTTCCGGTTTGTTCGTCGAAGGAAGGTTTATTTTATCAATTGTTATTCATTATATTTGTAATCTGTGAAACAAATTTTTAGTGGAACTGTTAATCACTTTTATAGTGATTAACGACTGGACATAGATTCTGTTGAATCGAACCAGTATAAAAATTACTCGTGTGATTTTCTATTCCCTACACTCTTTATCTTTTACGTATATCAACTGTTCGACAAATTTTCTGAAAGAAAATTGATTTTCTAAAAAGGACCAAATTGATTTTTAAAAAGGTGACCGAACACGCTTTTCGTTTACTCTAAGTTTTATTCCGCTGCGCTTTACTCTTCAAATCATACCATCACTGGTACCAACATAAACATTGGGAAAGTCATTGCTGACGAGATTCAGAGCTATGCTACTACTGTGAGTAGCAGGACACCGTTGGCACATTCGTCCTTGATTACCTTTTTGTGTCAGCAGGCTGGGGTGGACACTGCAGTTCCACCATATGAGAGGCCTAGGAAGGCTATAGATGCTGCTTATTATCAGCAATACTATGAGGAAGAGGAGGCAGCCGGAGCACCTAGAAGACGTCCTAGGAGAGTAGGAGCACAACAGGAGCAAATACCTGAAGATACACCGGCACATCATGCCGAACCATTCCAGATGAGGGACATGTATATGTCCATGATAGAGGATAGGATGGAGGCTCTTCGCAGAGGACAGATAGCCACTGCTGAGATGATAGTAGGGTTGTATCAGCAACCACCAGCACACTTGTGGAGTATGGACGAGTTCCATGAAGCTATGGCTTGGCCTTAGGAGCAAGCACAGGGCGGCAGGGCTGAAGCAGCTGAAGCACCAGATATGGATGATGATAATGAAGAGAATGTTGAAGATGCTGATGATGGAGACCAGGAGGACTCAGATGAGGACTTGCGTTGAGGGCATCTACTGATGGATGGCAGTACTTAGACAGGGATTTTTTTCTCTTTCTTTTGAACTTTTAATTTGTAGAATAGGGTGAACTTTTATTTTGTGTCTATGCTTGACTTGTACAATGGTTCTGATGGTAGTATTAAAAATGCATGACAAGTATTGGATAATGATTGAATGTGGTTGACTGAGAATGTATGTGTGTTGATATCCAGTTAAATGATTCACTAATTATATGAATAGATGTGTTGTGGGTCATGATTGTGATTGTGATGCTAAGCAGGATAAATGAATGATGCGAGAGAGAGCATGTGTGTGAGGTTTTGAGCTCCAGAGTTCTTATTGATATATGTATTGTTCACAGGGAATCATGAATGATATTGCCTTAGTCTTGATAATTGATTGATTTGCATGCTTATGTTATATGATCAAGGCCATGTTTGGAAGCCTTTATTTAGCCAAAAATTTCACTCAACAAGTTTAAAATTTTATACCCTTTTTGAACCTTGGCCTTAAACATGATGAGAACCCTTGATTTGAAATTATTTATCTTGAGTAGGGTTGACAATAATGTTATGTGATGAAAAGGTTCAAGTTTGGGGTTGTATGGGGAAAATTGAAAGGCAAAAGAAGAGCATTGAGTTCAAGTATTGAAAAGAAAAATGCATGAGTAAAGAAGAAAAGAAAAAAATAAAAGCATGAAAAAGGAACTCAATGCAAAATTGATAAAAAGGGAAGAAGTTGGGAATAAAGGAGTTTGGTGATAGAGAGAGTTTAAACTTGAACCTTTTCAATGATGAAATAACTCTCTTAACTCAAGGATTTTGCAATCTAGAAAAACCAAATTTTCTTGATAGCCTAGCCTCATTATAAGCCTTGGAAAAGTCCTTGTGATGGTATTTGCATGTAAGGATTTTGATTGTTCTAGATAAATGGAAATATTGTTTTATATGACATGTGAATAATAAAGAGTGGAGTGATTCCTTAAAACACTTGAATGATTGAGTGAAACACTTGTTTGGTAAGAATTGTTGAAATCCATGTTTACATCTATGCTTAGTGGATTGATTATTCATGAATAAAACATCTGTTAGGAAATATTGGAGTAGGTGAACTAGATTGGATTTAAAGCATGCTTGCATTTTGGTAGGATTCCACTGAAAATCTGAATTAACTTGTCATGAAGAAAAGGGTTTTGAAAAGTGTAGAACTACTTGATGAAAAATTGGAAGGCCAAGTTTTGTGTTGTTTTGCTTGAGGACAAGCAAAGTTTTAAGTTTGGCGTTGTGATAACGGTCTCAAAGCCTTTATTTTCATGCATAAATTTGATAATAAAACACACCCTTTGTAGCTTAAAATGAGCTAGAATCAAGTAAAACTCTTAAGTTGTGTTACATGAGAGTCAAAAGTTGTTTTTAGAGATATTATGCTTGTTTTGCATTGTTTTGCAGGGTTTTTGATGAAAATGGAAGATGGCAATGAAGTAGGAGGGTCATAGACTCAAGAATGAAGGAGAAAAAGGAAGAAAAGAAGAGTCTGTGAACCGCTCAGTGGTCAATTCCACCGTTGAGCGGCGTAGTGCAAGGAAAAGTGTTGTCTGGCGCCCAGGCGGTGACGCTGAGCGTCCAGAGCGACAAGAGGCAAACCGCTCAACGGTCATTTCTGGCGCCTGGGCGGTGGCGTGAGTTGAGGCAAACCGCTGAGCGACCAATTTAGGCGCCTGGGCGATTGTCTGTTTTTATATTTTGGATTCTGAGATCTTTTCTGTTATCTTTTTGGCTTATATATAGCCCTAGTACGAATTCAAATGTAATTCTTTTGGCAGAGAGCAAAGTCCACAACAACTTTACACCTTTGGAGGATATTTCTTGGATGCTTAGGCTTCACTTTATCAATTCTAGGGTTTGCTTTTTCCATTCTTCCATTCAATTCATCTAGTTTCACCATGATTATGGTGAACTAAACCCTTAGTTGTTGGGGAACAATGTAATCTTTTGAAACTCTCATATATTGAAATTCTTGTTTACTTTATATGCTTGCATATGCTTGATTTATCAATTGTTGGGTTCTTTACCTGTACTTAATGTTCTACAATTTAACTCATTTGGTAGATGTTGTTTTTCTTTATTGATATGAGGACGTACGGTAATGTCATGAACTGGGGAGAATTCCTTGATTATGTTAATACCGCCTAGGTATAGGGGTAGGACAATCAATTATATTTTGCTTCTGCTCATTATGCATTATTAGTTACTAGGGGAGGCTAGGGATAGCAAGCCGGTAATTATTAATAGGCTCTTTTCACCAAGGGATTGGGTTAAGGGTAGACCAAGAAAGTTTGCATGACAATATGATAAATAAGCAAAGTAAATAAGAAGAGTAGATATATGAGGGCGGATAAGATGAAATTGTAACCCCCAACAACCTCATTCATTCATAGTTTCTCTTCGTCAATTGAATTCCTGCATTTGCATGTTTATTTTTGTTTTGCATTTGAAACCATTAAAATTAATTTCTTTTCTCAAGTCTTAAAAGATTAGTTTACACGAAAGATGAAGCCTTAACAATCTTTTGGGAAGAACGATATTGGGTTTACCAATTATTATTACTTGATACGATCTGGTATACTTGCCAGGGGTTTAGAAAGGAGATGTTTCAAAAATTTATTAAGGTGCATGACTCCAAAGTCAAGAGTGATGACGCAACTTTCAGAAATATCGAGATGAAGATTAGTCAACTAGCCAAAAAGGTGGAGGACTAGGAGATAAATCAATTTGGGGCTAATATTGAGTTTAACCCTGATAACGGTTCAAAAACCGTTATTTTCATACTTAAAATTGATATTAAAACACACCCTTTATGACTTAGAATTAGCTTGAAATCATGCAATTTGCTTAAGTTAGAGAATAAGAGAGTCAAAGTGGGTTTTCTTGGTTTTATGCTTGGTTTTCTCTTGTTTTGGCAGGATTTATCAGGTTTTTAATGAAGGAAGTGAAGGAAGAGAAATGTTGGATGCAGAAGAAGGTGGAAAATTGAAGAATAGAATAATTGCAGCCACCGTCTGGCAGTGTGACCTTTAATGAATTCTCTGCCATGCGCTTAAGGGGCACCGCTAAGGGGTGAGATGAGAATCGCACATACCGCCGGGCGGTGCAACCCACCGCCGTGCGGTGGACTCTTCAGTAAAATCTTTGGAGAACGCTCAAGTGGCAACGCTGAGGGGTGTACGAAGTGTCGTGCCTACCGTCGGGCAGTGCAACTCACCGCCGAGCGGTGTACTTATGGGCCTGGGCCAAAATTCTATTTTTTTTCTGAGTTATAAATAGATCCTAGACAAACTAGAGGGGTCATCTTTTGGTAGAAAGAATGCAAAAACACATTCTACACACTTTGGAGGCAGATTTTGGATGCGGAAGCTCCGATCTATCAATTCTAGGGTTATCTTTTCCATATTTTCCATTCAATTCATCTAGTTTCACCATGATTATGGTGAACTAAACTCCTTTGTTGTTGGCGAATGATGTAATCCTATTTGAAACTCTCTTATATTGAAATTCTTACTTTATTCATATGCTTTGATTATCAATTGTTTGAGTTTTTCCTCCATTATATTTCATGCTTTGTTTAAGACATTATTCAATAGCATAATCTTTGATTCTTTCTATATGGACATGTATAGTTAGGTCTAGACATGAGAAAATTCTCTTGATAGCAATATTACCTAGACATAGGAATAGGAGGATCAATTGCCTAAAACTTCTGTGCGAATGTAATGCATGAATAATTGCTAGGGAGACTAGACATAGTAAACTAGTAATTAGGAGTAGACTCTATATATCAAGATATTGATAGTAGGGGATTTTAGAAAGTGGCATGAACATTGATAAAGAAGTCAAATTTAATAAGAATAGTAGATATTAGAGAGTGAATTAGGATGAAACCGTAAACCCCAACAACACCATTTATTCATATCGTTTAACTGTCAATTGATCAATCTTTGGATACATGTTTATTTTTCGTTTTGCATTTAACACTCAAATTATTGTTTACTCAAGTCTTATGATGTCAAAACATCACACGAACGTTTAGGCCTAAGAGTCCTTTGGGAGACAATACTCAGACTTACCGTTTTATTATTACTTGATACGATTCGGTACACTTGCCGGACCCCTAATAAGTTTTTGGTGTCGTTGCCGGGGACTCATGGTTTAACTATTCTAATACTGTGATTATTGATTGATTTTGACTTGATTTTTGTTTTTGTTTTGTTTTATTTTTATATAAAAGTGCTTTTTAGGGGTTTGTTTCTTGTGTATGCAGGATACAATTCATACTAGGAGCAAGAAAAATCAACAACCTCTTCTTGAAGGCTTAAGTGGAACTCGAAGGAGAGGAAAAGTTCGAAGATCATCTAGAGAATTATTCCCCTTTCTTGAGAGATTGTTGCAACCCTCACCAGAAGCATCCAACCAGAGCACAGAAGAGATGACTGAGGAGGAAGCTCCTGTGAGACGTACTCTGGCGGATGCAACCACTGTGGTTGGCCCTCAACACTTTAACAGCATTGCAAGGCCAAGGGTCAATGCACTGAACATGGAGGTTAAACCGGCATTGATACACTTGGTGCAAAGCAACCGATTTAATGGACTGTTAGAGGAAAGTCCATATGATCATCTCACCACATTCAATGAGATTTGCAATACGGTGAAGATCAATGGTGTGCCGGATGAGGCGATCAAACTTAGCTTGTTTCCTTTCTCATTGGGAGGCAATGCTAAACTGTGGCTTAACTCTTTTCCGGAAGGAAGCTTTACAACCTGGGAGGCTGTGGTGGCAAAATTTCTGCTTAAGTATTTTCCACAGTCTAAAATCAACAAAGGAAAGATGGAGATATCTTCTTTCAGGAATGGCATGAAGGAATAGGTCAAGCGTGGGACAAATATAAAAGTTTTCTAAGGAGGATGCCTGTGCATGGTTTTGATGAGACAGTTGTAGTTCTCACGTTCCTTGAAGGTCTTGGTACGCAGTCCAAGCTTATGCTAGATGCCTCAGCTGGAGGTAATATCAAGAGAAAGACTGCTGAAGAAGCCTATGAGTTGATAGAAAGCATGGCAGCTAATGAGAATGAAACTCATAGTGAAAGAGGCGTGCCAGTTCAAAAAAGGGGAGTTCTTCAATTGCCTATGGAAGATTCTTTGCTTGCATAGAACAAGCTTCTGACTCAACAATTGGAGAATTTGACAAGGACTATTGCTCAACTGCCTAACGAATTAAAGAATGTTTTGAAGGTACAACAACAACTTTATGACCGTTGTGGTGGTGACCATATCAATGGTCAATGTGCTTTTCCAGAGGAGGCCCAAGAAGAAGAAGCAAATTACATGGGCAACCAGTTTCAATAATAGATGGTAAGACCAGATATCGTTCTCCCAAAGGACTCTTAGGCCTTAACTTTCCTGTAAAGAGATCGCATAAGACTTGAAAAAAGAATTAAATTTAGGTTTTTGAATGCAAGACGAAAATAAACATGCAAAATGCAGTGAATCAATTGGCTAGAAGAAACTATGGATGAATGGAGTTGTTGGGGTTTACAATTTCATCTTATCCACCCTCTGATATCTACTCTTCTTATTTAATTTGCCTATTTATCATATTGTCATGCAAACTTTCTTGGTCTACCCTAAACCCAATCTCTTGGCGAATAGAGCCTATTACTAATTATTGGCTTGCTATCTCTAGCCTCCCCTAGTAACTAATAATGCATGATAAACGGAAGCAAAATATAATTGATCGTCCTACCCCTATCTCTAGGCGATATTAGCTTAATCAAGGAATTCCCCCTAGTTCATGATATTACTGTACATCTCTGTATCAGTAAACACAAACAACATTTACCGAATGAGTTAAACGATAAAAGCATTAAGCAAAGGTAAGGAACCCAACAATTGATAATATAGGCATATGCGAGGATATGAATAAAACAAGAATTTTAATATAAGAGAGTTTCAAAAGATTACATTGTTTCCCTACAACAAAGGGTTTAGTTCACCATAGACATGGTGAATTAGATGGAATTAAAAGAAAGTATGGAAGAATAAACCCTAAATTTGGTAGATTGGAGCCTAAGCATCGAAGGAACCGCCTCCAAGGAGTGTAGAACAGCTCTGGACATCTCTGCCTGCCAAAGAATTTCTTTAAGAATCGCACTAGGGCTATTTATAGTGCATAAAAGTAACAGAATTTAAGCCCAAGCCCATCTGATGGACGCTTAGCGCTTAATTTGTCCGCTCAGCGGTTTGCCTCTAATCGCAAAACCGCTCAACGGTCCAATACGCCACTTAGCAGTGACCCTCTAATCGCACAAGACGCTCAGCAGTGTCGCTCAAGCGAGAAACAATGACTTCACCCACGAAACTGGCGCTCAACGCTAGAATTGGCGCTGAGTGGTGCACTTGGCTCTTTTTTTCATCCTTTTTCTCATTCTTTCATGAGTCTAAGTCCTCCCCTCTTTACTTCCATCGTCAATTCTCAGCAAAACCCTGCAAAACAATGCAAAACAAGCATAATATAATCTAAAACAACTTTTGACTCTCATGTGACTCAATTAAGTGTTTTACTTGAGTCTTAAGCTCATTCTAAGCCATAAAGGGCGTGTTTTAATATCAAATTTAAGTATAACAATAATGGTTTTCCATCTGTTATCACTTTTCCAGAGGAGGCCCAAGAAGAAGAAGCAAAACATGGGCAACCAGTTTCAATACTGCCAGGGTAACTTCAATCAAGGTAATTACAACCAAGGTTGGAAGAATCACCCAAGCATTGGGCAAAGTCAGAATAATCAAACTGGACAAACTGGAGGCCAATTTAACAGACCACAACAACCACCACTATGGCAACAGGTTTCACTTTTGACTGAAAAATGAATAATTTTGATGAGAAGTTCAAAATTTTTTTGAAGGTGTATGATTCCAATTGCAAGAGCTGTGACGCTAACTTCAAGAATTTGGAGACACAAATTGGCCAGTTATCCAAAAGGGTGGAGGTCACAGAGAAAAATCAATTTGGGGCTAATACTGAAGTTAACCCTAGAGAAGATTGTAAGGTTGTTGTGAGCATGGTTAAGGAAGGAGTGGGAAAAGAAATTGTTGAGCTAGAAAAAAGAGAGGAAAAAGAAGAAATATGTGAGGGAGATATTAGATAAGAAAAAGAGAAGAGGGAAGAGAAAAAAATAGAATAAGAGAAAATTGAAAAAGATGAAAGTGATCTTCCTTACCCAAGAGGAGAAGAGAGAAAAGGGAGTAAGTGTGAGCGCTTTAGAGAAATCTTCAATCAAATGGAGATTACTATGCTTTTGACCGAAACACTTCAAAAAATTCTTGTCTATGCTACGCATATAAAGCAATATCTTGGGGAAAAGATAGTTGTTGAAGAGAAAGCTATAGAGGAACAGGAAATTTGCAGTGGTCCTTTGAAGAGAAAACACCCTCCAAAAATGAAGGATCCAGGAAGCTTTACAATTCCTTGCGCCATTGGGAGTGTAAAGATAGGGAAAGCTTTACTTGATTTAGGGTCAAGAATTAATTTGATGCCTCTATCTATGTTGAAGAAGATTGGTGGTCTGACATTAAAGCCAACAAAAATTTCCTTGATCATGGCGGATGGATCATCAAAGAAACCTTATGGTGTGGTGGAGGATGTGGTGATTCATATTGAAAGCCTTGAATTCTTGGTAGATTTTGTGGTGATAGAGATGAAGGAGGATGATAAGATCCCGGTGATTCTTGGAAGGCCATTCATGAAAATGGCCAAAGTGGTCATAAATGTTTTTCATGGGGTGATTATGCTTAAAGACCAAGAAGAAAAGGTAATTTATAATGTCTTCAAAGAGAAGTAGATGCGAGTAAAAAAGAAGACTAAGCACAAAACTTCAAAATAGGATGCATCAGTGGCTAGACCTAAAGTTGCTAAAATGGTCAACAAAGGTAAAAATTGTGTTTTGATGCAGGTAAAGGAATAGGAGAAGGTTGACAAAGGAGTGACAGTGCACTTTGACCTAAAAGATGCACTATTCAAGCTTGGAACTCCGGTAAGATACAAGAAGAAGCTGTGGGTGGTGAAAGGCTATAAAGAGAATGAAGTAATAGAGATTGAAGCTCCATATTCTAGGAGAGTCAAGAAGGCGGACCGAAAGCAATTGATGAGTTGGTGTGATGAAGGTAAAGAAGACACCAACATGAAAGATGCAACTTGAGCTTTACTGGGTCAAGCTAGTGACATTAAAAGAGCGCTTGTTGGGAGGCACCCAGTGACTTATAAACATTATTTTATTAATTGTGGTTTTGTAGGGTCAGACTCGTGACGTTAAACAAGCACTACCTAGGAGGCAACCTAGTTGATTGATTTTTGATTGCGTGTTTTAATTCTATTCTAATTGCATTTAGGGATTGATTGTTGCATATGAGTCGAGTGATTGGGAATTGCATAAAAAAAATTAAATTTTTGAAAGTTGTAATTGAGGTTACAAGGATAAAAAACGTTTTGAAACAAAGAAAAAAAGGGAAGGTGTAACTCGTGCACACCGCGGGGCAGTGAACTCATCGTTGAGCAGTGGCGGCGCTGAGAAGTACATGCGTTTTAAACTTGGGCTTTGTTTCTTTGGCCCATTGTATGGTTTTAATACCCCTTAGGGGTCGTCCAAGTGGTACCTACCAGATCCCTAACTCCTTTTTCACTTTCAAACACTCTTTCAAAGATTTCCCAACACCTATCCCATCATTCCCTCTCTTGAAAACCCAATTTCTATCACTTTTAGACCTAGTTCAACATTCAAGTTTGGGGTTTTCTTGAGAGCAGTGCATTTAAGCTTCAGTCATCATCAAAGTTCAAGCATCTTGCCCACATTTGAGGACTCTCCATCCAAGTAAGTCATGCATTTTACTTTTAGGGTTTCAAAAACATGAATGTGATGAAAAAGTTTGTAGAAGCGTGAGATTTTAGGGCTTTTGATTTCTATGCATGTTTTGATGAAATTTAAATTGTTTGAATTGATTGAAATGTATGATTGAGGATTGGAAACATGTAAATTTGATTTTGGATGGAGAATAGAAGCGTTTAAAGTGGGTTTTGAGAAATTACCGCCACCACCGCTGGGTTGCGGCCTGGCAGTTTATTTTTTCTTGCTTCTTTAATCGTGTAGGTGGCGTTGAGGGGTCCTATTTAGCCCCCAACGCTGATCAGTGATATGATTAGATGTGTTTTGATGATTGCTAACCCATAACATGGTTTATTCTTCATCTTGTGGATTGGTTTTAATGCAGGAATGACATCTTCATCTGGTAAAAGAGTCAAGACCATTGGAACAAAGAGAAGGGATCCTCACAGATTTTACTCTGATAGGTTCCTTCACAAAAGACATGAGCAACATACAGGCTTGTCCAAGAAAAACGACTGATGATGGAAAGGAAAGCAAGTTGAATTCCAGACTTTGCACCTCAGTTTGGGCAGGAGCTTGACGGAAGAAACTGGGAGAAATTAGCTACTTACCCTGAACCTGCCAACATAGCAGTGGTAAAGGAATTCTATACAAATGCTAGACCACTGGAGGATTCTCACTTCATGGATTATATGAGTTATGTAAGGGGCAAAGTTATCAGGTATGACCCTGAAACCATTA
Source organism: Vigna reflexopilosa (assembly GCA_027742785.1). NCBI lineage: Eukaryota > Viridiplantae > Streptophyta > Magnoliopsida > Fabales > Fabaceae > Vigna > Vigna reflexopilosa. The sequence goes on along the minus strand of CM050928.1, from coordinate 14,772,168 downwards.
ACAGGTTCCTGAACACTGAATGGGAAGGCGAACAGTGCCAGTATGAGTTGAACATTCGAGAAGGCACTGATTTTAATGACGTAGAGAGAAAACTCTGTGTCTGGAGGACATTTTTATAGGAACCCAAGTGGAGCTGCAACATAAAGCGGTTTCATTTGACACCCTTGGCTCAGTACTGGATGACATTCACTTATGCCAATGTGACTCCGTGCTCCCATATTTCTGATATCAATATTAAGAGAGCTATGTTCATCTACTGTGTGCTGAAAGGAATGAACATTAACATTGGCCAGGTGATAGCAAATGAAATCAAGCACTGTGCGGTCACCATTAGCAACAAGGCACCCTTGCGACATCCTTCATTGATCACACAGTTATGCCATGCAGCTGGGGTTTACACATCTTCCCCACCTTTTGAGCACCCTAGGAAGGCTATAGATGAGGCCTATTATAAACAGTTCTGTGGTGGAGCGGAGGCAGTACCACGGAGGCGTGCTAGGAGGAGAGCTCCACGACCAAATGCCCAGGGAGATGCACCAGCTCATGATGCTGAACCATTTCAGATGAGAGACATGTATATGTCTCTGGTGGAGTCTAAACTGGAGGCAATTCACAAGGGGCAGAATGCTACTGTAGAGATGATTGTGGGCTTATATGATTCACCTCCTGCTCATAGGTGGACAATGGATGAGTTCAACAACATAGTAGCTTGGCCAAAACAGGCACAGGGTGGTAGATCTTGAGCAGTTGAAGCTCTAGTCATGGATGAGGAGGATGATGATGAGGAGGAGGATTTTGAGGATGCTGAGGATGGAGAGGAAGACTCTGATGATGGGATGAGGAGTTTACATAGCATCTACTGATGGATGCTATTGGCGGTTGAACAAGATTTTCTTATCTTTTGTAATTTGAATTTTTAGTATAGGTTTGCTTTTGTTGAGTAATATAGGGTAATGCACTTGGTATGAAACTTTTCTAATTGATGGTTTGACTGATTGATTGCATGAGATGAGTTGCTTGATGATGCTTGTTATTGATTGATGATTGAGATTGCCATATGCTGATATACAAGTGAAGTCTTCACTAACTAAGTGAACAAATGCATGATGACTTTGTGATTGTGATTGTGATTATGATGCTAAGTAGGGTATTTTTCTAAGATGGTTGGAATAGTTATTGATCTTATAAGTGAGGTTTTGAGCTCTAGAGTTTTTATTGATATATTTGCTATCTACTTGGAAGCATGAATGATATTGCCTGAGTTTCTGTGATTGATTAAGTTGCATGTATGTGTCATTTGATCAAGGTCGTTCTTGATAAGCCATTTCTTAGCCAAATGAAATTTTCATCCCACATGAAAAAGAACGTCTTATGTTCTACTCTTTTTGAACCTAAGCCTTAAATAGGATGTGAAAACCTTTGCTTTGAAAATCTTTGCCTTGGGTTAGGTTGAGAATTATTTTGGGGTATTGATAAAGGTTCAAGTTTGGGGTTGTTGGGAAAGTTGAAAAAGAAAAGCTAGGTATTGAGGTAATGTGTTGAATGAAAATGCATGATATAAATAGAAAGATAGAAAAGATAGAAAAAGATAAGCATGAAAAGAAAAGCTCAATATGAAAAAAAAAAGGAAAGTTGGGAATGAGTGAGATGGGTAAAAAGAGAGTTTGTGCTTGAACTATGATTGTCTGAAAGACTCTCTTAACTCAAGGATTTTGTGATCTAGAAAAACCAATTTTTCTTGCTAGTCCAACCACATTATAAGCCTTGAAAAGTCCTTGTGATGACATGTGTATGTGATGATGTTTGATTGTGGCAAATAAATGGCAATTTTGTTCTATGTGACATGTGGATAGTAGAGGGAAGGAGTAACCTTTGGAAACACTTGAGTGTTTGAATGAAACACCTTGTATGGTGAGGAATAATTCCATGAATCTGTGATTATATCCATGCTTAGCTAATTGATCATTCATGAGAATAACATCTGTTGAGTCTTATATGATTTTGAGAACACTGTGATGGATTGATATGAAGCATATGTGCATCTTGATTTGATTCTATTGATGAGATGATTTGAGTGAAGACTTGTCTGGAGATTGATTTGAAAAGGTTGAACCATTGTAATGATTTGTGAAGGACTAAGTTGCATTTTGTTTGCTTGAGGACAAGCAAAGTTTTAAGTTTGGGGTTGTGATAACGGTTCAAAAACCGTTATTTTCATGCTTAAAATTGATATTAAAACACACCCTTTATGACTTAGAATTAGCTTGAAATCATGCAATTTGCTTAAGTTAGAGGATAAGAGAGTCAAAGTGGGTTTTCTTGGTTTTATGCTTGGTTTTCTCTTGTTTTGGCAGGATTTATCAGGATTTTAATGAAGGAAGTGAAGGAAGAGAAATGTTGGATGCAAAATAAGGTGGAAGAATGAAGCAAAGTTGAACCGCAGCTACCGTTGAGCGGTGTGATCTTTAATGCATACACTGCTACGCGCTGAAGGGGCACCGCTAAGGGGTGAGATGAGAATCGCATCTACCGCCGGGCGCCCACCGCTAGGCGGTGGACTCGTTAGAGGAATGCAAAGAAACCACTTAAGATGCAACGCTGAAGGGTGGAGTAGGTGTCGTGCCTACCGTTCGGCGGCCACCGTCGGGCGGTGTACTTATGGGCCTGGGCCAAAATTCTGTTATTTCTCTGAATTATAAATAGCTCCCAGACGAACCAGAGGGATCATCTTTTGGCAGAAAGACGGCAGAACACTCTCTACACACCTTGGAGGAGGATTTTGGATGCGAAAGCTCAAATCTATCAAGTCTAGGGTTAATTCTTTCATATTTTCCATTCAATTCATCTAGTTTCACCATGATAATGGTGAGCTAAACCCTTTGTTGTTGGGGAACGATGTAATCCTATTTGGAACTCTCTTGTATTGAAATTCTTATTTTATTCATATACTTTAGTTATCAATAGTTTGAGTTTTCTTCTCTATACTCTATGCTTGCATTGTTTAACTCATTCAATGTCATGATCATTGATTTTGTCGATATGGACACATACGGGGAAATCTAGACTTGAGGGAATTCCCTTGATTGGCAATATTACCTAGACATAGGAATAAAACAATCAATTGCTTTAAGCTTCTGTACACTGAAATGCATGACTAATTGCTAGGGAGACTAGACATAGTAAACTAGTAATTGAGAGTAGGCTCTATTCGCCGAGACATCGGGTTTAGGGTAATTTAGAAAGTTGCATGAACATTGATAACAAAGTTGAATTTAATAAGAATAATAGATATAAGAGAGTGGATTAGGGTGAAACCGTAAACCCCAACAACACCATTCATCCATATTGTTTATTTGTCAACTGATCAAGCTTTTGCATACATGTTTATTTTCGTCTTTGCATTATAAAATCAAATTATTCTTTATTCAAGTCTTATGAAATCAATTCACATGAACGTTTAGGCCTTAGAGTCCCTTGGGAAACGATATTCGAACTTACCGTCTCTTTATTACTTGATACAATTTGATACACTTGGCAGGGTGTTAACAGGAAACTAACAAATTGTGCCAAAGCTTCCTTAAAGCACTAAAATGATCTTCAATCATCCAAATTAGTGGCACTTGAAGGTCTCACTTCATCTTGAGATGTTATCTTCACCACCCAGCGGTAGCTGCGGTTCAACTTTGCTCTATTCTTCCCCCTTCTTTTGCATCCAACACTTCTCTTCCTTCACTTCCTTCATCAAACCCTAATAATTCCTGTCAAAACAAGGGAAATCCAAGCATAAAACCTAGAAAACCCACTTTGACTCTCTTTCTCTCTAACCTAAGCATTTTGTATGATTTCAAGCTAATTCTAAGTCATAAAGGGTGTGTTTTAATGTGAATTTTAAGTATGAAAATAATGGTTTTTAGACAGTTATCATTATCTAGGTTCTGGATTTGTAGCTTCTATGTAAGCCAATAGTACTCAAAGCACATTAATTATTACTTGCACTCTTCTCATATTGACTCTAGTAAATTTTGTTCCATAAATTGTCTTAGCAGTTAATTTGTATTGTTCTTTGTATTGTTACAAGACTTATTATAAATTTATAGTAATTGATCAACATCAGAATTGTTATGCTATCTTTGATAAATTCTGGTTTACTACATAATTTTTTCAATTAACATTTTATTTTGCTATCCTAGTTTGATTTGACTAGATGAATATCTTATAAAGGTATACATTGCTTATCTTGAAATGTTACAAATAATATGGTTCAATTGTAAAATGCAAGAATTATTTCTTCATGTTTCAGACATTTATGCAGGTTGATGACTTAAATACTGTTGAGAGAGGTTTACCTTTGCCATGGGAGAGCTTAGATTCTAGGGGAGTTTATTTGTATGATGACGGTTTTCGGTTCATTATATGGTTTGGTAGGGTGATTTTACTAGACATAGCCAAAAATTTACTTGGACCAGACTTTATCAAAGGTATTGTGTATTCCTGACATAGAAATTAGGTTCATAGTTTCAAGGCAAAGGAGAATTTATTATAGGTTGTCATGTTGAGCAGCTAGTTATCATTTCAATCCCTAGTTCAAATTGGTGTTGATTTTTTTTTTTGGTTTTTATTTAAGTAAAATCATTATATGTTCTTTCTCTTGTTCCACCTTGCATGTACAATGTTAACTCATAAGTTATTTTCATATTGATCTTGCATGCGTGTAGTCAAATGACATTTAACCATGTGGCTGACCTCATCTAATGGAATAAGGTTTTTATTGTAGTTTTTCTTATATGCCAATTTTATTTGTCATATTTTTTTGTGTATTTTTGTGTTATAATATAAAAAGGCATATTGCATGTTGATATGGAATTGCAATAATATTAATGATGGACCATGAACTTTCATGTTACAACGTCACCCATTAGATGTCAGTTAGAGGGGAAAGCGACGTAAATTATTGACCGGTGGCAATTACGTAAATACTATAAACATCGGTGCCCCTAGAAACTGACATCTATATGTCTGACAGGTAAGTGAAAAAGTATTTCTTTCCATCATATAGACGTTTGTTCCCCGCCTACCCGACGTCTATAGTCTAACAGGTAGTTGAAAATTTAAATTTTTTCGCTATCTAGACGTCTGCTCCGGCCACCTGACATCTATATGCGTTTATAGACGTCTGGGCCCCTCATACCCGACGTCTATAGTCTGAGCAGGTATGTGAAAAGTCATTCGTTTCCGCCAACTAGACGTCTCGTCTCGCCAAGCCAACGTCTATATATAACAAAAATATTAATTTTTAAATGGAATTGACGTCATATTAGTGGGGAGCCCGACGTCTATGCTATTATAGACGTCGGTTTTGTTGGCAACTGACGTCTCATTTCCTGTTAAATTGTGCGAACCAGCAGTTTGCGAACCAACGCCCTTTCATCGTCTTCCTTCGCCTTTCTCTCCGCTTCACTGCATTTCCAGGTACGTTTGATGTCCCGTGAACCATTTAAACTTTTTTTTACTCCGTTTAAAGTAATCTTTGATGTATTATCTTTCATTTGAACCGATTAAAATGAGTTTTCGTGGTGTTTTGGTGCAGTTTTTCTTGTGTCTTTGGGTAGCGTAGTACACCTTCTCCCTTTGCTAGTTTCCTCCTAAGAAAAACTTACGTTTTTTGGATCTCTTATGGCATTTCAACATGAAGCCGAACTTGGGTTGTTGCCTACTTCCACTCCAATCGCCAAAGAAAAAGAAAACGGTGAGAATACTTTGTCACCGTATTCTCATCGTATTCTTTTTCATTGGCGATCGGAGTGGACCTAGGCAACGAACCAGGTTCGTCTTAGGTTGAAATGCCAAAAGAGATCCAAAAACGACATAATTTTTTCTTACGAGGAAACTAGCAAGGGAAGGAGGTGCTACTACGCTACCTACAGACACAAGAAAAACTGTACCAAAACACCACGAAAACTCATTTTAATCGGTTCCAATGAAAGATAATACATCAAAGATTACTTTAAACGGAGTAGAGGCATGATTGAAAACCAAAAATTATGTTGTTTAAGAATCTGAAATTAGTTTACATGATTTGACTTTTGAATGAAATTAATGTTAATCACTCCACTTGGATAATAGAACCCTATGTGTAAGTTTAAATTGATTAAGGTCCTCTTAAATAAGGAATGGTTGTTGAAAATGGTTGGGGCAGGTTGCATGAGGTAGAGGCAAAAGGGTAAATATATTGGGATATTATAATGTGTCCAGATTTAAGAAAAACCTTATTTTTGACTTGTTGTAATTGTAAATTTCTGGTTTGTTACAATGTGAGTTACCTTACTTAATACTCATATATATGTGAAACTGGTTGGATGAGAAAGACCATTACCAAAATAACATGATCTATTCCAATTGTGTGTTTAAGCTTGTTGTTGGGGCAAATCAGCAAGTGTACCAAGTCGCACAAGTAATATAACATGGTAAGACCAAGTATCGTATCCTAGAAGACTCTTGGCGTTGAACAGTTGTCTGAAAACAAGATTAATTAAGACTTAAAATAAAAGAGATCATGGGTTTGAAGTGAAAAAATAATAAATAAAATAAAGATGCAATTGATCAATGACAAAGGAGAACAGAGATGAATGGAGGTTGATTTATATGAGATGGATATGTTGTTGGGGTTAGATTTCGCCAAGTTCCCTCTCATGTATATAAGAATTCTTCTTTATGCATTAATGCCAACGTCCCTCACTAAATCACTTAAACCCGATCCCTCGGTAAATAAGTCTGTCCCTAATTACCAGTTCATACAATTCTTAGCATTCCTAGTAAAAATATGTGAAGATCAAGAGGTTAAGACGACTAAGACTCATATCCTCATCCCTGAGAAATATAACCCTTTACGAGTAATTCAACAAGAACTTGAATTGAAAGGAACCTCACGACACTCATGCAATTCATAAATAATGTTATTGTATAAGCAAGAATAAAACAGATGAATTACTCTAACAATTAATGAAAAAGCATATGGAATTAAGAATCAATTCAAATACATGAGAGTTTACAAGGTTACATCACTCCCCAACAACAAATAGAAATTAGTTCCCCATAGACATGGGGGAACTCTATGAACAATGGAAGAAAGAAAGAGAATGAAAGACTAAGAATAGACTAAGAGTGTATTGCTATGCTCTTCTCTGCCAAGGATGCAAAACTTAGAGCCCCAGGATCCTTTAAATAGTGTCAGAGACGTGCCAGAGCGAGGCCCGGTCCAAAAGAATCAAAACAGAGTAGAAACAGGGCCCGATCCACGTGAATTCTCGCTCGAGCGTCGTAGGGGGGCCGCCCGGGCGTGAATTGAGGGTGATGTAAGGCCCAGGCGTCAGATTTAGACGCCCAGGCTACGAAGCCCCATCGCCTGGGCGTCGAGGGCCACCACCCGGGCGGGGGACGTCGATTTTTCTCGCTTCAGCTACGCTTCTGGACGCCCGGGCTGCGTGTTTTTCCTCCTTCTGGTGCCTTTTTGACCCCTTCTGAGCTCTCTCTTCTTGGTCTTTCATCTCTTCTTCTAGTATTACCTCAATCTCTGTCAAAACAGGGGGAATTAGTCATAAAATCATTGAAATCAACCTCAACTCTCTTATTCACACAATTTATTCAAAAAGCATGAATCCAAGCAAGTTTCTGAGTGAAAAAGGGTGCTTTTAGTAAAAAATCACATCACAATCACTACAATGACTCAACCTTTTTCAAAAAAAAAAAAAGCTTTTTTCAGGAAAAGGAATCACTTTTATCAATTCAGCATGAAGATTTCAGTCAAGATGTGCAGATGCCTTATTTCAATCAAAGTTAATGTGATGCTCAAATATTTCCAACAGGTGCTATCCTTAAGAATGATCAATCAACAAGGTAAAGATGCAATCAGAAATTCAGAGAACTATTCCTCACCAAGGAAAATGTTTCACTCAAGCACTCAAAAGTGTTTCACTCAACTCAAAGGTGTATAGTGAGGTGTTTCCTCTGCTATCACAATGTCACATAAATTAATTTTGCCTTTTATTTAACCACAATGAAACATACTTACAAGCAGGTAATCATTACAAGGGCTTTTCATGGCTTGTAACTTCACTGGGCTAAGAAGGAATTTGGATTTCCTGGTCAGCAAAGTTCCTTGAGTTAAGAGAGACATTTGTGAATTTAACATTTAAGAACAAACTCTCTTTCTTTCTTTCAGCTTTCCCTTGCAGTGAGCTTTTTCTTTTCTTTTGAATTTTCTTTTCTCACTTTTTCTTTTCCTTTGCCTTTGCTTTTCGCTTGCTTTTTCTTTTGATTGCTCACTACCTAGAGAAATGGGTTGTTACCTGGCAACCCCAAACTTGAACCTTTATCAATACCTCATCAAATGTTCTCAACTTAACTCAAGGTAAAGATTTTTCAAAAAGGTTTTTCAAAACATGCATAAGGCTTAAGGTTTAAAGGTTAGAACAAATTTTTCTCTTTTCAGTGGGCAAAAATTATGTGAAGGCTAAAAGAATAAGGGATAACAAAAGATGACCTTGATCATATGGAGCCTGCAAGCAAGTAGTTCAATCACAGAAAATTTAGGAAAAATCATTCATGCTTTCAAAGTAATAACAATATTTAAAAACAATTCTGAAGCTCAAAACTCACACAGGTAAAATCACAAGTTTCAAAATTCAGAAAAACACTCTGCTCAGTATCTCAATCAAACTTTATCTCAAGCACCTATCTCACAAATTAGGATTCATTACTTATAGCACATCATGCATCATCTCAACTTCAATCAAACAATAGAATCTCATAAAGCAAGACTTATCACACAAAAAAGGCACAGTTGAATCAAAGCAGTTTAGTTCATTCAAGCATAGCACAATAAAATAAAATAAAATAAAAAAATAAAAAAATAAAATTAAATTAGAACAAAAACAAAAATTAAAACAAAAACAAAAATTAAAAATTAAAAGTTCAGAGAACTGGGTTGCCTCCCAACAAGCGCTTCTTTAACGTCACTAGCTTGACCCAATAAGCTCATGCCACATCAACCAGCTGCATGATTGTAGAGAGGCGTTCCACCTCACCACCAAGTAATGCTTCAGGCGTTGTCCATTCATTAACTACCCAGCTTCTTTGTGGGTCTTCAACGGTTGGGTCTGTCAACTCAACTGCTCCATGGGGGAGGACATTCTTGATCAGGAACGACCCAGACCATTTGGACTTCAACTTTCCATGGGGGATGACATTCTTCTATGGAACAGTAGTACTTGCTGTCCTAGAGTAAAGATCATTTTTACTAGCTTCCTGTCATGACAATATTTCACCTTTTCTTTGTAATTTTTAGAAGAATCATAGGCGTGCAGCCTCATCTCCTCAAGCTCAATAATTTGCTTCCTTCTCTTTTCTATAGTGTCACAGGGTCAAAATTTAGGAATTTTAATGCCCACAGTGCTCTATGTTCCATTTCCACTGGCAGGTGACAGGCCTTTCCATAGACCATTTGGAAAGGAGATAATCCAATGGCTGTCTTCATTGCAGTTCGATATGCCCAAAGGGCATCATCTAACTTTTGAGACCAATCCATCCTTGATGCTAGAATGTCTTTTCCAGGATCCTTTTTATCTCCCTGTTAGAAGCTTCAGCCTGTCCATTTGTCTGAGGATGATAAGGTGTAGCCACCTTATGTCTTACACTATAGTGCTTGAGTACTTTGCAAGCTGGTGGTTGCAAAAATGAGATCCTCCATCATTAATGAGTACTCTAGGCGTTCCATACAGGGAGAAGATTTGCCTTTTCAGAAATTTAATGACAGTAATGGAGTCAATCTTGGGGCAAGCCAGTGCCTCCACCCATTTGCTTACATAGTCAACTGCCACCAATATATATTCATTATTGAAGGATGGTGGGAAAGGTCCAACAAAATCTATGCCCCAACAGTAAAAAACTTCGACTTCCAGAATGCCTTGCAGTGACATTTCATGACGCCTGGAGATGGTTCCTCTCCTTTGACACTTATCACAGTTCATGGCATGATTATGAGCATCTTTAAAGAGGGTAGGCCAATAGAATCCTGACTGAAGTACCTTTGTAGCTGTCCTTTCTCCACTAAAATGTCCTCCATAAGGTGAATCATGACAGTGCCATAAAATTCCTTCCACTTCTTCCTTAGTCACACAACGCCTCAGAAGATTATCTGCTCCAATTTTGAAGAGGTAAGGGTCATCCCAAACAATTTGTTTAGCATCATGCAAAATTTCTTTCTTTGTTGCTAGTTGAGATCTTCTGGGATAACTCTTGCATCTTTGAAATTTGCCATATCAGCAAACCACGACCTTTGCTGAATGTACATGAGTGTTTCATCTAAGAAAGATTCCCAAATCTCTGTTTCCTTGCTTGTGACATCATTATTCACCAACCGGGATAAGTGATAAGCAATTACATTTTCACTCCCCTTCTTTTCACATATTTCCACATCAAATTCTTGCAATAAAAGTACCCATCTGATCAACTGTGGTTTGGAGTCTGGCTTAGCTAGTAAATATTTAATAGCTGCATGGTCAGTGTAGATAATTACCTTAGACCCAATGAGATATGGTCTGAATTTCTCCAAGGCATACACAATAGCAAGAAACTCTTTCCGCAAAGGCATAATTCAGCTGGGCTTCATTGAGGACTTTACTTGCATAATAAATGGTGTGGAAAACCTTTTATCTTCTCTGGCCAAGAACTGCTCCTATGGCATAATTACTGGCGTCACACATCAGCTCAAAGTTTTGATTCCAATTAGGAGCTACAATTACAGGAGCAGAAATCAATTTTTTTTTCAAGATATCAAAAGCTTTAAGGAACTCTTCATTCATAACAAAAGGAGCGTCCTTCGTAAGGAGGTTGCTTAATGGTTTTTCAATTTTTGAAAAGTCCTTGATGAATCTTTTATAAAAGCCATCATGTCCCAAAAAGCTTCTGATTCCTTTCACATTGGTGGGTGGTGGAAGTTTTTCAATGACTTCTGTCTACTTCAATTCCTCTAGAAGAAATTTTATAACCCAAAACAATACCTTCTGTTACCATAAAGTGGCATTTTTCCCAATTGAGAACAAGATTGGATTGGGTGCATCTTTTGAGTACTATATCTAGGTTAGACAAACATTGATGAAAGGAACTGCCAAATACTGAAAAATCATCAATGAAGACCTCAATGCATATTTCTATCAGATTTGCAAAAATTGCCTGCATGCATCTCTGAAAAGTTGTTGGGGCATTACATAGTACAAATGGCATTTTTCTGTAAGCAAAAATTCCAAATGGACAAGTACATTTGCCAGGGGTTTAACTTCCTTGTAGCATTGTTCAGCTTCCTGTAGTCAATACACATCCTCCATCCAGTAACAGACCTTGTGGGTATGAGTTCATTTTTTTCATTGTAAATAACTGTCATCCCACCTTTCTTTGGTACCACCTGTACTGGGCTTACCTATGCACTGTCAGAGATAGGATAAATAATACCAGCTTCAAGTAACTTCAGTACTTCTTTTCTCACTTCCTCTTTCATCACTGGATTCAATCTCCGTTGTGGTTGAGCAACTGGGTTTGTAGTCATCTTTGATAACGGTTGGAAAACCGTTATTTTTATACATTAATTTGATATCAAAACACAACCTCTATGGCATAGAATGAGCTTAGAATCATGCAAAATACCTTAGTTTGGGTTCAAGAGAGACAAAAAATGGTTTTAGAGATATTATGCTTGTTTTACATTGTTTTGAAAGGATTTGATGAGAATTGAATGATGGACATGAAGAAGTAAGGACTTAGACTCAAGAAAGGACGAGAAAAGGTGGAAAAGAGAAGTCATGTCCACCGCTCAGCGTCAATCCAGCGCTGAGCGTTGGAGTCGCACACCGCTGAGCGCCAAGTGACTGCTGCACCTCCTGCGTGTCCACCGCTGAGCGGTTGTGAGCGTTGAGCGCCTAAATGATGGGCATGGGCCAAATTTCTGTTATTTTTCTGGGTTATAAATAGACCTAGTGCGACCTTTAGGATAATCTTTTGGCAAACAGAGACGTCAGAGCACCTTCTTCACTCCTTGGAGGCGACTTTTGGATGCGGGAGCTTCAAATTACCAGTTCTAGGGTTTATTCTTTCATTCTTTCGATTAATTCCATCTAGTTTCACCATGTCTATGGTGAACTAAACCCATTGTTGTTGGGGGAACAATGTAATCCTTTTGAAACTCTCTTATATTGAAATTCTTATTTTATTCATATGCTTGTATTATCAATAGTTTGAGTTTAATTTTCTGAGGATAGAGCTTGCTTGCATCATTTAACTCATTTGGTGTCATGATATTTGATTTTGTCGATGCGGCGACGTACGGGGAAATCTAGAACTGTTAAGAATTCTCTTGATTATGCAATACTACCTAGGGATAGGAGTAGGACGGTCAATTGTTTTTAAGCTTCTGTGATTAATGCATTAGTAATTACTAGGGAGACTAGCGATAGTAAACTAGTAATTATGGTAATAGGCTCTTTTCACCGAGCGATCGGGTTTAGAGTAATTTAGAAAGTTGCATGACATTAATAATAAAGCGAATTTAATAAGACAAATAAATATAAGGGAGTGGATTAGGATGAATTTGTAAACCCCAACAACTCCATTCATCCATAGTTTCATTTGCTAATTGATTCAAGTTTTGCATTTTGCATGTTTAATTTTATCTTTGCATCAAAATACCAAATTATTCTTCTTTCAAGTCTTATGCGATCAAATCACATGAACGTCTAGGCCAGTGAGTCCTTTGGGAAAACGATACTCGGTCTTACCGTTTATATTACTTGATAACGATCTTGTACACTTGCCAGGGGTTTAACAAGTTTTTGGCGCCGTTGCCGAGGACTCTACGGTTTAACTATTCTATTAGGGTGATTTTGATTAAATTTGACTTAGTTGTATTATTGATTTTGTTTTTGTTTTTGTTTTATTTCTTTTTATATAAAAGTGCTTTGAGGGTTTTTTTTTCTTATGTATGCAGGAAGTAATTCACACCAGAAGCAAGAAAAGTCAACCTCTTCTCCAAGGACTGAGTGACAAGAGGGGGAGGAAAGTCAGAAGACCATCCCGTGAATTGTTTCCCTCTCCTGAAATACTTGTACAATCCTCACCGGAGGTTTCTATTCAAAATACAGAGGATATGACAGAGGAAGCTCCTCCCAGACATACGCTTGCGGACGCATCAAATGTTGTTGGCCCGTTACATTTTAACAGCATTGCCATGCCAAGGGACAACACAACTAATTTCATGGGTTGTCGAATGAGAATCCATATGATCATTTGACAACATTTACTGAAATTTGGAAAACGGTAAAGATGACTGGAATATCAGATGACCGTATAAAACTCAACTTGTTTGCTTTTTCACTAGGAGGTGTTAAGACCCTGGCAAGTGTACCAGATCTTTATCAAGTAATATAATTGGTAAAACCCAATATCGTTCTCCCAAAGGACTCTTAGGCCTTATCTTTCGTGTAAATCAATATTGTAAGACTTGTAGAGAAAATTTACTTGTGGTTTGAATGCAAAAACAAAAAGTAAACATGCAAATGCAATTGATTCAATTGGCAAGAAAAAGGTATGGATGAATGGAGTTGTTGGGGTTTACAATTTCATCTTATCCACTCTCTTATATCTACTCTTCTTATTAAATTCGCTTTATTATCTAATTGTTATGCAAACTTTCTTAGTCTACCCTAAATCCGATCCCTCGGCGAGAAGAGCCTACTACTAGTTACTGGCTTACTATCCCTAGTCTCCCCTAGTAACTAGCAGTGCAAGTACCACAGAAGCAAAATACAATTGATCATCCTACCCCCTATCCCTAGGTGGTATTGCTTAATCAAGGAATTCCCTATCAATTCATGACTTTCCCGTATGTCCCCGTATCGACAAAGGAAAACATCTATTTATCAAATGAGTTAAATGATAATATCTTTAAGCATAGATAAAGAACCCAACAATTGATAATAACAGCATATGCAAGCATATGAATAAAACAAGATTTTAAATATAAGAGAGTTTCAAAAGATTACATTGTTCCCCAACAACTAAGGGTTTAGTTCACCATTGACATGGTGAAACTAGATGAAATACAATGAAAGAATGGAAAAGCAAACCCTAGATATGATAAATTAGAGCCTAAGCATCCAAGAAATCTTCTCCAAGGAGTGTAAAATAGCTCTGGACGTCCTCTTCAGCCAAAAGAATGATATTTGAATCGCACTGGGGCTATATATAGGGCATAAAAGTAACAGAATTTAAGCCCAAGCCCAGCAGACAACCGCTCAGTGGTTTCCCTCAAGCCGCACCACCGCTCAACGGTGAGTTTCACCGCTGAGCGATTTTGCTTTAGTCACTCTGGACGCTCAGCGTCACCGCCTGGGCGCCAAACAGTGGCTTTCCCTCGAATCATGGCGCTCAGCGGTGCATTTTGACGCTGAGCGGTGCATAGACTCTTCTATTCTTCATATTTCTTTTTCTTCCTTGAGTTTAAGACCTTCCTTCTTCAATTCCATCCTTACTTCTCATCAAAACCCTGCAAAACAAGCATAATATCTCTAAAAACAGCTTTTGACTCTCAAATGACTCAACTTAAGTGATTTACTTGATTCTAAGCTCATTCTAAGCCATAAAGGGTGTATTTGATATCAATTTAAGCATGAAAATAACAATTTTTAGACCGTTATCAGGAGGAAATGCTAAGTTATGGCTGAATTCTTTTCCGCAAGGAACCCTTACTACGTGGGAGACTGTGGCATCTAAATTCGTGAGTAAATACTTTCCGCAGTCAAAACTCACTCAAGGAAAGTTGGAGATCTCTTCGTTTAAACAGGGTATGGAGGAAACCTTGGGGCAGGCATAGGAGAGATTCAAAGGATTAATGAGGAAGACGCCTATTCATGGGTTTGACAAGAAAACTTTGGTTCTTACATTCCTTGGAGGCTTGGGTGTGTAATCCAAACAACTGTTAAATGCTACAGCTGGGGATAATATTATAAGCAAGACTGTTGAGGAAGCTTATGAACTTATAGAGACTATGGCAGATAGTAATGAGGAGATGACTAGTGGAAGTGCTGATTTTGTTCAACAACAGGAAACATCATTGTATCAATATCATGATGATTTATTGGAGTAGAGCAAGATGATCACTCAACAGTTAGAGATAATTATACAGAAACTTTCTCTAGTTTCGCAGGAAATCAGAAAAGTTTCAAGAGTTCAAAAGCATCCACAAGTTGTGTCATTTAAAAAAGATGTAGAATCTAAAGAGTATTTCCTGAAAGTTATGAACAACAGTGTATTTTATGTTAGAAGTCTGGAGGAGCATGAGTGTGAAAGGAATGCTACAAGAGAAGAATGTGAAATTGTTGTTACTAGGAGTGGTAGAATATTAGAGGAGAGAAAAATTGAGAAAAGAGAGAAAGAAAAAGAGAGTGAAGAAAAAAAGAATGAGCAGAGAGAGAAAGAAAAATGGAGGAAGAAGGCGTGGTGAGTGAAAAAATGAGAGTTGAGGGAGAAAAAAAGTAAGAAGAGGTTGAGAAATTAAAAGAAAGAGAATTTGAAAAACCCCTTCCTTATCCCAAGATATATTCAAGGAAGGAAAAAGAAAAATAGTTTGAGAGATTTATGGAGATTTTTAAGAAGTTGGAAATTACCATACCGTTTTCTGAGGTACTACAGCAAATGCCGTCATATGCAAAAATTTTGAAAGAACTTCTCATGAAGAAAAGAAAGTATATTGAGAAGGAAACTATTGAGGTGCAAGGTAACTGCAGTGCAGTCATACAGAAAATGTTACCTCCTAAATTGCAAGATCCAGGGAGTTTTTCCATTCCATGTACTATGGGGGAGTTGGAGGTTGGAAAAGCTTTGATTGATTTGGGAGCTAGCATTAATTTAATGCCTCTCTCTATGTTTAAGAGAATTAAAGGATTAGAGCTTAAACCAACAAGGATGACTCTTCAATTGGCAGACAGATCTCTCAAATATCCATACGGAGTAGTTGAAGATGTAATAGTAAAAGTGGATAAATTTCTGTTTCCAGTGGATTTTGTCATAATGGAGATGGAGGAGAATGGAGATGCACCTCTGATACTTGGAAGACCATTTATGAAGACAGGCAGGATCATGATTGATGTGGAGAATGACAAACTTAAAGTCAGAGTGCAAGATGAAGATGTGGATTTTGATGCATTTCAAGCAATGTCACATCCTAAAGATGATAAAGCATGTTTCCAAGTTGACATTGTTGATGAACTTTGTATGATGCAAGGGACTAGGGTACATAATGCTTCTTCATTTGAAAGAACTCTTATTGATGAATATGAAGATTTGAATGAAGAGGAGGAAAAACTAATTGAAGAATGTGTTAAAGATTTGGAGGCATCAAAATAAATTCCATTAGAAAAGGTTAGTTTTGAAAAAATTGAACCCAAGGAGGAAAGTAAGGAAAGTAAGATTGAGTTGAAAGAGTTACCACCCCATTTGAAGTATGTTTTTCTAGAAGAAAATGGAGGAAAGTTAGTCATTATTAGTAATTCATTATCTCCACAAGAAGAAGAGAAGTTGGTAGATGTTTTGAAGGCTAATAAAGGTGCTATAGGGTGGTCAATCTCAGATCTTAAAGGTATAAGTCCTACATACTGCATGCATAGAATTCTTATGGAGGATGATTATAGGCCAATAGCTCAACCACAGAGGAGACTTAATCCAGTTATGAAAGAGGTAGTGAGGAAGGAAGTATTGAAGCTATTAGAAGCAAGTATCATTTACCCAATTTCTGATAGTAAATGGGTAAGTCCAGTACAGGTGGTTCCAAAGAAAGGAGGGATGACGGGGATTTATAATGAAAAAAATGAGTTTATTCCTACAAGGACAGTTACTGGGTAGCGTATGTGCATTGATTATAGGAAATTAAATACAGCCACTAGGAAGGATCATTTTCCTTTGCCTTTTATGGATCAAATGATAGAAAGATTGGCTGGACAAGCTTATTATTGCTTCCTAAATGGGTATTCTTGTTATAATCAGATTGTGGTGGATCCTGAAGATCAGGAGAAGACGACTTTTACATGTCCTTTTGGTATATTTGCTTATAGAAAAATGCCATTTGGATTATGTAATGCCCCAGCCACATTTCAGAGGTGTATGCAGGCAATCTTTGCAGAGTTTATGGAGAAAAGCATAGAATTTTTTATGAATGATTTCTTAGTGTTTGGAGATTCATTTCAAAGGTGTCTGACCAACTTGGATGTTGTTCTTAAAAGATCTATTCAAACAAATCTTGTTTTGAATTGGGAGAAGTTTCATTTCATGGTGACAGAAGGAATTATTTTGGGCCATAAAATTTCTTCCAGGGGAATTGAAGTAGATAGAGCCAAAGTGGAGGTCATTGAAAAACTTCCACCACCTGCAAATGTGAAGGGAATTCGAAGTTTTCTAGGCTGTGTTGGGTTTTATAGAAGATTTATCAAAGATTTTTCAAAGATTACTAAACGTTTGAGTAATTTGCTTGCCAAAGACACGCCATTTGTAATGAGTGATGAATGTTTACATGTTTTTGATGTTTTGAAGAAGAGTTTGATTTTTGCTCCAGTGATTGTAGCTCCAGATTGGAATAAAGATTTTGAGCTCATGTGTGATGCCAGTGATTATGCTATAGGAGATGTGCTTGGTCAAACAAAGGAGAAGGTATTTCACACAATTTACTATGCTAGTAAAGTTTTAAATGAAGCTCAATTGAATTATGCCACCACAGAAAAGGAGTTTTTGGCTATAGTTTTTGCACTGGAGAAGTTTAGATCTTATCTCATTGGATCTAAAGTGATTATCTATACTGATCATGCCGCCATAAAGTGTTTGTTGACAAAGCCAGATTCAAAGCCACGGTTGATTAGATGGGTGCTCTTATTACAAGAATTTGATGTAGAGATTCGTGATAAAAAGGGAAGTGAGAATTTAATTGCTGATCATTTATCCCGATTAGTCAACAAAGAAGTTACAAACAAGGAGAGGGAAATCTGGGAGTCTTTTTCAGATGAAACTCTCTTGTATATTCAGCAGAGACCATGATTTGCTGATATGGCTAGTTTTAAAGCTGCAGGTGTTATTCTTGAAGAACTGAATTGGCAACAGAAGAAAAAGTTTTTACATGATGCTAACCAGTTCATATGCGATGATCCTTATTTGTTCAAGATCAGAGGAGATAATCTTTTAAGAAGATGTGTGACAAGAGAGGAGGCAGAAGGAATTCTTTGGCATTGTCATGATTCGCCATATGGAGGCCATTATAATGGAGAAAGAACTGCTGCAAAGATTCTTCAGTCAGGGTTTTATTGGCCTACTTTGTTTAAAGATGCTTACAACCACACAAGGAATTGTGATAAATGTCAAAGAACATGAGCTATTTCAAGACGTCATGAGATGCCTTTACAAGGTATTTTGGAGGTTGAAGTCTTTGATTGTTGGGGTATTGATTTTGTTGGGCCCTTTCCACCATCTTTTAATAATGAATATATTTTGGTGGCGGTTGATTATGTGAGTAAATGGATTGAAGCTTTAGCATGTCCCAAGAATGATGCCAATAATGTGATCAAATTCTTAAAAAAGCAAATTTTTGCACGATTTGGAACTCCCAGGGTACTCATCAGTGATGGTGGGCCGCATTTTTGTAATTATCAGCTTGCAAAGGTACTTAAGCATTATGGGTGAAACATAAAGTGGCGTCTCCTTATCATCTCCAGACAAATGGTCAAGCTGAAGTTTCTAACAGGGAGATAAAAAGAATTTTAGAAAGGACAGTTGGAGTTTCAAGAAAAGATTGGGCACATAAATTAGATGACGATCTGTGGGCATACAGAACAGCTATGAAGACTTCCATGGGTTTATCACCTTTTCAGTTGGTGTATGGAAAAACATGTCATCTGCCAGTGGAGATGGAGCACAAAGCTTTATGGGCTTTGAAATTTTTAAATTTTGATCCTCATGAAACACAAAATAAGCGTAGAAGGCAGATGTTGGAGCTTGAAGAGATACGGTTGCATGCATATGACTCTTTAAGGAGTTATAAAGAAAAGGTAAAATTCTATCATGACAGGAAGCTGATAAAGAGGGTGTTCAATCCAGGGCAGTCGGTGTTAATGTTTAATTCAAGGTTAAAGCTATTTCCTGGAAAGTTGAAGTCAAAATGGTCAGGACCTTACATAGTAAAGAATGTGCTTCCTCATGGGGCGGTTGAAATAATAGATCCAACCGATAGTGTTCCCAATAGGAGTTGGGTGGTGAATGGTAAAAGACTCAAACATTATTTGGGTGGAGAAGTAGAACAAGCTGTTGAGGTGATAAAGTTGGTGGATCCGTAAGGATTTTGGGTCAGGCTCGTGACGTTAAACAAACGCTTACTGGAAGGCAATCCAGTGGTTTTTATTTTTCTTTTTCAGTTGTAATGTCAACTTGTAGTGTAGGTTTGCTTCAGTCTAGTAGTGTAGGTTTGTGTGAACTTGCTTGAACACTTTATCTGATTGTGGTTTGACTTATTTTATTGCAAGATGAGTGTGCTTGATGATGCTTGATGTGGATGATGATTGAGATTGTTATATATGCTTCTATACAGGTGAATTATTCACAAGCTGTGTGAACAGATGCATGATGAGTTATGATTGTGGTTATGATGCTAAGCAGGGTGTATGATTGAGATTTGAGCTGTTGAGTGAGCACATTTGTGTGAGGAATTTTGAGCTCCAGAGTGTTTGATTGATATATGTGCTATTCATTTGGAAGCATGAATGATTTTGCCTAAGTCTTTATGATTGATTGAATCACATGTTTGTGTCATATGATCAAGGCCATTTTTTGGAAGCCCTTACTTAGCCAAATTTTCGCCCAAAAATTAAAAAGACCCATGTGTTCTATCCTTTTTGAACCTTAGCTTGAGACACTTTTGAAAACCCTGAGAAAAGCTTTACCTTGAGTTAAGTTGAGAATAATTGAAAGGTATTGATAAAGGTTCAAGTTTGGGGTTGGGAGAATTGAAAGGCAAAGAAAAGCATTGAGCTAATGTGTTGATTGAAAAAGCATAAGAAATAAAAAAGAAAAGAAAAGAAAAAGCATGAAAGATGAGCTTAGTGCAAAAGCAAAAATAAAAAGGGAAAAAGCTAGGAATGAGTGAAATTGGTGAAAGAGAGTTGGTGCTTGAACTATGAATATTGAATAACTCTCTTAACTCAAGGATTTTGTGATCCAGAAAAACCAATTTTCTTGTTAGCCCAACCTCACTATAAGCCTTGAGAAGTCCTTGTGATGACATTTATGTGTGAGAATGTTGATTGTAGTAGATAAGGGGCAATTTTGTTTTCTGTGACAAGTGAATAGTAGAGAGAATGAGTGAAGTCTTGAGACACTTGAGTGATGGAGTGAAACACTTTGTTGGTGAGGATCTTTGGAATTCATGATTACATTTGTGCTTAGTTGATTGATCATTCATGAGGATAACATTTGTTGGAGAATATGTGAATATGTGAATTAGAATGAAGTGGAGCATGTAAGGGGTACATTTGTCCTTTCTTTGGAGCCACATTGCACTAACCCTATTGCAGGAGGTACATATGAATTTTACCAACAAGCACCCACAGTGGAAAACAAAGGTGCAAGGATACACAAGAGCTTTAACATCAATAGGCATCAGTTGAACCTGCTCATCAACAATCCTTTCTTCTTAGATCCAACTGTGGAAGACATTTCCCTGCTTGATCAAATCTGAAGGATGAAGTAGTTCCTCCTCAAGACTTCCTTGTTGGATCTGATAACGGTCTAAAAACTGTTATTTTCATGCTTAAATTGATATCAAAATACACCCTTTATGGCTTAAAATGAGCTTAGAATCAAGTAAAACACTTAAGTTGAGTCATTTGAGAGTCAAAAGTTGTTTTTAGAGATATTATGCTTGTTTTGCAAGGTTTTGATGAGAATTAAGGATGGAATTGAAGAAGGAAGGTCTTAGACTCAAGGAAGAAGAAGAAAAATGAAGAAAAGAAGAGTCTATGCACCACTCAGCGTCAAAATGCACCCCTCAGCGCCATGATTTGAGGGAAAGCCATTGTCTGACGCCCAGGCGGTGACGCTGAGCGTCCAGGGCGATTAGAGGCAAACCGCTCAACGGTGAAACTGACCGCTGAGCGGTGGCGCGACTTGAGGGAAACCGCTGAGTGGTGGTCTGCTGGGCTTGGGCCTAAATTCTGTTACTTTTTTGTGCTATATATAGCCCCAGTGCGATTTGAGAATTATTCTTTTGGCAGAAGAGGACGTCCAGAGCTATTTTACACTCCTTGGAGAAGATTTCTTGGATGCTTAGGCTCCATTTTATCCAATCTAAGGTTTGCTTTGCCATTTTTGGAAGCCCTTACTTAGCCAAATTTTCACCCAAAGTGATTAAAATGTTATATCCTTTTTGAACCTTGGTCTTAAACAGGATGAAAACCCTTGATTTGAAATTATTTACCTTGAGTTGGGTTGAGAATAATTGTATATTAACAAGGTTCAAGTTTGGGGTTGTTGGGAAATTTTGAATGGCAAAAAAAAGGCATTGAGCTCAAGTGTTGAAAAAGAAAAATGCATGAGAAAAGAAAAAGAAGAAAAGAAAAAGCATGAAAGATGAGCTCAATGTAAAAATAAAAGGAAAGGGAAGAGTTTGGGAATGAGTGATAAATAGCTCTCTTGACTCAAGGATTTTGTGATCCAAGAAAACAATTTTTCTTGTTAGCCTAGCCTCATTATAAGCCTTGGAAAAGTCCTTGTGATGGTATTGGCATGTAAGAATGTTGATTGTATTAGATGAAGGGCAATTTTGTTTCATGTGACATCTAAATAGTAGAGAGTGGAGTGACCTCTTAAACACTTGAGTGATTGAGTGAAACACTTGCTTGGTAAGAATTGTTGAATTCTATGATTACATCTATGCTTAGTTGATTGATCATTCATAAATAAAACATCTGTTGGGAAATATGTAATCATGTGAACTGAATTGAATTGAAAGCATGCATACATCTTGATTAGATTCCACTGAAAATATGAAATTAAGTAGTTCTTGTCATAAGAAAAATGAATTTTGGGATTGTTGAACTATTGATGAAAAAGTGGAAAGCCAAGTTTTGTTTTGTTTGCTTGAGGACAAGCAAAGTTCTAAGTTTAGGGTTGTGATAACGGTCTAAAAACCGTTATTTTAATGCTTAAATTGATATCAAAATACACCCTTTATGGCTTAGAATGAGCTTAGAATCAAGTAAAACACTTAAGTTGAGTCATTTGAGAGTCAAAAGTTGTTTTTAGAGATATTATGCTTGTTTTGCATTGTTTTGCAGGGTTTTGATGAGAATTAAGGATGGAATTGAAGAAGGAAGGTCTTAGACTCAAGGAAGAAGAAGAAAAATGAAGAAAAGAAGAGTTTATGCACCGCTCAGCGACAAAATGCACCGCTGAGCGCCATGATTTGAGGGAAAGCCATTGTTTGACGCCCAGGTGATGACGCTCAGTGTCCAGGGCGATTAGAGGCAAACCGCTCAGCGGTGAAACTGACCTCTGATCGGTGGCGCGACTTGAGGGAAACCGCTGAGCGGTAAAATACGACGCTGAGCAGTGGTCTGCTGGGCTTGGGCCTAAATTCTGTTACTTTTTTGTGCTATATATAGCCCCAGTGCGATTTGAGAATTATTCTTTTGGCAGAAGAGGACGTCCAGAGCTATTTTACACTCCTTGGAGAAGATTTCTTGGATGCTTAGGCTCTATTTTATGCAATCTAGGGTTTGCTTTTCCATTCTTTCATTGTATTTCATCTAGTTTCACCATGTCAATGGTGAACTAAACCCTTTGTTGTTGGGGAACAATGTAATCTTTTGAAACTCTCTTATATTGAAATTCTTGTTTTATTCATATGCTTGCATATGCTGTTATTACCAATTGTTGGGTTCTTTATCTATGCTCTATGCTATTATCATTTAACTCATTTGATAAATAGATGTTTGCCTTTGTCGATACGGGGACGTACGGGGAAGTCATGAACTGATAAGGAATTCCTTGGTTAAGCAATACCACCTAAGGATAGGGGGGTAGGACGATCAATTGTATTTTGCTTTTGTGGTACTTGCATTGCTAGTTACTAGGGGAGACTAGGGATAGTAAGCCAATAACTAGTAGTAGGCTCTTCTCGCCGAGGGATCGGGTTTAGGGTAGACTAAGAAAGTTTGCATGACAATTAGATAATAAAGCAAATTTAATAAGAAGAGTAGATATAAGAGAGTTGATAAGATGAAATTGTAAACCCCAACAACTCCATTCATCCATATATTTTTCTTGCCAATTGAATCACTTGCATTTGCATGTTTACTTTTTGTTTTTGCATTCAAACCATAAGTAAATTTTCTCTTCAAGTCTTACGATATTGATTTACACGAAAGATAAGGCCTTTGGGTCCTTTGGGAGAACGATATTGGGTTCACCAATTATATTACTTGATACGATCTGGTACACTTGCCAGGGTCTTAACAGGATCTAGTGGTGGAAGATATCTCCCTGCAAGTCCAAAATTGGCAACTTCCACCTTGACCAGGGGAGTTTTCCTTTTCCTTCTCCTCCTTTCCTCACTTCTATTGCACTTGTCCTTGATCTGTTGACTGTACTGAATTATGATCTTATGCTTGTAACACATTGAGGACACTGTGTAGTTTAAGTGTGGTCTATTGGGGGAAATTTCTATTTTCTTTGTTATTTTTTTTTCTGCGTTAAATTTTTTGTTTTCTAGGTAGTTTATGTTTTGTCTTGTGTATAGTTTTGCATGTTTCTCTTGATTTCTGGACTTTGTTTAGGTTGTAGATGTGTCCTTCACTTCATTGATACTCTTATGGTTTGAAATTCTTGTTTTTCTTTGCTTGGAAAGATGATTATGATGTTTAAGAGGTTGAATTGATTGTGATAGAATTACCCTGTGTGAGATTTGAGCCACTTGATATTTTCCTGTGTGACATGTCTCTTGATTGCTTGCACATATTCCTTGGCTTGACTCTTGTTGATGATTCTTGATTGATATGCATGTTTGGAAGTGATAAAGACAGTTTTGTTCTTGAGCCTCTCTAGCCAAATAAGCTTACCATGTTTTAATCCTTTGATAACCCCTTTGAGCCTATGTTTTCCCCTTTCTTTGTTTTGAAGCTCATACACTAGCCCTATGTGAAAAACCATGATTACATTAACCTTAGGAAATTTTGGAGCTAAGGAAGTGTTTTGGGAACAAGTGTGGTCTCCTTGGGGATTCTGATGAATTGGCTAGTTGGTTCCTTTTCTTGTTTTATTTTTGTATATATGTGTGCATCTTGTCTCTTACAGTTTTGTTCTGAAAAGAAAAGGGAAAAAGAAAAAGAGACAAGATGAAAAACAAAATAATGAAAAAAATAGAGAAAAATAAAAAAAATTGTTGTTGTGAATAATGGAGTCAAGAAGAGGATTGAATTAGAGGTTTTGGGTGTGATTTGACTGTGTTTACACTTGTTCCCCATTGCTCCTCTATTTCTTTTGGTTTATAGCTTCTCATCCATATTTATCCTCCCTTGTCCTTGGCCTCATTATATCGATAAAAAACCTTTTCATTTGAACATGCATATGTTTTGAGTTTTGAGATTAGAGACTTACCAAGTCTGTTGTTACTTGCTTTTTTGATTGCATTGAGTTGACATTGTTTACCCTTGACACTTGAGAGAAACACTAATAGTGCATCTGTGAGGTTTTGTTGCTTTTGATTCACCTCTTGAGCTGATTGATCATTTTTCCATGTCTTGAATTGCTTGGATGACTTCATGAGTATCTGTTTTCTATGATTCTGTGTTGGATATTGTCTACTTCTTTTCTTTCTCCAGATTTCTTGAGGACTGTGTAATTCTGCTTCTGTCTGTGTTAGTCTTTGTTTTCTATGTGTTGAGTCTGTGTCACTTCCTTGATGTCCTTTGACCTGTTCCTTGATTTGCATCTTGATTTTGCCTAGGAGTGCAAAAGACTAAGTGTGGTCTATTTTGATAAGACAATATTTTCTCAACTTCAGTTAGCTTACTGTGCTAGATTTAATTAGGAAATTGTGCTTGGATGTCTAGTATTTTTCCGTTTTTGCTAATTATGCTTAATTTGACCAGAAATTTTTATTTTAATTAATTTGAACTATCTGAATTTATTATTGTCATTATTGATTGCAAGGAAAATTTTAGAAATACATTTTGAAACATTAGGAAGAATTCCACATAATTTAAAATTTTTTAATTAGACATTTTAAATTTAATTATATTTTAATTTAATTGTTTAAAACTTTTTGAACGAACTCTTGTACACTTTGGGCCAATTTTCGCAAAATAGTGTTGGGCTCAAAATTAGTTTTAGGTTTAACACTTTATTTTATTTTATTATTATCTTTAAATGAAGGAGACGGCCTTAGAGCTAGGGTAGCCGCCACCCATGGAAGACGTTTTTGTTTTTGATTGAGAGAGCGCACGGGTCCAGCCGCCGCATATACTTTTTGCTTGGCTTCAACGTTTTTATGGAGTTTTCTTGAGCATGTATGGTGTGGACACGGGTTGAATTATGGAAAATGAAGAACACTTTTCTTTTTGCAAGAGCTAATTTCAATTTGCTGTGACTTTACTCTTTGACATTTTTCATTTTTGTTGATGCACTTTTTATTTAAAGTTTGATTCCAGCAGCTGTCTTTTATTATGTTCGTTTTCTTTTCGAAAAAATGGAGAAAGAGGTGCTGATTTCATTTGGTGTGCACGTGGGTTGTGTTTAAATCTTGAGGAGGTGGCGTTCAGAGAAGCAACGGTGCATTCAATTCCTAGAAGAAAAGTAGCGGTCCATTAATTTTGCTTGGAAAAAGTTACGCATTAAATTTCTTTAAAGGAATGAATTTTCATTCAAGGAGGTCTTGAGGGTAGCGTCCAACTTCTTTTCTTT
This sequence comes from Vigna reflexopilosa, assembly GCA_027742785.1. Taxonomy (NCBI): domain Eukaryota; kingdom Viridiplantae; phylum Streptophyta; class Magnoliopsida; order Fabales; family Fabaceae; genus Vigna; species Vigna reflexopilosa. The sequence goes on along the minus strand of CM050928.1, from coordinate 14,746,134 downwards.
TAAGCTGGTCACGGTGGGTGATTGATGACGGAAGACACATTGCATCTAAATTAAGAGGAGTGGTGTCACGGCCTGGGAATGGGGAAAGCGCAACTGTCACATCCCGACGGGATTAGCTCCAAGAGGTTCACCTTTAAATTGCCTTCAAGCATGAACGGAGAATGATTTTTGATGTTCTACATGTGAATTGCATTCAGCGTTGAATGCTTGCTAGTGTTTTAAATTGCTTTCGCTGAGTCATCATTCGGTTTTGCAACGTTCATCATTACTTTTCAGCAATTTCTGATGCATTCTATTATTGTTAACGCATTCATTTTTTTTTAAGTACGTTTCCGTGATAAATGGGAGTTGTTAGATGATTGCAATATGGCCTTCATTTCTTAGTTTAAGCGTAACAATTTTTAATTCCTGCACTAAAGTGATTTTCTGTTCATTGCATTTGAATAATCTTAAATGTGTTTGAATATTTATTTGTGGCATTGTTCGTTTTAATTTATGTGTTATATTTAATTTTTGAACTACAGTTTGGTCTTTGAGAGACGACTTAAAAGTTATTTTCTATTCTATACTGTATTTTTTATATTCATTAAATTTGCATGGGCATCACTTAGTTCTGTTTTATTTGTTTGAGGACAAGCAAAGTTTTAAGTTTGGGATTGTGATAACGGTTAGAAAAACCGTTATTTTTATACATTAATTTGATATCAAAACACAATCTCTATGGCTTAAAATGAGTTTAAAATCATGAAAAATACCTTAGTTTGGGTTCAAGAGAGACAAAAAATGGTTTTAGAGATATTATGTTTGTTTTACATTGTTTTGACAGGATTTGATGAGTTTGAATGATGGACATGAAGAAGGAAGTACTTAGACTCAAGAAAGGACGAGAAAAGGTGGAAAAGAGAAGTCATGTCCACTGCTCAGCGTCAATCCAGCGCGAGCGTTGGAGTCGCACACCGTTGAGCGTCAAGTGACCGCTGCGCGTCTTGCGTGTTCACTGTTGAGCGATTGTGAGCGTTGAGCGCCTAAATGATGGGCATGGGCCGAATTTCTGTTATTTTTCTGCGTTATAAATAGACCCAGTGCGACCTTTAGAGTAATCTTTTGGCAAACAGAGACGTCAGAGCACCTTCTTCACTCCTTGGAGGCGGCTTTTGGATGCGGGAGCTTCAAATTACCAATTCTAGGGTTTATTCTTTCATTCTTTCCATTAATTCCATCTAGTTTCACCATGTCTATGGTGAACTAAACCCATTGTTGTTGGGGAACAATGTAATCCTTTTGAAACTCTCTTATATTGAAATTCTTATTTTATTCATATGCTTGTATTATCAATAGTTTGAGTTTTCTTTTGAGGATAGAGCTTGCATCATTTACCTCATTTGGTGTCATGATCTTTGATTTTGTCAATACGGTGACGTACAGGGAAATCTAGAACGTTTAAGAATTCTCTTGATTATGCAATACTATCTAGGGATAGAAGTATGACAGTTAATTGTTTTTAATGCCTTAGTAATTACTAAGGAGACTAGCGATAATAAACTAGTAATTATGATAATAGGCTCTTTTTGCCGAGCGATCGGATTTAGAGTAATTTAGAAAGTTGCATGACATTGATAATAAAATGAATTTTATAAGAAAAGTAAATATAAGGGAGTGGATTAGGATGAATTTGTAAACCCTAACAACTTTATTCATCCATAGTTTCATTTGCCAATTGATTCAAGTTTAGCATTTTGCATGTTTAATTTTATCTGCATCAAAATACCAAATTATTCTTCTTTCAAGTCTTATGCGATCAAATCACATGAACGTCTAGGCCACTGAGTCTTTTAGGAAAACGATACTCGGTCTTACCGTTTATATTACTTGATAACGATCTGGTACACTTGCCAGGGGTTTAAGAATCTTCCATGAATATTTTGTGTATGCAATAAGTTGGGCTTATGCCTTTGAGATCTGAGATTGACCATCTAATAGCTCCTTTGTTGGCTTTGAGCACTTCTATCAATTTTTCTTCTTTGGGAGAGAGAGAATTACTGATGATGACTGGCTTGTTTCCGCCTTCTTCTAAAAACACATATTTCAAGTGTGGAGGTAACATTTTAAGCTCTGGTTTGCTTCCCTTGACTTTTTCCTTTGAATTCAACGAAGGGGCCTCTTTTAATTCTTCAAAATTATCCAAGCCTTCCTCAGTCAATTTTTCATAACTGTCATCAAGTGCTTCTTCCAGAGGGAGAACATCACATATCTCCTTTTCTTGAATCATGCATATTTTGTTAAGAGTATCAAGATGGAAGCAACCCTTATCATCCTTTGGGTGGGACATGGCTTGAAATACATCAAAATTTACTTCTTCATCTTGCACTCTCACCTTCAGCTTGCCATTTTCCACATTAATTAAAACTCTTGTGGTCTTCATAAAAGGTCTCCCAAGAATAAGAGGAACATTCACATCTTCTTCCATCTCTATGATAACAAAATCTACAGGAAACAGAAACTTGTCTACTTTTACCAACACGTCTTTAGCTACTCCATAAGGATATTTTAGAGATCTATCTGCTAGTTGGAGAGTCATCCGAGTGGGCTTAAGTTCCAAGCCTTCAATTTTCTCAAACATGGAGAGTGGCATGAGATTGATACTGATCCCCAAATCAATTAGTGCCTTCCCAACAGAGATATTCCCTATAGTGCAGGAAATGGTGAAACTTCCTGGATCTTTCAACTTGGGAGGTAATAGCTTTTGTATGATGGCACTGCAGTTTCCCTGTACCTCAATTGTTTCCTCTTCAATGTACTTCCTTTTCTTAGAGAGGAGTTCTTTCAGAAATTTTGCATATGAAGGCATTTGCTGCAAGGCTTCTAAGAAGGATATGTTAATCTCCAGTTTCTTGAAGATTTTTGCTGCAAGGCTTCTAGAATAATTCCTTGGGTAAGGAAGGGATTTTTCAAAAACTTCTTTCATTTTTTTTATTCTCCTCCTCACTCATTTTTTCTTTTTCTCTCTCTTTTTCTTTTTCTCTCCTCTCACTCTCTTGTTTTTCTCTTTCTTTCTCATATTTTTCTTTTTCTCGCAATCTCTCTCTATTTTCTCTCATCTAACACGCTGCCACTTCTAGTGACAACTGCCTTGCATTCCCTTCTAGGCTTCATGTTGTTCTTGATATAATCCAATTTCTGAATTATGAACTTACATTGCGCCTCCATGCTTTTAGATGCTGCCTGAGTGCTTTTCTGAATTGAGAGAGATTCCCGCATGAACTATTGGAGAGTCTCCTCAAGCTTTGAAGTACTGTTAGCTTGTGGTGGTCTAGTGAATAGTTCACCTGCTTGCCCAAATTGACTTTGATTTATGCTTGAGTGAGATCCCCACCAATGGTTAAAATTACCTTGAACGACCTGCATCCTACACAAAAATTCTAGAGAGGGAATGTTAGTATAAAAATTAAGAAAAACAGAAATTAGGGATTGAAAAATAGAAATAAAAAAATAAGAATAAGAAAACAAAATAAAACCAAAATTAATCAAGGATCACACAAATAGAATAGCTTAAACCGTGAGTCCCCGACAACGAAACCAAAAACTTGTTGGGGCAAATCAGCAAGTGTACCGAGTCGCACAAGTAATATAAAATGGTAAGACCAAGTATCGTATCCTAGAAGACTCTCGGCGCTGAACAGTTGTGTGTAAACAAGATTAATTAAGACTTAAAATAAAAGAGATCATGGGTTTGGAGTGCAAAAATAATAAATAAAATAAAGATGCAATTGATCAATGGCAAAGGAGCACAAAGATGAATGGAGGTTGATTTATATGAGATGGATATGTTGTTGCGGTTAAATTTCACCAAGTTCCCTCTCATGTATATAAGAATTCTTCTTTATGCATTATTGCCAACGTCTCTCACTAAATCACTTAAACCCGATCCCTCGGTAAATAAGCCTGTCCCTAATTACCAGTTCATACAATTTCTAGCATTCCTGGTAAAAAGATGTGAAGATCAAGAGGTTAAGACGACTAAGACTCATACCCTCATCCCTGAGAAATATAACCCTTTAGGAGTAATTTAACAAGAACCTTAATTGAAAGGAACCTCACAATTCATAAATAATGCTATTGTATAAGCAAGAATAAAACAGATGAATTACTCTAACAATTAATGAAAAAGCATATGGAATTAAGAATCAATTCAAATACATGAGAGTTTACAAGGTTACATCACTCCCCAACAACAAATAGAAATTAGTTCCCCATAGACATGGGGGAACTCTATGAACAATGGAAGAAAGAAAGAGAATGAAAGACTAAGAATAGGCTAAGAGTGTATTGCTATGCTCTTCTCTGCCAGGGATGCAAAACTTAGAGCCCCAGGGTCCTTTAAATAGTGTCAGAGACGTGCCATAGCGAGGCTCGGTCCAAAAGAATCAAAATAGAGTAGAAACAGGGCCTGATCCACGTGAATTCTCACACAAGCGTCGTAGGGGGGCCGCCCGGGCGTGAATTGAGGGTCATGTAAGGCCTAGGCGTCAGATTTGGACGCCCAGGCTACAAAGCCCCGCCGCCTGGGCGTCGAGGGCCACCGTCCGAGCGGCGAACGTCGATTTTTCTCGCTTCAACTACGCTTCTGGACGCCCGGGCTGCGTGTTTTTCCTGTTTCTGGTGCCTTTTTGACCCATTTTGAGCTCCCTCTTCTTGATCTTTCATCTCTTCTTTCAGTATTACCTCAATCTCTGTTAAAACAGGGAGAATTAGTCATAAAATTATTAAAATCAATCTCAACTCTCTTATTCACACAATTTATTCAAAAAACATGAGTCCAAACAAATTTCTGAATGAAAAAGAGTGCTTTTAGTATCAAAATCACATCACAAATAACGGTGTTTTGAACCGTTATCACTTTTGGATGATATTAAATCACATGTTACCATGTAGTTCAATAAACTATACTATAAAGAATTAAAAAAGTAGTTTACTGCAGTGCACTATAAATAAACTAAAAAGTAGTTCAATTATTTTATAGTGAATTATAATTTTTTATAGTAGTGCAGTATAGTGCATTTTGTCCACCTCTAATATAATGTATAAAATTTAGGTTTCCACCTCTCTACAACCAATGGAGTTAATAGGGCGTGATCCCTTTTTAGTTGCTTCAGTTTTGCAATTTGACCAAGTCCTACTAGGTCCAATGTTGTATTTGTTAAACAGTGTGGCTCTGCCATCCAAAAACAATAAGATTCGAGAACATCATGTTTAGGGTTGTAACATTGAATAAACGAATATAATGTGAAAAGATTATCAGAAAAAATACATCTGAGAAAAAATTGATAATATACTATGAACTTCAATTATACATTTAAAATTATTTAATACAAATTTAAATTATATATAGTAAATGATTCCTAATATACGCAACCTAAAATACATACTCATTTGAGGCCTATGAGGAAGAGGTGATGCCATTACATTATTTAGATACCAATTTTTAACTTTTAATCTCAGTAGTGGAAATTTATCCATTTTAGATCAGAACCAACCAAAGATATAAAACTTAACAGACAATGAATAAAACTGATGTAATTAATAGAAGGTATTTAAAAAAATATTCAATAAGCATTAGATTTAAAGAAAATGTTTATTAAATACTTAAAATAATTTGTGTTGTGAATTTATAAGTTATTTGAATTTTAACAAAATTTCACTGTGACCAGGATCAGTAGATACTGTGCTGTGTAACACAGTATGGTCCTGTCTTCACCTTTTTCGTCTTTTTCCCCCTTCTTTCCTCAAGGACAACCACGTGCTGCTATGTTTCACAACTTTGTTTTTTCCCATGAAAAAGTCTCCCTATTTAAAATGCTTACGTAAGTAACTTTACCATTTGTCACAAGCCTGTGTTCTATGAAGTGCACTGTAACACTGTCTTGTTCTCTTGTTCATCACATTCAACACTGCTAGACATCTTTCCTTTCATTATTGCACGGATTCCTTTGTCTCGTTCTTCATTTTTGTTAGTGTTGAGTAAGTGTTTCTCAAATTAACCTCAGAGATGAGTTAAGAAAAGGAAAAAGACACAGATATCACATAAGTTTTTTTAACTTTTTTTTTTTTGCATGAAAACTTTGAGTACAAGAGATAAATTACCTAAAAGAAAAGATCACACAATGAAGGAAATACAAAAGAAAGTGCTTAATACTAAAGGGTATTTACCAAAGGCTCTTGTCTTGAAAGAACCTTCAATCTACATAGGATCAAAATAAAAGTACAAGCACTTGACAATATTATCATTGATGCAATATCAACTCATTTTGCTTCCAATTATGTTCCTTTTGAACCCATGAGAGGATATTTGGTAATAACTCAAATGGTGGGGTTGCTCCTGAATGATCCAAGAGCCTTAGCAGCACCTGCTCTCAAGATGAATTGGTGGTAGAAGGCTGCAATGGCTGCTCCAATGAATGGTCCAACCCAGAAGATCCACTGAACAAACATCAGGAAAAAGATTATATCAGACAAAAGTGGCACCAATTTTTTATCCTTTGTTACTTCACAAGACAAGTTACAAATTTTAATATTTGATCATAGTATAAAACTAGCAAGTTCTTGAATATGTAACAAAACAGTTACTGACATGGTCATCCCAGGCCTTTTCTTTGTTGTATATGACAGCAGCTCCAAAACTTCTAGCAGGGTTAATACCAGTGCCAGTTACAGGTATGGTTGCCAAGTGGACCATGAACACAGCAAAACCAATTGGAAGTGGAGCCAAAACCTTCAAATGCAGAACAAAAGCACCATAAGAAACTTATTATGTGGTTCAATTAAAGCAAAAAATTAGACAAAATGTTATTCCAAAGATGCAAATCCAAATTAATTATAAAGATTATTGCAATCTTTGGTGTCATAGGAAGTTGTGGATAAATGTGGCTGCTGCAGCAGCAACTATGGTCTGAGAGACTAAAAAATTCTAATTAATGTTGCACATAAAATTGTGGTCGTAGACCCTTCTCTAAAACTTGTTAATAAAATAGGAAAAAAAATGGAAATGGAAACCGATAAACACTTGGGACAGATGGGACATGCCCCATGTGAGGAGCATGGTTTCCTTTGTTATTGATTTGGAGAATCTGAGAAACTGTATGGAGTAACCTAAAGCTGATAATGACAAATGAGGATGATGCTGGAAACTCTCACGAGATTTGCCAGCTTGGAAAAATGGCATTTAGCATGAATGACACTGTTCAGAACACTTTAATTGTTGGCCTTAAATTTCCACATCAACAAAGACAGATTTGCTTCTGAGGGAAAAAAAATACAGAAGGAAAGTCCTGAAAGAATCCACTTTTCCCAAAAGAAGAAAGAAAACAGATAAGATTCGTGTGACAAGGCTGTGAAAATCAAATAGCTCCACAGAATCATATATGGTAATGGCCAAATGGACCCATATTTGTAAAGAAATGCTAGCATTTCACTTCAACAGAAAAACATCATGCATTTGGAAATTTTGGAGAAAGAAAGGGATAGGTTCACCACTCTAGGATGCTTAGATGAATAAAAATGTAAGCTTTAAGTCAAGAAATATGCCCACAGGAAAAGAATTCCCACTTTCTTGTTCTGAAGACAAGAGCTAGTAATAAAGGAAAGCCAAGCAATGCAAGAAAAGTGGAAATTTTCATCTACATTGAATGCTGCCAGTGCAATATTTATTACGGAATAAGACTCTAGAGAAAGAAGCCAGAATAAGGATATTTAGATTCCAAAATGAAAAGGAAATCCAACTGGCTAACATATTTAACTGTTTCAAGAATATTAAATATAAAGCTTCTATAACTATTAATGATAGTAAAAGTAATAGTAAACATAAATGTTGACTGTGCCAAAACTTTTTATGCAAATGGATAGCATAGACTGTAAACTGCATCAATTCAAATGGGAAATTGTTGAGTGGCAGCAGGTACAACTGCTAAAAAATGGAGTGGACTATTTTTTACTAATTGTTAAGTTCACTGAATCAGGAATACCCATCTTGGTAACCATTTCAAGAACTACAACTAATTTTCTTAATTTCTTAAATACCACTCTACCTAGTTTCACTTAGAAAGCATAGCTAGATGCTTGAAGTTCGGATATCTAATAATAACAAAACCAATTCCCCTCCACTTTTTCTTTACCAACAACCAGTAAGTAATTTCAGGAAACTTTGACCTTCTATATAAAACCAGAAAGAACTAAGAGTCAATCCATGCTTGCTTAAAAGCACTGTGTATGACTATGACTATATGTTATGAACTTAGTATGCACTGTACCATTTAATCATTGCTTTCAGCACAACTCATGCAAACAACAATTTTCTCTATCTACGGTTAATGTAACAAAAAATGTATTTTTCGAAATGGGGGCATAGAAGCATAAACAAAACTACAGTGCAATAACAATTGAAGACATACCGGGACATGAGAATCTCTAGCATTCCTCTTGGGGTCTGTAGCAGAGAAGACAGTGTACACCAAAACGAAGGTTCCAATGATCTCTGCACCCAATCCAACACCTGTGCTGTACCCTTCACTCAACTCATTGGCCCCACCACCATACCTGTGGTAGTAAGCCTTTTGGAAGGCCTTCACCAACCCAACTCCACATATGGCCCCCAAGCACTGAGCCACCATGTACATTATAGCCCTTATCAAAGACACCTTCCGAGCCAAGAACAGTCCAAAAGTCACTGCTGGGTTTATGTGACCCCCTACATTCAATACAAAATCACACTTTTCAGAATATTAAGTAACAAAACTTGGTACCAAATCATGCTTAGTTATTTACTTTCACGCCCACAAAGCACCAGCATCCCAATTTGAAGGCTAACAAACTTGATAGAAGGGAATTACCAAACAAGAAAGAAGATTTGATAAGCACTCAAAGCCAAAACATGCTGGCTATTTGGCTTAATGGGGGTATGTTTAAAGCAAGTTTTTCTTCTATTTTTTTTCAAAACAAAGCAGTACCCAACTGTGATTTTGGCCACAATGTTAAGAATGTTTGTAATTTCCCAGAATATCAAGAATTGCAACTAAGTGCGACCAAGTAACCACAGTTTACGACCTAGAACTAGAGCTCAAAGATAGCAGTTTTTCCACTTTGGATGCTAGGATACAAGAAAATGAAAAGGAAAGCAAAGCATTATGTAAGACTAAAGTCCATGCAAGGAAATTAAAAAGATGAGTATGAGATTGAAGAGTGAAGAAAGACCTGAGATTCCAGCAGTGCAGTAAACAAGGATGAAGATCATGCCACCAAAGGCCCAAGCAATGCCAAGAATGCCAACCCCACCACAGAGATCACCCCCAGCGTTTACATCACTCTGGCTCTTGTAACCAATAACAGTGAGCACTGTGATGTAAAGGAAGAGAAGTGTGGCAATGAACTCAGCAATCAAGGCCCTGTAGAAGGACCACTGTGTGAGTTCCTCACCATCAATCAAGGGTGCTGGAGGAGGGTCATGGTAGTCCTTTGCAGAGAAGGAACCACCCTCAACATCATGCTTAGCCATTGCAATCTGCAACCACCCTTTTGACACTGATGAAGAAAAAAACCTGAAAGAGAGGCTCACAGAACAAGAAACAAGTTTGTGTTTGATAAGTGTGAGATGAGAAGGGGTATATATTGAGGTGATGGAGTGACGTTAGAGCATTTGATTAGTGCAATTTTACACAGAAAAACAAAGCCAAACAATAATAGCAATAAACTTTTTTGTTTTCGGTTTCGCTCCACCGACCTTGACCCCACTTCTGCTGCACCACCACCACCTCCCTACCCTAACATTCAAATTTGTATTTTTGTGTTTCTCTATTTGTTTTTGTCCTTTTGTTCCCTTTCGTAATGAATATGTCACACTTCTCTAGTTTTGTATCTCTTCCTTTTAAGGGGTTTAGTTTTCTTCATCTTCCAAGTTTAACAACTTAACCTTTAAAATATAATTTTATTCTTTTCATTTTAAGACACAAGAAATAATTATCTTTCAAAATGAGGGTAAAATATTTCTTGGTCCTTTAAAATATTTGCATATAATAAATATGTTTCTAAAAGGATTTGGTGTTACTTTTGTATTTTGATAATTAAAAATATTTTGTAACATTTTGTTAGTAATAGGATGCATTAAAACTGATGCATATGATGATTTTTTTTCTTGAAGATGTGAGTTCGTAATTAAAAGTGATATTTAATATCATGTTAAAACTATTATATATATGCATTAGTTTTTCCTCCATTATTAGTATTAAAGATATAAAAAAATAAAAATATGTTTAAATTTTAGAAAAATCCATAAGTTATGTTTAAGTTTTGAGAGATAAAAATAATACAATTTTGGACACTATTTTAAGAATTTTAAAAAAAGGTTAAAATTTATTTTATCCTTCAAATAATATTCACGTGTCTAAATATATTTTGAGCGAAAATAGGAATTAATATATCTTAATTGCTTATATAATTAAAGTAATTAAGAAAACTATGTTAATGTGTAGATGAAGGATAATTTAAAATGATAATTTATTTATTTAAAGAATTTAAATTTTTCTTATGTAAAATTCGACCATTATGATAACGAAACTGAAAAAAGAAATTTAAATTTAAATTATTTTTAAACACATTATAATTAAGTAAAATAGTATATTTTTAAATATATTTAAAATATAAAATAACCAAAATTTTCATTTCTTCGTATGACATTTTTCATCCATACTCCGTACTCTATGCATGGAGTCAATACTATGTCAAATCAAGTTCCCAATTCGATTCGGGAAGGCCCGTCACAACTTTCGGATTAAGAAGATTTATCATGATCTTCGATCAAGGTAGGTTTGTCTTAACTTTCGGTATGAATCAGTTTATTTTGACCTTCGACATAAGTTAGTACATCACGACTAGGGATATCAAAGTGAGTCACCCCAACTCATACAAGTTGGCTCACCACAGGTTGGGCTAAAAATAAGTAAGTCCAACCCGACTCACTTTATGGTGAGTTAGAAATTTTACAACCCGACTCGACCTATCACAGGTTGGTGGATTAAGTATGTTGGTTCACTAACCCATATATTTTGTTTTTCAGTTTTTAATTTTTCACATTTGCACTGAGGAATAACAATGTGGAGGAGTTGTGTCACGAAAGGGTTGCGATGCAAAGGGATTCCAATGTGGAGTAGCTAAAATGAAAATGAGCTACGACAAACATGAATGGTTGCAAGGACGAACACAAATGGTAGGGATGAAGTTGTGTGTGGTGTGGACGAAGCAAAGAGAATGCGTGAGATGTAGACGAAGCAAAGGGAACTTAATTTCAAGTTAAGGTTTGATTGATCTTAGAAGATGAAGCAGTTTTATTTTAAAAACAAAGTACAAGTGGGTTGCTGTTAAGCTCATTATAACCGACTCAAACTCAAATAATCCATGGGTTAAGTGAGTTCAACCCTTTTTGACCCATAATCGGCAAAAACTTTAATTTTCAAACCCGACCCAGCTCAAACACATGGTGAGTCAGGTTAGCTTATAGGTTCTAGCTCATTTTGACATGTCTAGTCACAACCCCGTCTTCGACTAAATCTTCTTGACCTTTAGTCCAGGTCGACTGTCTCAACCTATGACTCGTGTTAGCTAGTCACGGTCTTCAATCTAGGGCAATCCTTCACGGCCTTCAACCCAAGCCGACAGGTCACAACATTATGCTCGGGTTGGCCTATCTTGACATTTGGCTCTCTCAGGTCGGTTTGTCTCGATATTCAACATGTCCTAACCTTCAGCCTAGGCCAACCCATCATGAGCTTGGGCCCGAGAAAACCTAGCTCGACCTTCGATTAGGGTTGGCCTATCTTAACCTTCAGCGAAGACTAATTAGATATGGCAAATAAACTCGTTCCTATTTTGATGGGAAATCCCTATATTGATTAGGAATGAGTAATACCCAATATTTTTCAATTTGGTATCGGGGATGAGCATGAGTATATGGATATTTGTCCTGTTCTCATCCTCATACCCACCCTAATACCCATTCTCACCCTTATCCTCGTTTCCTATTAAATTAATTACTAAAATACTATATATATAATATTTAGCATTTAGTTTTACAATCATTCTCTTTTTTTAACTACATACCTTTTTTTCTCTTTTTTAATTGTTTGGTTTACCATAAAATCAATTCACATTTTCAAGATACTTTATCTCTTATTAGAACTTTTATGTAGTTATGTTCAAACGAAGTATGTAAATTAAATATTTTTTATGTCTTATATTTGAATATTTTTACCCTTTTTTAATATTTTTATTTATTGTGTATTTACTAAGTAATATAAAAAATTATCTTCTTTATTTTCTTATTCTTAATGTTTGTTTCATTTAAAGACCTCATTTTGTTTTGTTAAAACAATTTTCATGATCTCTCACTAATTCGACTTGTTTAATATCTAAAATGTTTTCATAAATCTTTAAGATATTTTCATTTTATCATACCCTTAATTATACATGTATTTTTCTTTGTACAATTTCATTCAATGATAAATCAAATTATTTCTAAGATACACATTTGACTTTTTTTTAATACTTTTATTTGTTTTTATTTTTATCATATAGAATATTGTTTTGATGTTTTTTATATAATTATTTTTATTTTCTAACTCATTATCATAAGTCTAATTCTACCACTACAATTGTATAAAGAAATTTCATTAACTATAATATAATAATTTAGTATCATTGTGTGAATCTTCTTTATCACAGTCCAACATATATCAAATTCCAAAGCATGAAAAATCTATGTTAAATTTTAATTATTATTATTTTAATCTTTTTTTTTGTATAATTTCATTCAAGCGGTCTATCATAATTTTTATTAGTATATAGAAAAAGACATTTCATAAGAATTTAAAGTGTGATAGTAGAGAGACATTTAAAATATTTTTAAATTTGATTATTTTTTTTTCTTCTTATAATTTAAAAAAAAAATGTAACATCCCATTAAAATAGTATAAACACTATTAAGAAACTATCACAAGATCAATACAATAGAACAATTTAACTTAAAGAATATATATATATATATATATATATATATATATATATATATATATATATATAAAAGATATCCATATAGTTATCCAAAATAACTATAAGTCTACCTTTATATACAACACCAAAGAAAAAAAAAACTATTTACACAAGGTCTTTCAAAATATAATTTGATAAACTAAACTACTATACTCATCACTACACGTCTACTGCATCTCCTCCCAAAGCTTGCTCCACTGACAAGTCATATCCATCTGCTCACATCAACCAGGTGATCATTGCAAAAAGAAATCAAACATACATAAACAACCAAACAAAGAAATACACAAAGGGTAAGCTAATGTTAAAAAGAAATAAACATAAGATATTATGATTCATCATATATTACATTCCATACAAAGTTAAACAAACATCCTAAGCATACCATGAACCTAGACCTAACCATCTGGATACAAGTATGAATGTCCAGTTATGATGGGTCATGCACTTTTGGTGGCCTCTACTACTATGCAAAGTCATTGCCAATGAGTTTCTCCCTACCACACACACAAGGTTAGTTCATTCTGTGTCTTAGGCCAAGATGGAGCACCTAAACTAAGGCATCTTGCTACTCTCACTACATGCATCACCCTTATCTAATTAAGAATGAGTGACCATTAGAACGTCATGATAACCCCCAAGACTGAGCTTCCTACATTCATACATGATAACGATTGAAAAACCGTTATTTTTATACTTAATTTTGACACTAAACACACCCTTTATTGTCAGAGCGGCTGTAGCGGAATGGTTAGCGTGGAATAACAAACCAAGAGGGGTTTTAATATAAACGTGTGCCTTTTAATTTCTACTCAATTTATCTTACCATGCAAATAATAAATATAAATAAAAGAGTAAGGTTGAGAGAAATTTGCACAAATGATTTTTATCCTAGTTCGGATCTTACCAAACCTACGTCTAGTCGATTATCTCAAATCAAGATAAACAGTTCACTAAGCACAAAACAGTTACAAACTACATTCACAAAGAAACAATTTGTAAGAGTTTAGAAACCACCTCTCTTGATACCACAAGAGATGAACCTGCACCTCCTTTGAATCTTCACAAAGGATGAGACACCTCCTCCGAATACTTCACGAAGGATGAAACACCTCCTCCGAATACTTCACGAAGGATGATCTTCTTCCACACACCTCCTCAGAAGCACCAAGGATGAACCAGCTATTCCTCCGTCACAGCAGTAGTAATGTACCAGCATCATAGACAAGAGTTTCCTTAGCTGAGCAAGAGCACACAATTCTCAAAGATTTCTGAGTATTTTAGTGCAAGGGAAGAGTTGCTGATGATGGATAAAGAGAGCCTATTTATAGACTCAAGCAAAAACTCTTCCATTCTTCGTAACTGGCCATTTAACGCTTTTAATCGATTAATATTAATGTTAATCGATTAAAATGAGTGCAACGGCTAGTTTTCAAAAACCAGAAAACTCCAACAGCTAGTTTTAATCGATTATTCTCATGATTAATAGATTAGCTAATCGATTAAAAAAGGTATTAATCGATTATTCCCTTTCTAGTTGAGTTTTTAGCACCTTTAACATTTTAATCGATTAATACTTGTTTTAATCGATTAAAATCATGTGTTTCTGATTCTGAACAGCAAATATAAATTATGAGAGTACAATAATCAAAATCTATTACAAATCTAAGTCCTAAACATCAAACTACAATTATTACAAAAGCTTTTTATAACAAAAACAAGTCTTTAAAGGATCTTCATGAATCTTGATAAATCTTGACTTGATTTGGGCATCATCAAAACTTCATCTTTATCATTTTGCTAACATTTATGACTTAGAAACTAGTTTGAAATCATGCTTTGGCTTTAGTTGTGAGAATAAGAGAGTTGAAGGTGGTATTATTGGTTTTATGCTTGGTTTTCCTTGTTTTGACGGGAATTAGGATGAATTGGATGAAGAAGATGAAGTATCTTGGAGTTGGAGTCAGGAAAAGCTGGAAAAAGTGACATATAGAAGAATCGCAGCCAGCGTTAAGCAGTATCTGGGGCGCTGAGTGCCAATTTCCACTGTCTGGCACCTGAGCACCACCGCTGAGCGCCACCACTGAGCGCCAATTTCCACTGTCTCACGCCTGGGCGCCACAGCTGAGCATCATTTTGAGTGTTGCGCCTACCGCTAAGCGTCATTTTCACCGCTGAGCACTGATAATGTGGGCTTGGGCTAGTTTCTGCTATTTTTTATAAACTATATAAGGGTTTGGACGATCTAAAGGGGTATCTTTTGACAGAAGGAGACGCAGAAACACACTCTTCACCCCTTGGAGGTGGATTTTGGATGCGAAAGCTCCAATCTACAAATTCTAGAGTTTTATCTTTCATTCTTTCCATTATTTTCATCTAGTTTCACCATGTCTATGGTGAACTAAACCTCCATTGTTGTTGGGGAAACGATGTAATCCTTTGAAACTCTCATATATTGAATTGATTCTTAACCTATATGCTTTACTTCATTAATTGTTAGATGTTTTCCTCTTTACTCTATGCATGCTTTGTTTAACTCATTCAATAGCATGATCTTTGATTTTGTCGATATGGACACATACGGGGAAATCTAGACATGGGGGAATTCTCTTGGGAGCAATATTACCCAGACATAGGGATAGGAGGATCGATTGAATTTAAGCTTCTGTGCGAATGTAATGCATGATCAATTGCTAGGGAGACAAGACATTGTAAACTAGTAATTAAGAGTAGGCTCTCTTCACTAAGACATCGGGTTTAGGGTAAATTAGAAAGTGGCATTGACATTAATGAAGGAGTAGAATTCGTATATATATGAGAGTGGATAGGATAAAGTTGGAAACCCCAACAACATAATTTAGCCATATCATTCACCTGCGTATTTTCTTGGTCAATTGATCAACCTTTGCATGCATGTTTATTTTCTGTTTTTGCATTATAAACACTAAATTTCGTTTCTTAAGTCTTAAATAATCAACAAATCACATGACTGTTTAGGCCAATGAGTCTCTAGGGAAAATGATACTCGGTCTTACCATTTATATTACTTGATACGATTCGGTACACTTGCCGGAATCTTAACAATACATACCAAACTTGAAACAACTAATCGAGAATTTCACCTTAGAAACTCTTTTCAAACCATACTTCATATACGTACATAACCTCAAGAATAAATCATCATATAATTCACTATATACTTTTTCACAATCCTCAAATGGTTCAAATTTACAAGAAAGAAAAAGAAAGAAAGACTCAAAACATGATCTGAATACGTCATTCAACGCCCTAAAAGAAAGCTTTCTCACTCAGCAAGGACTCTCACTCATCCACTTCGAATACAGAAACAATGGATTCTTCTCGCTTAGTGCCTATACACATTCAGCTATATATGGTTCTACTTGCTCAACGCCTATATTTGCTCAGCTAGACTGTATAATTATGTAAAATAACAATTATGCATAATTTGAACCTACCAAACTTAAATTTTCTAACTTGAACATAAATCCCAAAATTCATGGACCCAATTTCGACATTTTGACATTCACCAACCTGTTTATGACTCAAATTAAACAAAACCATACTCATTTGGTCATGAAATTCAACTCCTATACACCAAAACACCACTTCAACTCTCACAATTTAACTTTGTCATTCCTAAGAACATTTTGACCAAACTAATTATCTAAGTATATTCTAAGTGACCTAAAACTGGCCTCAAATCTCTGTTTTCCCTATCCAATAACTCCTTCAAAATCTTGCCTACCAAAACCCCTTTTTAACACATAAATGACCTACAACTCTACTCAAAATGCTACTTCTCTAATTCAACAACATCTTTTTAGTTAACTAAAACCTTATACAAGTTTCAATTGACCAAAAGTCAGCTCCCAATCATCAGTTCTAACTCAAAAGTCAATTCTCTACAAACTCTCTATTAAAACCCCAAAATTTATCAAAACTCAATCCCAAAACATCCTTATTTGTCCACAGTCTATACCACATCATTTTTCTACACAATACAACTTTAAAACTCTGCATCAATTAATTACGAACTAGTCACATACTACAAATATTATCAACAACAACCTTAAATCACCAATAATATGCATTTTACCCAATTTCCATTTCACACATGTTGTCATATATTCATATTTCATCAAACCATATACTTAAGAACCAAATCAATTCAATTTCAATACCATAAAAAAACTTCAAAACAGACTATTAGTTTCGACAATTTTATAAACAAAAAAATTAGCTTTGGTTACCTAGTTGGAAGGCTACAACAACTCTACAAAGCACATTACCCTTGTCTCAACTCAAATAACTCTAAATTATGCCTACAAACCAAAAAATCATGATCAAAGTAGGCCTTTACGACCATTGGTTGACAAATAGCTAACAAGAGAGATTGAATGACACATGTGATAATGGTTGAAAAACCGTTATTTTTATACTTAAATTTGATACTAAACACACCCTTTATGACTTAGAAACTAGCTTGATATCATGCATTTTGCTTAAGTTAGAGAACAAGAGAGTCAAAGATGGTTTTCTTGGTTTTATGCTTGGTTTTCCTTGTTTTGGCAAGAATTAACATGAATTGAATGAAGGAGGCTTAAGTAGTAAGGAGTTGGACTCAAGAGAAGAAGGAAAAGTTCTTAAAAGAAGAATCACAGTCACCGCTGAGCGTAAATCTACCGTTGAGCGCCAGCGTCGTGGAGGAGTTCTCTGGCCAACTCCTAAGCGCCAATGTTGAGAGGAAAATCAAGTTCCGCAGCCACCGCTAAGCGACACTTTCACCGTTGAGCGCCAACCTCTTCAGAGAAGCCACTGCCAGACACTTGAGCGTCAACGCTGAGCAACCTTTATGAGTACAGCGCCTACTGCTGCGCGGTAATCTAGCGCTGAGCGCCAGTCTCTTCCAAAGCAATGTTCTTCTTGCAAAACCTTTCAAAGATCTTCTACAGATCAAGCATTTTAGTTATGCAGTAGATATAATCAAGAAGAAGTCAGTAAGTAAAGGTGTGTAACAGATCAAGCATAATCGACTTCTAACATGGCACAGTCGAATCGTTCAACATTCAGCATATCCGATTTCAATTAATCAAATTAAAGCAGCTGAAATTGATTCAAACCAAATTTTATTTCCTTGTTAAAAAGATATTACATTGATAGACTTAAACAAGGAACAAAAGCAAAAGCAAAAGATGGCACTCTAAGCCATGACAAAAGAAGATAAATCTAGAGACTCAAACACTACAGAGCAATCAAAACTTCATTCAAATTCAGAGGACCCTGTGGAACTTTCTTCACTTATGTCATCAACATCTTTTCTAACAGATTCTTCTGAGGAGGAGGAAATGTCAATGTAGTGCTTGAAGATTTCATCCATTTTCTCATTCAGAGTAGATAAAGTTCTTTTTAATAATTTTATTCTTTTATTTGTACTATCAAGTCGATCTCCTACACGCCTTTCAAACTCAGAGTTTAAAGGAGGAAGTTCTTGATCACTGTCAGGCTCAGGTAGTGTCAACTTCATCACTGAAATACCATCCAAAATCAGTTTTCTTGAGTCCAATGCAGGTTAAAGTAGCATTTCCAATAAGATTTTCTTTGCTCCAAGAGAGTTTCTTTTCCCTAGATAGATGATAACGGTTGAAAAACCATTAATTTCACACTTAATTTTGATATCAAATGCACCCTTGTTGACTTAGAAACTTGTTTTGACTCATGATTTTTCTTTAGTTTTGTGAATAAGAGAGTTGAGGACATGTTTTATGAGTTTATCAATAAATTCCCTTGATTTTATAGGTTTTTGGAATGATTTGAAAGAAGGGTTGAAGTATCAAGGGGTTATAATGCAGAAAAGTCAACCAGTCAACCAGAAAAGTCAACCAGTCAACCAGAATGCTAAAAAATTGACCAGAGTTGACCAGAAAAGTCAACCAGTTGACCAGAGTGCAGTTGACCGGCGCTGAGTGGTGCCTGAGCGGCCGTTGAGCGGTCCGGCGATCAGAGGCAAACCGTTGAGCGCCATTTTTGACCGTTGAGCGGTTTGGACACGGCCTTGGACCTGTTTTATGTTATTTTTATGATCTTTTTGGGCTTGGGCTTGTTTTCTGTTATTTTTATGCCCTATTTAAAGGCCAGAACATTTTAGGGTTTGTATCTTTTGATGGCTTAGATACAAAAACACACTTTTGGAGATGGTGACAGCTCTCTTTTTCTCCTTTTTAGGGTTTCTATCTCTTTCATTCCATTATTCACCTAGTTTCTCCATGACGATGGAGAACTAACCTTATTTGTTGCTGGGGAAAGATGTAACCTCTAAACTCTCATTTATCCAAATTCTTATTTATTTCATATGCTTGCATATGCTTGATTTATCAATTGTTGGGTTCCTTACCTGTATTTAATGCTTTTATCGTTTAACTCATTCGGTAACTGTTGTTTGTCTTTATTGATACGGGAACGTACAATAATGTCATGAACTGGGGGGAATTCCTTGATTATGTTAATACCGCCTAGGGATAGGGGTAGGACGATCAATTGTATTTTGCTTCCGTTTATCATGCATTATTAATTGCTAGGGGAGACTAGGGATAGCAAGCCGGTAATTAGTAATAGGCTCTTTTCACCAAGGGATTGGGTTAAAGGTAGACCAAGAAAGTTTGCATGACAATATGATAAATAAGCGAATTAAATAAGAAAAGTAGATATAAGAGAGTGATTGGGTGAAATCTGAATCCTAGCAACAAATCCATCTCATATTATCAACATCATCCATCCATCTTTGTGTTTAACCTCAATTGATCAAATTGCATTCATGTTTATTTTTCTGCATTTTATATTTAAAAATCCCAAAATTTTATTTTTATAGTCTTGATTGGTTAAGCAAAAGCACAACAGTTTAGTGTCGTGAGTCCTTTGGGAGAACGATACTGGTCTTACCGTTTATTATTACTTGATATGATCTGGTACACTTGCCAGAGTGTTAACAATAGATTGACACCACTTCGTTCCAGCACTTTGCTAATGAATACACCATAAGGTAGTCTATGCCAATCATTGATTCCAACATCAAGAATATGCCATTTAAATACAGCTACCCAGTTTGTTGGTATCCTTTGCATAATCGCATTTAGCAGACAAACATCTCTCGGAGTTAAGTTGATCAGATTTGGTCTTCCAGGCAGCAAAATATGACCAATGATAAAGGCAATGATTTTCTCTTCCTTGTCAAGCCATTTGAACAGAAATCTTTCCTTTTTCCTATATCTTCCACGATACCTCATGCAATTTTTAAACATTTTTGTTTTCCTAGTTATCCGATTCTGTTGGCAATCAAACCGATGAGACAAATTCCCTCCACTTTTCAGACCTGCTAACTTTAACCAAGTATCATTGTTGATTCTGATATCTACACCTTTAACTCAAGAAGAAATATCTCAGTTTATTTCTTTTACATTGTTGTAGAAGACTTCAACGAGTTCAGGATAGTTGAAGTAAAGGTGTCAAGTTTCTTAAACTAGATTTTCTCAGGAAAGTTGAAGTTTTCTTGACGGAATAGAGACAATTCAATATACTTATGTTTGACAAATTCTTTGAACATCCTTGATCTCAGAAATTTCTCTCTAACATTTTCATCATTGATCCATCCTGAAGGATTTGCTTCTCACACCTTAGACACAGCGGATTTTCTAGAGCATGATGAAGAGGCAACCATTTTAGCAGAGAATAAGAGAAAGTCCTTTTTGAATCAGATTAAGGGTTTTGATGCTCAGAGTGAATCGAGTTTCAAGATTTAAACACACACATATATATGCAGACGTGCCAAAGATTTTGCATGTGACCCTCAGATTCAAAAAATCAATTCCTAATGTTCAAAAAATGGAGTTTAAAACATATACAGAACATAGTCGAATGAATTATTAAAGCAGTCGACTAATCCCCATATAAAAACAGAGTTCAAGACTCAATCAATCAATCAACCGATTAGACAATATATTCATGCAATCATTCAACAACAACCAATCAATTTAAGCATAATGTAGCAGATTGATATAGTTTTACCAGTTGTAGATACTCAAGATTTTGATTGTTCCAAAGTGATTCATCCTTGAGATCATACTGCACCTGTTGTGTATCCTGCAAAACAATTCAAGTTTTGGTTGCTGGTACCCATTTAACTTTGGGTCCATGATTGTCAGTCTTAGTTACTTGTTCCTTTGGTGTCCATACATATAATCCTTTAGGAACAACAACATTTCTGTAATAACAATTTCTAACAGTATGACCAACACAATTACAATAGAAACATGCATTTTTAGCAGGTTTACTTAAATCAATAAATCTCTTGGTATTGGTTTTGTTAGATTGAGCTTTGTATCCTATTCCTTGCCTGTATATACCTTGAGTAAACTTTGCTAGCGTGCTAGTCAAGTAATCTATCTTTTCAATATGAGCAGGACAATTTTCACAAGATTTTTCAACAATAACAGTTTCAATTTTAATATCCTTAGCAGATAACAAAGCATCATTTAATTCTTTCTCTAATTTTTCATTTTCAGCAACAAGGTTGTTAATTCTATATTCATAATCTCTTCTCTCAGAGTTCAGTCGATTAACCTTGTACTGTAGTCGCATTGCTTCAGCATGCAGTTCTTGAAAAACATCTTGCAGCAGATCATACTTGATTTCCACTGGTTTATTTGAGATGTCTCCATCACTGTCGTAATCGTACCATGTTACACTCGTGATATAGCACAAGTTAGATTCCTCCTCTTGATCAACATCTTCATCACTTGAGCTTTCAGAATCTGTATTTTCCCAAGCAATGTATGCTCATTTTCTTTTCATGTTTCTGCCTTGAGGGAATCTTTTCTTTCTTTTCTCCTTAGGCTTTAATTCTGGACATTCAGGCTTGATATGTCCTTCCTTTCCACACTCGTAACATTGGACAACATTTGTACTGAAGCTTTTCTTTTTGCCTTGACCTGCATGGTTAGTCAGTTGACTATCATTATGTATAAGTCGTCTAAACTTTCTTACCATAAAGGTCATCAATTATTTCTCGTCCATGTCTGTTTCAGAGTTGTTCTTGCTTGTAGTGTTCAGAGCGATGAAATTCTTTTCTTCAATCTCCTCTTCATCCTTTAATCTACCAAGTCCCAATTCATGTTCACGTAGCTTGCCAAACAAGGTAGCCATGTTCATCGTTGTAAGATCTTTGGATTAAGAGATTATTGTGACTTTTGGTTGCCAATTTCTGTTCAAACATTTCAGAATCTTGATGTTGATATCTTCTGTATCAAACACCTTCCCGAGAGCAATTAGATGATTTACAATATGAGTGAATCTTTTCTGTACATCATAGATGGTTTCTCCAGCTTTCATTCTGAACAATTCGTACTCTTGTATCAGGGAGTTCTTTCTTTCTCTCTTTACTTCGTTCGTGCCTTCATGTGTTACCTCTAAGACATCCCACATTTCCTTTGCAGATTTATATTGAGATATCTTGAAAAATTCATCAACTGTTAGTGCAGAGGCAATAATATTTCTAGCCTTAATATCATACTGAGCTTTTCTATTTTCATCAGCAGTCCACTCAATAAAAGGTTTTAAAACAATTTTCTCTTCAACAGTTTTGGTAGGCACAAAAGGACCATTTAAAGTAGCATCCAAAAATCCTTTATCTTGTGATTCAAGAAAGATTTGAATTCTGATTTTCCAAAATGGATACTTTTCGCCAGCAAACAGAGGTGGTCTGTTTGTTGAAGCACCTTCACCAAAAGTTTGAAAACAGGAAGCCAACCCCAGGTTTATAGTCGAATCAAAGAAAAACATAGTAGACTAATTTTTCAAATATCTTATGAAAACCAGCTCTGGTGCCAATTGTTGGAAAATAGGTAGGCTTCTTTTTTACACCAAGAGGGGGAGGGGGTGTGATTTGGTGGTTTATCAAAATCAGAATCTTTTCGCAATATTTAAATCAAAGTATTAAACTTTTCAAACTTTCTTGAAATGCAAGTAATGAAAATTTGTGAGCAGCGGAAAAACGTAGTTGACTGCGCAAATAGTAAAGTCGACTGTAAAGTAAAAGTAGGGATAGAGAAAATCAAACATTGGTTTTTATACTGGTTCGACCAATAATGCCTACATCTAGTGTCCTTCCAACCCAGGAAGCAAATGCACTATAATGGTTACGGTTTTTACAACAAGGAATTTATAGAAGACCTCCACGTCAAAAATATAAATCTCCTCTCTAACCCATAACCAAAATATAGGCAACAAAAGCAGCAAGACTTACAGCAAGATGTCGCCTCTCTTGCAATCTTCCAACCACCACTTTAAACAGTCCTCAAAGTGAACCAGACTCCACGAGTCTATCCCCTGTAATCACAACAGGTACAATACAGTAGTCTTCCAGGATGCCAAGCCAGAATCTTGATCAAACCAGAAACACCTTCACTGTGCAAAATATGATCAAGCAATGTGTGCACAGTTAGTCTCCCTTTGAATCTCTTTCAAGAAACATCACCACCGTCTTCTTGGAGAATTCTTGGAGCTTTAAACACCAGAGATATCAATCTGAAACAGAAATGAAATTGTTAGATCATCAAAAGTCTCTGAACAGATTCGTGTTCAGTCTATTTATAGTTTTCTGTTTAACAGACAGTCTCTTATTCGAATATGCTACTAATTCAGTCGACTGAGTTATGACAGTTATAACAGTTCAGTCAAACTGGTAGCATACAGTCAACCAAAATAAAAGTTGTTTGATGAAGTCAATAGTGTAAGCTTTGATGAGTTGTTTGAAGTCTAAAAGTTGTTTTGAAGTCTAAGTTCTAGGGTTAATCGCTTGTCGAAATCGTTTAAACATTGAGCATTTAATGTCATTTAGTGCTTGCTCAAAACAATAAAGTGGTTTTTTTGATTTTCTACCGTTAGGTAGCTTTTAGCAATTAAGCTCTTTTCTAAAGATACCAAGTGTTGTATAAAGAATTCTTCATTGGACAAAGTATTCTTTAAGCTCATGGAATTGTTTAGCCAAGTAAAAGCTTCTTTAGTTTTTTTCTTTTCTTAGACAGATATTGTTTAGCTTATTTCAAGCTTTCTTTTATGTTGTAATCTTTAAATCTTAGTCTATTTTGTCAGAGACATAGTCTTGACTTGTTTTGATTTAGAGAGCTAAGTTAAATACCTTTTTCAAGTATGATAAGCATCAAGTGTTTAACTCCAACTTTCTTAGACGCTTTAGGCATAATAGCATTTAGTCTTGGGTCTGGGTGTTTTGACCTAAATGTTTTCCTATTTGCTAAGAACCTATGTGTTTTCCTAAGCTTTTCTATGTTGAGAATTCAGGTTTTAAGTTTTGTATAGGTTTTGGGGATTCGGGTTCTAAACCTTGTGTTTTTACGCTAAGTTGTTTTCCAATTTTTTTCCCGTTTTAATGTTATTTAATTAAACTTCAAAACATTAGAGCATTTAAGTGCATAGACGATTTTGTCTTAACAAAAATAATTTTATAATTAAAGTAAGTGGTTTCAAGAGAAATTGTGTGTTTTAAAATAATGAAACTTATTTATAACGAAACTATTTATAATAAAATAGTTTAATATTAAAATATTTGAATCTCATTACTTTTAAAACTATTACCAATTCTAAAATATTATTTTGTTTTACATGAAAAATCTCACACATTACTTTTTTGAAAATAACATTTTACATGATTTTCCTAAAACATATAAATTAAACATTTTATGATTGTTTATAATAGTTTATAAACATATTTAATCTATTAATATTTATAACTCATATATACCATAATAAAAAAATATTCTCGTTTATGCTCGGATATATAAGAGAAGTGACAAATTTGATATCTAATTCAAACATGAAATGACAAATTTTGAAGTATTCTAAATTTGATGTGTAGTTCATTAGATGAGTTACTAACTCATTATGTTTAATTAATAATACACAAAGCGCATAACACATTTGTGGTGTAATTATTTTAGATTATCTATAGTGAATATTTAAATTGAAATGAAAATAAAGTATTTTTGTTTGAAAGTATATGAATATGAAAACGTGGCTAAGAACACTTCCAACATAGAAAACGCAAAAGTTATGGCCCCAAACACCTTGGCGGTTCCATTACCTTACATGTTCCTTTTTTTTATCAAATAGAAGTTGCTGAAATTTATTTAAGATTTTCCTTCCTTTTAATAAAATTTTTTAGATAATTTATTAAAAGCCATGATTATTTGTTTAATGATGAAAAATAAACTTTTACTATTGTTCACCTTCATACCCACTCTCATTTTTTATTATTAAATTATTTTTAATTTATTTGATACTTTATTATAAAATTTAAATAAGTATAATATTTTATTATTTTTTAATATTAGAAAAAAGAAAATACGTATCCTTTTATACGAAACTTTTTACCATATGATCATATTTTTTATCTCCATACGAAAGCTCTTAAATAAATATTGAAAAAAATACAAAAATATGTATGAAAGTTATCAAGTACACTCAAATATACACTCTTCTTATTAATATTTCTAATTACGTCATTTTCCACAAAAAAAGAAAGAAAGAAAACACACAAGGCGGACTTGATGTTTCATGTGAAGTAATTAGTTTTTTTTCACCAGTAAACTGATTTTATTTTCTGATTAATGCTAAGTTGGTCACATTATATGTTTACTTTTTTTTTGTTGTATAATATTACATTTTATTTAATTTCATGTATGGGTTTTTATAATCATAAAATTTTGTAGAATAACTGTAAGAAATATAATTTTTGTATGAGAGAGTAAGGTCAAAGAAGCATTTCTCATTCGAGAATGTCTTATTCCAAGTTTTCCTCATATTAATGATTATTGAAAGGTGAGCACTTTTAGGAGTGCCGACTAAGCAAACTTTTTCTTCTTACCAAACAGAAAAATTAATTAAATAATTTATAATAATAAAAAATGAGTTGGAGGTTGAGAAACGATAATATTTAACGTGAAGAAAAGTCATGGGTCGGTTAATAGAAATTGCATGTGTAGCATTCATCGTTGATTTAGGAATGAATGATGAGGTTGCCTCCAATATTCTTATCATAGCAAATAAAACACTATTATTCAACAAATAATTGTTAAGTTTATGAGGTAGGGTTACTTAATTTAACTCAAATTACTGTTTGTTTGAATAGAGTTGTGAAATAAAAAACTTCAATTAATCAATTTATTGATTTTTTTTTCATAACTTAACTAAAACAAAATTCATTTATATTCATGATAAATTTTTATTTTATGTCTTTTTATTTATATAACTACTAATAATTAAGATGACAAAATATTTACTTTGTTAAAACAAAATTTACTCCACCAAGTAAAATATTTTTCTGATAAAACTGCGTTGCTTTTATTGAATGAACGTGGTCTTTAAATAGGCTGAAAAATAACCGTTTACATAATAAAATTTAACTAAATAAAGTTTGAAACTTAATAAAAACGAAAAGAAAATGAAAAGATAGATCTGACGGACTAGTAGAATAATAACAGAATAAGAAAACCAAATCATGAAACGCACAGAATAATTAAAACTAACCAAATTACAGTTATATCCCTTAATTTTAAAGTTTATCTAACATAATCCATAACCAAACTCAAAAAAAGGGTAATCAAGTTGTTGCAACCACGATCGTGACGAGACAGTTAACAAAAAAACAAACCGATTTAAGAAAAGATTTTGGGAGTTGCCACTATAATTTATTATAGAAAAACTATAGAAAAATCCTAAAACAAAAGCATGGTTTATGAGAAACAGATTTTCAGGTTCGGGAATCGGTTAAGCGTAAGGAAGGTATTAGCACCCAAAGGCAGTACCTCTAATTAAATGTATAAAATTAAAGTGGTTTTTTAAAATATTTAATTTTCCCCAAAAATAAAAGCAAAATCAAATAAAAGAAATTATTATGAAACAAAAATATTTTTTTTGTTTTATGAACCCGACAAGGATTGACCTTATGCCTACTTATATCCATTTATTTTATAATGGACGATCAGGGATCGCGTACTTCTTTATCTAGAAAAAAGTTTGAGTTTGTTTTAAAAAAATTATGGATTGTTTGAGATTTTTGAAAAGTGAACCCGATAAGGATTGACCTTGCTCCTATATGACGGAGAATAAGACATCACATAGTTCTTGTAAAAAAAGTGTTTAGTTTAACAAAAATTAACCTTTTTTGGTTTTAAATATTTTGTATTTTTTATATTTTAAAAATGGTGGGAAAAAAGAAAGAAACCGGCCAAGGACAATGCGTATCCTTTATTTTATTATTGAAAAAAAAACATTATTTGTGTGTAGTAAAAAAACCTTTTAGAAAAAAAGTTCAGAGCACAATAAAAAGAAAAAGAATGGTGCAGAGATGACATACCTTTTTAGCTTTCGGTGTTCCCTTGTTTCTTCTTCGGTGATTGCGGTTGATAGAACCCTTATGTGTAAGAACCTATTTTTTTTCTATACTTTTTTTCTTTCTTTCTATTGTTTCTGCAAGTCTCTTTTTTTTTCGTCCTCTTTTTCTTTCAAAGAGTGCGTATTTATATACACTAATTGTAATATTTTGACAATCTTGTCTTAATTGAGAAGTAATTGACAATGGACAAAATAAGGAAAGAAATGGTCTTGATTGCAAAAAAAATAAATCAAATAATATTCAAGACATTGATTATAATAATTGTTAGAAAATTTGCCCATCATATGTTTTCTCCTTAGGAAGAAAGTAATCAATATATTATTTTTAATTATTGCTTATAATTATTGCCATAATATTGATTGAAATTAATACCAAATTAAACTAATATTTCAAAAACATTCTAAAGTGATGTGTCCTGCAATAAGGAAGATTATTTTATTATTTTATTATTTTCTTTTTCCTTTTTTTTGCCCACCATTAATTATTATTCCCATATTCTTTAATTTTAAATATTTACTTTCCCGGACGAAATTGGGTGTTGACAACTGCCCCTCTTTATTTAGATTTTGCTAGATAACATGAACTTTGAAGTTTTTGTGTTATCATAGTAAAAGATAAATAAAGATAAAGACACTAATTTCGTTCGGGTCCAAAGAGATGGAAAAAGATTACCTCGAAGCTTACCTGGTAGAGAATGTAACAACCTTGTGGATTTTGCCGAAGAGCTGTGACACCTGTGGACGGTGTGTCATACCCTATGAACTTCGCTGGGCAGGCGTATAACCTCGTAATGTTTTTTGAAATCTTCGGTGCTAGGATGAAAACCTGGCTTTTTTTATTCTTGGGTGCCAGGATGAAAACTGGGCTTTGGTGCTGGGATGAAAACTGGGCTTCTTTATTCTTTTGTGCCAGGATGAAAACTGGGCTTTGGTGCTAGGATGAAAATTGGGCTTTTTTATTCTTTGGTGCCAGGATGAAAACTGGGCTATTTTATTCTTTGGTGCCAGGATGAAAACTGAGTTTTTTTTTTCTTTTGTGCCAGGATGAAAACTGGGCTTTGGTGTCAGGATGAAAACTGGGCTTTTTTATTCTTTGGTGCCAGGATGAAAACTGAGCTTTGGTGCGAGGATGAAAACTAGGTTTTTTTTTATTCTTTGGTGCTAGGATGAAAACTAGGCTTTGGTGTCAGGTTGAAAACTGGGCTTTGGTGTCAGGATGAGAACTTGGCTTTTTTTTTCTATTCTTTGGTGCCAGGATGAAAACTGGGCTTTGGTGCTAGGATGAAAACTAAGCTTTTTTTTTTCTTTACTGCTAGGATGAAAACTAGGCTTCGGTGCCAGGATGAAAACTGAGCTTTTTTATTCTTTGGTGCCAGGATGAAAAGTAGGCTTTTTTTTTTATAAGAGGCACAAGAACCCCGTAAAATTTGCTGGAGAGGCGCACAAACCTTGTAATACTTGATGGAGAGGTGCACGATCCTCGTAATACTTGATGGAGAAGCGCACAAACCTCATAATACTTGATGGGGAGGTGCACGAACCTCAAAATAACTTAATTGAAATTAAATTTCGGCCAAGTTCAGAATCCAAATAGCCAAACCCAATCGTTGTTGTCTGTAGGTTCTTTCCAGTTCCTTCATATTTGCAATATATTGAGCATATTATCTATGCTGGCACCAATTCTGCTAATTTGGCCTTTGAACAAATTTCATCCACAGACGAAGATCCAGTCGCTCTTTTCGCATGACCAACTATGAAAACGTCTAAAGAGAATGTTATAAGGTCTATTCATTCACCTTCTCTTCAAACACTAGGTCACTCAATGTTAAAGACTCATTCCAGTTGACGGAAGCTTTAAACAATGCTAACATGCATTTCCTCGCCATCCATTGTAAATATCTCATTCACTTTGAGAGTGTCTACGTTTTCCTGTGCAAGCTACGTTATAAAATCTCAGGATTGGGTTAGTTGTCAAATCTTAAAGAGGTAACGTCAGACTTTCCATTAAACCAAACAAAAACATAAGAAAAGAAAAATAACACCAAATATAGGAAAAATATGAAAATATAACCACGAAAAGTATATACTAAAATTTCAAACAAAGTTCAAACATAGAAAAAAAATACTAAAATATATTAAAATATTTCATTAATTTAAGAAAAATAAACTAAAATGGACTCTTCTTCCTAATCTGCGTCAGATGTCTCCATAGACTCATCTTCTGTTATGTCGTCTTCATCATCAGATTCACTCGTTGTGGTTTCAACTAAACTGTCTTCATGTAATTTGTTGTGAATCATGATCAAAGAATTTACAACATTTGAAATTCTTGTTGAAAGCTTTCGAAATTGATCCCCAACAAATATTTCAAACTCAGTGTGTGGAATGAAGGTAGGAGGAGTTTCGTCAACATCCTTGAACACCCAACCATCTTTTGTTTTCTTTAGACCATTAAAGGTCAATGCCGTTTTTCCTATTTCATTTGATTTGGTGCATCCATTTTTTTTTCACCAGTAAGATCAACTTGATGATGCTTCAATACACTACTGATAAAAACACCATATGGCAGATTACGTCCATGCCTACTTACAAATTCAATCATGTGCTCACTCATAACAGTAACCCAGTTGGTTGGTATTCGTATTTTTATGGCATGAACCAAAAATAAATCTTTTGTAGTTAGATGATCACGTATATATCTTCCAGGTAGTATTACCCAAGTAAGTACAAAAGCACACAATTTTTCTTCCATTTTCAAACCATCAAGTAGATACGACTTGTATACCTTTAATCCTTTTGGATTTCTCAGAAATTCCCTATAAATCTTCTTTTTGTTGGTCCATTGATTGAGTTCAGAATTTCTTTCATGAGACCTGAAGCCTTGTGCTTTGAGACCGGTAAAAGATAGCCATATTTCATCATCAATTTTAATATCGAAACCTTTCACCCGAGAGCATTTAACACCATCGACAACCTTCTGATTGTGGTAGAACACTTCTACCAGGTGAGGATAGCAATCACCGGTCATTTCTACAAATTTTGCAAGACCAACATCTACAAGCCAATCTTGAAAAAGAAACCCTTGCTTTCTGAATAATTCTAGATCCAAGTACTTGTGATGGACCACCTGGAAGAGTTTTCTATAACATCCAAATTTGTATCGTGTTTCGTCATCACTTATCCACCCATTTGGACTAGCATTTCTTACAACCTGTGCAGCCTTCTTTCCACACCGTGAAGATGAAGAAGCCATTTCAGAATAGGATTTAGAGGTATACAGAAAGGTTACAATTTCAATAAAAGTTCAGAAATATATTTATTTAGTTTCAATATAACTTCAACATAACACGTCCTATACCATTACAACTCCACGTTCTATAGTTGAAATACTTGGAAGTTTAAATAAAAACGTCGAAGCCCCATTAAACTCGACGTTCATTGACAGTAAATATTTAAACCAGCGCGCCATTCCTTTATTCATTTTTTTTCTTTTAAAACACAAATAGTACGTCCATATCTAAAGCCATCGATGTATTATTGTGAGCCAAAAGCCAAAGAGTTACTCCCCTTTTAATTATTTTTTCTTTTAAACCACCAAGATTACATCGAATTCTTTAGGGAATGATGTCTTATTTGTCTGCTAGAAGCCGATGAGTTTATCCCTTTTTAATTCCTTTTTCTTTTTAATCAAACAGTAAACGAAGAGTTGTAATACTTGAACGTTTCAATTTAAAAACCACCAATAGTACGTTGTAATACTTGGATGTTTCAGAAGTAAAAGGCTAACTCCAATCTGCTGAACCGCATAGTAAACATGAGAACTTCAAAATTGATGAAGAAGACACAATGCAACAAGAGACAATGTCATGAAAGCCACGAGTATGCTCATTTCATTGTAATGTAAGAATCAGTTCAAAGAGATAACAAAAGACAACGCACAGAAGATGACAAATCTACAATTTTTCCAATCAAATCACTTCCCACATACTTATTGCTTAATATGGTTACAAAGGTAAGTTCTAAATCTTGGATTGATCATTACAACATGAAAGTATGTTGTAGAGATTTTTTGCATGCCACAAAAGATAATTATATGTGGCAGCAAATTTCTTTAGAAAAGTTATCGTTGATTTCATGGTCATTTAAAGAAGCAAGGACATTTGATATTTTCATGCAAAGTTGTAAAGATGGTGGAAATATTGAAGCTTTGTATAGGGAGGGATTAAGAAAAATAATTAGATATAAGGGAAATATTGAAAAAGGCATTAATGACTTGAAAATGACTGCCAAAAAGGGTTATCTTGAAGCAAAATATGTATATGGTTTGATCTTATTATGTTCATACGATAGTGATTTAAGAAAAGCAGGGGTTGAGTATATGCAATTTTTGAGAAATGTCAAATGTGTTGTAAGGTGTAGAAATAAGTTAGTAACTTTGTTGGGTAATGTATGGAGAAAATCTCATGGAAAAATGTTGTGCCATCCAACTCCTTTATGTTCCTAGAGACAATGCAATGGTTGGAGAGTGAAGAAGACTATTTCTTGGGAAATAGTGGATACTGAAGATGATGATGATAATATTAAAAACTCGTGTGAAAATTGTAGGTGGGATGTTGAGTTAGACTTTTTTTATAATTTTTTATTCTATTCTATTTAGTAATGAAATTTTATTGTAGGTGGGATGTTTTGTAATCATCTCTTGAATATTAATGAAATTCTCTTTTGGCAAACATTAGTGAATGGTGATTGAATTCCTTAAAATGATTAAATATGATTAAATCACTTTTATGATTGCAATTGTGCATTTTAATTTTACATCATTACATTGCATGCAACAATATATCATATATGTTTTTAAAACACCAATATTACGTCGAATGATAAAGTTAATCGACGTAATATTAACATATGAACGTCCAACAAAGGGAAGTCGACGTATTATTTAATATTACGGCAAAGGTATCTCCTTTTTTTTACTTTTTTCTTTTTTCTTTTTCCTTTTTAACCTAAAATAACACGTCCATTTTGAAAATATTCGACGTCCTCTATTAATTCCTAGAAGGAGTTTATGAATTTTATGATTTGAAGTTGTAGCGTTTTGAAAGGCCTTGGAGTTGTTACAAGTTAACACAACTGTTGTTACAAGAAATTTTATAAATTGATGTCTACTTAAATAATTACTGTTGGGAAATGGTTGATAAGGGGTTCAATAATTAAAGGCAGTCTACTTAAATGATATATGGGAAAATGCAGTTTGCTGCTAGAAACGAAAAGGTTGACGTCAATTTCTTTACACTTCCAAAGTGTCTGTTTGGTTATATTCTTTTTTCTTTTAATCAAACAAAAAAATGATTTCCTTGGGCATATGACGTATTATTCATTATTAGAAGGCAAAGGTCGCTCTTTTTTTTCTTTCTCCTTTTTAAATTCCCATAGAACGTCAAACTTTATGGGGCTTCGACGTGAAAGGCATTCGAGTGGTTATGAGCATTAATTTTGTGTTGTTACCAGAGTGGTTGTGAGCATTAATATTGACTCTATAAATATAATGCTTAACTCTATACAATTCCACAGTTTAATGATTATTAATTCATTTTTTAGTTCCAATAAGTTGTTCTCTCCGAAATTTGATCCACTAATTCAACGTTATATAGTTGTTTTGAAAGAAAAAGAAAAAATAATAAAAAAGGAACTAAATAATAAAATGTCGTAACCAGTATAAAATGACGTTGTATGGCTTGATTTAAAAGAAAAATAAAAGAATAACTACTAGCTGAAGGAGATAACAGAAAACACAAAGAAAAAAATTAAAAGATGGAGTTCATAGGAGAAATTTTATGAATGGATGTCTAATTAAAATAATTACTGTTGACATCAAAGCCAATTTAAATTGACGTTTTATTGGTTGATTTAAAAGAAAAATAAAAGAATAACTACTAGATGTAATATACAACGTCCATCTTTTGTTATTGTGACGTCATATTATTTAAAACATAATTCTTTTGTTATTTATTTTGTATTGAACGTCAATTGATTCCTTAACTGAAGTTATGTGATTACCTAGGTTTCGTACACCAAGGACCATCACGTCAGACCCCAAATTGTTCGACGTTCTACATTTGTATAAACGTCGAAACCATAAAGTGGGCGACATTTTGTCTTGTTTAAAAGAGAAAAGAAATAAAGAATAAAAAACGGATTCACTCTTTGTCATATAAAATGTGGAATATTTAGCATGGTGGACGTCAAATGCGGGTAGAGTGATACTGCTGGAAGCAAACCACTATTTCGTTATTTTTTTATTTTAAATTGAACGTCAGTTGTTTCTCAAAATGATGTTAAGTGTTTCTAAGGTCATTGTTTTTGTCGTTCTGGCCCTTGTTTGACGTTAGCACATTTTAGATTACGTTTATATGATCTTTGTTTGTTGTTAATAAAAATTAGTCGGCAAACGGTCTCAATAGAGGACGTGGAGCGATTGAAGTTATTTACGGTAATGCCACCGATCATTTTTAACGTTGCGAATTGGGCGGTTAGACGTTGATCTCGTGACGTTATAGCCCGTTTTTGCACCAGTGTCATAGTTAATTACAGACAACACAATCAAGAATATTCTACACCTAGAAATAACCGTAAAACGATAAAAAAAAACACCACTTATTAGAGTGATAATGACAGAACAAACGAACTATAACTATGGGGGACATTAGGGACCACAAGCGCAATATGAAAACACCACATTTTAAGAGAACCCCAACCCCACATTCAAAAAAGCATAGCCAAGTATAGATACTAACCTTCCACCAAATTCCACTTGAACCACTTCACGCACACATTGAAGGACTTCGCGATTCACGTCAAAACTCCAATCACAAAACTCCAAAGCCCTAATTAAGTCTGTATCGTCTCCACTCAAGACTTCATGCAAACTTGTGATGTGCTCTTCTCTCAGATTTTTAATCCCAAATTCAATTTCATTGAACACTAAATTCCATTTTAGAATTCCCTAATATTAAGTATAACATGTTGCCAAATTCCATGTATAAAGGTGCCAAATTCCACGTATTCAATACACCTAATGCTATAATGAAATACTTTCTCCCTTGAAAGTCATTCAACGTTCATCACATCATAACCACATCTTATCATTTCATTCAACATTAAACATCACAACCATTTTGCATTAGCATAATATTCAAATACAACATTTTCATTATGTACATCAAAACGACAAAAAATATTACTCTAACAAGAAACCTCTAAGAGAGATAGCAATGCTCAAAGTGAAGAATTAGGTGTTTACTATTGGAAAACAGGTTGGCTTCGTTTCAACACCAAAAGGGGGGTGAATTGGTGAGGTTTCAAAATTAGAGTCTTTTTAAAATATTTCTCACAAAGTAGAAACCTTTACATAATTTCTTGAATCGCAAGTATTGAAAATTTAAGTGCAGCGGAATATCAAAGTAAACTATGCAATTAACAGAGTCGACTGAATGTAAAAGAGTAGAGATAGAGAATTCAAACGCAGGTTTTTATACTGGTTCGGCTTCAATGCCTACATCCAGTGTCCTTCCAATCCCACAAAGCAAATGCACTATAATGGTCAAGGTTTTTACAACAATTTTTTTATAGAGACCTCCACGTCAAAAATATAAAACACCTCTCTAACCCTCTAACCAAAATATAGGCAATACAAACAGCAAGATCTGCAGCAAGATATCCCCTCTTCTGCAATCTGCAACCTACTTTGAACAATCCTCAAAGTGTCCAGACTCCACGAGTCTACCCCCTGTAATCACAACAGGTACAACAGCCACAATCTTTACAAAGATTGAGAGAAATCTTGATCAGCAAGCAAGCACCGCAATGTGCAGAGTTTGATCAACTAGTAAGCACAACAGAATTCTCCTTCAGAACGTCTTTAAAGAATGATCTCCAGGGTCTTCTTGATGTGTTCTTGGGGCACTAAATCACAGAGAAACAATCTGAAACAGAATATGAAAGTCTCATCTATTTATAGATTTCTATAAATCAGACACTCCTCTAGTCAACTAAGCTACTAATAGAGTCGACTATCCTCTGACAGTAAAAACAGTTAAGTCAAAGTAGTAGCTGTCAAGTCAAACAAATTAATTTAACATTCAAGACAGTTGACTCTCATTCAATGCTTAACTAACATTTGAAAATATAGTCGTTACTGTTCACAAGCATGACAAAATCTCAAATAAAACAACTAAGAAAGTCGAATGCAAAGCGCACACAATCAACTTTGACACATCTGCACATATTGAAATTCTTTTCAATGCAAAATCTCGCATAATACTGTATTTGAAAATCTATGCAAAGTCTTTAGTCTTACTCGACTCAATTAATAATGAAGTCGACTTAGGACTTGCAGATTTGCCACACAATATAAGTTCATCAAAGTGCATGTGGTTTTCCTTTTCCAAAACATATGCAATGCAATCACAACAGATGTAACATATATCAGAACAGTGAATATGCATTCATATATTAAGCTCAACATAAAACATGTTCAACAAGATATCAATCAATAAGCAACAGAACATGTAACACATAACAAGACCTGTGTTATTAATAATGTGTTGTCATCATCAAAAACCAAAGTGAATAAAGCACTATGAGATTAAGGTTAGCTAAACCAGTGCTTCCCTTATCAACAATCTCAACATTTACAACCATTATGAAAAATAAGTAACTCTATCTTGTTCCACTTAATACTAAAATACTAGTTTCTTATTTTTTTATTTATAAGTATTTTGTATAATGATTTTTTATCAACCTAAAATAAAAAGATTTTATAATTTGATTGTAATTATGATTTGATTATCATATATTTTTCTTTTAATAATTATGTTTTTTATATTTAATTAGCTTTTGATAGTTTGTGTTTTAGTCTTGAATTTTTTTTTAATTGAAATACTTATGAAAAAAAAAAGATTTATGTTTTAAAAGTGATAAAAGGAAAGCTACATATGAAGATGAAAAAAATAAAAATTTAATTTCTTTATCTACTCTGAATCATGATGTAATGATTTAATTGTTTAGTTTGTTTTATTAGTGATAATGATTGAATCTAAAAAGTTCGAGTATATTGTTTTGGTTCTCCCAAAGTTATTGGTCATGATCCAAAAGAATTGTCTAATTAGTGCCCTACGGTACTACAAGAATCCAAAAGAGAAATCCTACATCAACTAAAGTAACACAAAAAAATATCATTTCAAGCACATACTAGTGGCTGCTAACCTATAATACCAACTTGTCAATGTAATATATTTAAATGTCATTCATCTCTAGTTACTTCTAACTAAATCCACTGTCAACCATTCTAAGATACCAGATTACCAAAGAGATATATTAAGTTACAACATCAAACATAGAATCAATCATTCAAATTAATAAACACAACTCATAAATCCTCCAACTAATCAATTCATCTTATTCATCAATAGCAATCAATCTCAATTCAAATTTGTACCACAAATCCCTACCAAATAGAATTCAGTTTAAATAACTAACTTTCCTTACCTGACTTAGGAACACAAAACAAAATTTTTTTCTACCTCTATGCACTCAACCACAGAAAAAGCAATATCTACAAAAAAAAATATTAGATCAACTATTTGATGATACCTTAACAATTCTAGTTGAAGAAAGATTCATCTTGGAGCTTTTAAATGACACATGTGATAACAGTTTAAAACACCGTTATTTGTGATATGATTTTGATACTAAAAGAACCATTTTTCACTTAGAAACTTGCTTGGACTCATACTTTTTCAATAAATTGTTTGAATAAGAGAGTTGAGGTTGATTTCAATGATTTTATGACTAATTCCCCTTGTTTTGACAAAGATTGAATTAATACTAGAAGTAGAGATGAAGAGCCAAGAAGATGGAGCTGAAAAGAGCCTAAAGAAGCACCAGAAGGAGAGACAGCATGAAGCCTGGGCGCCCAGAATAAAGGCTTAAGCGAGCAAGATCGACGACCGCCACTCGGGCGCCCTCCCTGGCCGCCCTCCCTGGCCGCCTAGGCGGTGGGGACTCGAAGCTTGGGCGGCCAAAATCGAAGCCCGGGCCTTACATGAGGTGCTCTCACCACCCGGGTGGTCTCCTTGGACGCCTAAGCATCGACTTTCATGGATCAGACCTTATTTCTGCTCTGTTTCGACTCTATTGGACCGGGCCCTATTTTTTCACGTTTCTGACCTTATTTAAGGGACCCTAGGGCTCTAGGTTTTGTATCTCTGGCAGAGAAGAGCTTAGCAATACACTATTTTCCCAATTCTTAGGCTTTCATTCTCATTCTTTCTTCCATTGTTCATAGAGTTCCCCCATGTCTATGGGGAACTAATTTCTATTTGTTGTTGGGGGATGATGTAACCTTGTAAACTCTCATGTATTTGAATTGATTCTTAATTCCATATGTTTTTCCATTAATTGTTAGAGTAATTCATCTGTTTCAATGCTTGATGTTTTTAACTCATTCATTAGCATGATTTATGAATTGCATGATGTTTTTCCATTAATTGTGCTCCTTTACTATTGATCAATTGCATTCATATTTAATTTTATGTTTTTGCATCCAAACCCAAAGATCTCTTTTTATTTTATTTAAGTCTTCATTAATCTTGTTATTACACAACTATTCAGCGCCGAGAGTCCTCTAGGATACGATACTTGGTCTAACCATTTTATATTACTTGTGTGACTCGGTACACTTGCCGATTTGCCCCAACAAGTTTTTGGCGCCGTTGTCGGGGACTCACGGTTTAAGCTATTCTATTTGTGTGATTCTTGATTGACTTTGACTTTATTTTTATTTTATTTTTTATTTTTCTTATTTTTAATATTTGATTTTAATTTGGGTTTTATTCTGTTTTTTTGTGCTAACAATATTTTTTAGGGGTTTGTGTTTTTAGGAGCAACAAAAATTTTGAACCTCTTCTTGAAGGACTTGAGACTAGTAGGAGGCTAAAAAGAGATTGATTATCTAGAGAAAATTTCAATGGCCTCCCAAACTGATGTGGAAAGCATGGAGAACAAAGGTGGTGTTAAACCCCTGGCAAGTGTACCAGATCGTATCAAGTAATAATAATTGGTAAAACCAATATCGTTCTTCCCAAAGGACTTTTAAGGCCTCATCTTTTGTGTAAACTAATCTTTTAAGACTTGAGAAAAGAAAATAATTTTAATGGTTTCAAATGCAAAACAAAAATAAACAAGCAAATGCAAGAATTCAATTGACGAGAGAAACTATGAATGAATGAGGTTGTTGGGGTTTTCAATTTCATCTTATCCACCCTCATATATCTACTCATCTTATTTACTTTGCTTATTTATCAAATTACCATGCAAACTTTCTTGGTCTACTCTTAACCCAATTCCTTGGTGGAAAGAGCCTATTACTAATTACCGGCTTGCTATCCCTAGCCTCCCCTAGTAACTAATAATGCATAATGAGCGGAAGCAAAATACAATTGATCGTCCTACCCCTATCCCTATGCGGTATTAACATAATCAAGGAATTCTCCCCAGTTTATGACATTACTGTACGTCCCCGTATCAATAAAGACAAACAACATCTACCGAATGAGTTAAACTTTAGAAGCATTAAGTACAGGTAAAGAACCCAACAATTGATAAATCAAGCATACGTAAGCATATAAAGTAAACAAGAATTTCAATATATGAGAGTTTCAAAAGATTACATTGTTCCCCAACAACTAAGGGTTTAGTTCACCATAATCATGGTGAAACTAGATGAATTGAATGGAAGAATGGAACAAGCAAACCCTAGAATTGATAAAGTGGACCCTAAGCATCCAAGCAATCTCCTCCAAAGGTGTAAAGTTTTTGTGGACTTTGTTCTCTGCCAAAAGAATTACATTTGGATTCGTACTAGGGCTATATATAAGCCAAAAAGATAACAGAAAAGATCTCAAAATCCAAAATATAAAAACAGACAACCGCCCAGGCGCCTAAATTGGCCGCTCAGCGGTTTGCCTCAACACACACCACCGCCCAGGCGCCAGAAATGACCGCTGAGCGGTTTGCCTCTTGTCGCTCTGGATGCTCAGCGTCACCGCCTGGGTGCCAGACAACACTTTTCCTTTCACTAGGCCCCTCAACGGTGGAATTGACCGTTGAGCGGTTCACAGACTCTTCTTTTCTTCCTTTTTCTCCTTCATTCTTGAGTCTATGACCTTCCTACTTCATTGCCATCTTCCATTTTCCTCAAAAACCCTGCAAAACAATGCAAAACAAGCATAATATCTCTAAAAACAACTTTTGACTCTCATGTAACACAACTTAAGAGTTTTACTTGATTCTAAGCTCATTTTAAGCTACAAAGGGTGTGTTTTATTGTCAAATTTATGCATGAAAATAACGGCTTTGAGACCGTTATCACAACCCCAAACTTAAAACTTTGCTTGTCCTCAAACAAAACCAAACAAAACTTGGCCTTCCAATTTTTCATTAAGTAGTTCTACATTCAAAACCCTTTTCTTCATGACAAGTTAATTCAGATTTTCAGTGGAATCCTACCAAAATGCAAGCATGCTTTCAATCCAATCTAGTTCACCTGCTTCAATATTTCCCAATAGATGTTTTATTCATTAATAATCAATCCACTAAGCATATATGTAAACATGGATTTCAACAATTCTTACCAAGCAAGTGTTTCACTCAATCATTCAAGTGGTTTAAGGAATCACTCCACTCTTTATTATTCACATGTCATATAAAACAATATTGCCATTTATCTAGAACAATCAAAATCCTTACATGCAAATACCATCACAAGGACTTTTCCAAGGCTTATAATGAGGCTAGGCTATCAAGAAAATTTGGTTTTTCTAGATTGCAAAATCCTTGAGTTAAGAGAGCTATTTCATCATTGAAAAGGTTCAAGTTTAAACTCTCTCTATCACCAAAATCCTTTATTCCCAACTTCTTCCCTTTTTATCAACTTTCCATTGAGTTCCTTTTTCATGCTTTTATTTTTTTCTTTTCTTCTTTACTCATGCATTTTTCTTTTCAATACTTGAACTCCATGCTCTTCTTTTGCCTTTCAATTTTCCCCATACAACCCCAAACATGAACCTTTTCAACACATAAAATTATTCTCAACCCTACTCAAGATAAATAATTTCAAATCAACGGTTCTTGATAACGTTCTCAAAACCGTTATTTTCATGCATAAATTTGATATTAAAACACACCTTTTGTAGCTTAAAATGAGCTTTGAATCAAGTAAAACTCTTAAGTTGTGTTACATGAGAGTCAAAAGTTGTCTTTAGAGATATTATGCTTGTTTTGCATTGTTTTGCAGGTTTTTTATGAGAATGGAAGATGGCAATGAAGTAGGAAGGTCATAGACTCAAGAATGAAGGAGAAAAAGGAAGAAAAGAAGAGTCTGTGAACCGCTCAGTGGTCAATTCCACCGCTGAGCGTCTTAGTGCAAAAACAAGTTGATGTTTGGCGCCCACGCGGTGACGCTGAGCGTCCAGAGCGACAAAAGGCAAACCGCTCAGCGGTCATTTCTGGCGCTTGGGCAGTGGCGTGCATTGAGGCAAACCGCTGAGGGGACAATTTAGGCGCCTGGGCGGTTGTGTGTTTTTATATTTTGGATTCTGAGATCTTTTCTGTTATCTTTTTGGCTTATATATAGCCCTAGTACGAATCCAAATGTAATTCTTTTGGCAGAGAACAAAGTCCACAACAGCTTTACACCTTTGGAGGAGATTTCTTGGATGCTTAGGCTCCACCTTATCAATTCTAGGGTTTGCTTTTTCCATTCTTCCATTCAATTCATCTAGTTTCACCATGATTATGGTGAACTAAACCCTTAGTTGTTGGGGAACAATGTAATCTTTTGAAACTCTCATATATTGAAATTCATGTTTACTTTATATGCTTGCATATTCTTGATTTATCAATTGTTGGGTTCTTTACCTGTACTTAATGCTTCTACAGTTTAACTCATTCAGTAGATGTTGTTTGTCTTTATTGATACGGGGACGTACGGTCATGTCATGAACTGGGGAGAATTCCTTGATTATGTTAATACCGCCTAGGGATAGGGGTAGGACGATCAATTTTATTTTGCTTCCGCTCATTATGCATTATTAGTTACTAGGGGAGGCTAGGAATAATAAGCTGGTAATTAGTAATAGGCTCTTTTCACCAAGGGATTGGGTTAAGGGTAGACCAAGAAAGTTTGCATGGCAATATGATAAATAAGCAAAGTAAATAAGAAGAGTAGATATATGAGGGTGGATAAGATGAAATTGTAAACCCCAACAACCTCATTCATTCATAGTTTCTCTCGTCAATTGAATTCTTGCATTTGCATGTTTATTTCTGTTTTGCATTTAAACAATTAAAATAATTTTCTTTACTCAAGTCTTAAACGATTAGTTTACACGAAAGATGAGGCCTTAAGAGTCCTCTGGGAAGAACGATATTGGGATTACCGATTTTTATAACTTGATACGATCTGGTACACTTGCCAGGGGTTTAACAAGTTTTTGGTGCCGCTGTTGGGGACTCTTGGTTTAACATTTTCGAGTAGTGTAAATTGATTAATTTTGACTTGACTGTTAATATTAGTATATATTTTGTTTTTTTTTAAAATAAAAGTGCTACTAGGGTTAGTGTTTCTTGTACATGCAACAGGAGGCTAGACATACTAGGAGCAAGAAAAATAACCAACCTATTCTTGATGGGTTAAGTGAGACAAGGGGAAGAAGGAGAGTCATACGCCCATCTAGGGATTTATTCCCTTCTCCTAGCAGATTATTGTCACTTCACCAGATAGAAGAACTAGGGAGATGGCAGAACAATTTCCTCCAAGACGCACATTGGCGCATCAATCTAATGTTGTAGGTCCTTTTCACTTTAACAGCATAGCCAAGCCTACGGATCAAACGACCAACATGGTGATGAATCCAGCATTAATACACCTAGTACAAGGCAATCAGTTTCACGGTTTGTCAAATGAGAATCCGTATGATCATTTGACCACGTTTATTGAAATCTGCAACACTGTAAAGATGGCAGGTGTATCAGATGAACGAGTAAAGCTTAGCTTGTTCCCATTCTCATTAGCGGACAATGCTAAGGCGTGGCTTAATTCCTTTCCTGAAGGAACATTCACCACATGGGAGACTGTGGCTACAAAGTTTGTCACTAAATATTTTCCACAGTCCAAAGTTACTCAAGGGAAGCTGGAAATTTCATCATTCAAGAAGGGTATGGAAGAGACTTTAGGTCAAGAATGGGAGAGATTTAAGGGCTTGCTGAGAAAGACGACAACCCATGGTTTTGACAAAACCACCTTGATTCTTGCATACCTTGGAGGATTGAACACTCAGCCAAAGATGATGCTGGATGCCTCAGCTGGAGGCAATGTTAAACAAAAGACTGAAGATGAGGCATATGAATTGATAGAAAATATGGCTGCTAATGAGCAAGAAAATTACAGTGAAAGAGGCATACCTACACAAAAGAGAGGAGTTTTGCACTTGCCTGCAGATGATGCTATGCTAGCTCAGATCATCTTCTGACTCAAAAGCTAGATAATTTAACAAAGATTCTCTCACAACTTCCTAAGGAGATTCGTAATGTTTCTCAAACACAGCAGCTGTGTGATTTCTGTGGTGGTGACCATATAAATGGTCAATGTGCTTTTCCTGAAGAGATGCAGCAAGAAGCTAATTTTATGGGAAATCAGTTTCAAAATACCTACCAAGGTAATGCCAAACAAGGTTGGAAGAATCATCCAAGTATTAATCAATCATCTAATTTCCCATCAGGTCAAACAGGGGGTTTCAGGCAGCAGCAACCTTCACCTCTGTGGCAACATGTCACCCATTTGACAGAGGTTGTCAGAGACTTAAATGATAGATTTGATAAATTCTTGAAGTTTTATGAGTCCAATCAAGCATGTAATCAAGCCAGCATCAGATCTTTAGAGATGCAAGTCGGGCAGTTGTAAAAAGGGTAGATACCACTGAGAAGCACCAATTTAGGGCTAACACTGATGTTAACCCTAAAGAGGAATGTAAAGCTGTTGTTAAAAGAAGTAAGCAAAAAGTTGAAAGGGAAGTTGTGGAGATTGGAAGCAGTGATGAGGAAGAGAAAAAAAGAGAAGTCATTGAAATAAGCAGCAGTGAAGGTGAGAGAGAAGAGGAAGAAAAATTCAGTCACAATGGACCATTTATAGAAAACCAAGTGACTGTGGTGCCTTCTGTAATCCAACAAATTCCTGCAAGGATGAAATTTTATCTTGGAGATATGATAGACTTGGATTCATATGAAGATGAGCAAGAATTTGAAGTTCAACCTCCAAAAAGGAATTATCCGCCCAAGGTAAAAGATCCAGGTTGTTTGACACTTTCATGTATTATAAATGATGTTGAGGTAGAAGGAGCCATGATAGACTCTGGATCTAGCATTAATATGATGCTTGGATGGTTCTTGAGAAAGATTGGAGGGTTGACATTAAAACCGTCTAATCTTACTGTAACAGTGGCGGATGGTTCCAGTAAAAAGCCACTAGGTATGGTGGAAGATGTGGTTGTGCGTGTGGAGCAGCTGGAGTTTTTGGCTGACTTTCTAGTTATGGGCATTGAAGATGATGAGAGGATTCCAATTATTCTTGGAAGACCTTTCATGGTTATGTCTAAAATGCTCATTAGTGCCCATGATGGAAGAATCATGATGTGAGATAAGAAGAATGTGCTCTTACATACTGGTTCTAAAGGGAACAATATTAGAATAAAGAAAAGATCTAGATTCAGAAAGTCAAGAAGAGAAGTTGCATCAGAAGAAAGCATGACAGGTACCAATTCTAACAGTTGTAATGTTTTACAGGTACCTAAAAATGAGGAGGTTGATAAAGGAGGAACAATTCACTCAGAAGATATACCACTTCCACGAGGCTCACAGGTAAGATTCAAGAAGAGGAAGTGGATTGTTGAAAATATCAAAGAAGATGGCAAGGTAGAGATCAGAAAACCATTTACGAAAGCCATCAAAAGAGTGGATAGAAGGCAACTAATGAGTTGGGATGATGAAAATCCCAACCGGGATGGAAAGACTTGAAGATATTTAATTTTATCCC
Organism: Vigna reflexopilosa; assembly: GCA_027742785.1. Lineage (NCBI taxonomy): Eukaryota > Viridiplantae > Streptophyta > Magnoliopsida > Fabales > Fabaceae > Vigna > Vigna reflexopilosa. The sequence continues at coordinate 14,701,412 of CM050928.1, read as the reverse complement.
ATTTGTTTTAGAACAATGTTTTTAGAATAGGTTTATTCTAGTTATGTAAGTTGATGGATTTTTTTAAACACTTTTTGGGTAGCATCTACTGAGGGATGCTAAATTTTTATGTATCCACTGAAAGATACAGGAAGGTACACCTAGTGATGGGTGTTGGCAAGATTCGAACTTACTGATGAGTGTTAAACAGGTTTGGGTCAGGCTCGTGACGTTAAACAAGCGCTATTGGGAGGCAACCCAGGTATTTTTTTTTTCTTTTGTACTTTGAATTTGTAGAATAGGTTGAACTTTTATTTTGTGTCTATGTTTGGCTTGTACAATGGTTCTGATGGTAGTATTAAAAATGCATGACAAGTATTGGATAATGATTGAATGTGGTTGACTGATAATGTATGTGTGTTGATATCCAGTTAAATGATTCACTAATTATATGAATAGATGTGTTGTGGTTCATGATTGTGATTGTGATGCTAAGCAAGATAAATGAATGATGTGAGAGAAAGCATGTGTGTGAGGTTTTGAGCTCCAGAGTTCTTACTGATATATGTATTGTTCACAGGGAATCATGAATGATATGGCCTTGGTCTTGATAATTGATTGATTTTCTTGCTTATGTTATATGATCAAGGCCATGTTTTAGAAGCCCTTATCTAGCCAAAATTTCACCCAACAAGTTTAAAATTTTATACCCTTTTTGAACCTTGGCCTTAAACAGGATGAGAACCCTTGATTTGAAATTATTTATCTTGAGTAGGGTTGAGAATAATTTTATGTGATGAAAAGGTTCAAGTTTGGGGTTGTATGGGGAAAATTGAAAGGCAAAAGAAGAGCATTGAGTTCAAGTATTGAAAAGAAAAAAATGCATGAGTAAAGAAGAAAAAGAAAAAGAAATAAAAGCATGAAAAGGAACTCAATGCAAAATTGATAAAAAGGGAAGAAGTTGGGAATAAAGGAGTTTGGTGATAGAGACAGTTTAAACTTGAACCTTTTCAATGATGAAATAGCTCTCTTAACTCAAGGATTTTGCAATCTAGAAAAACCAAATTTTCTTGATAGCCTAGCCTCATTATAAGCCTTGGAAAAGTCCTTGTGATGGTATTTGCATGTAAGGATTTTGATTGTTCTAGATAAATGGCAATATTGTTTTATATGACATGTGAATAATAAGAGTGGAGTGATTCCTTAAAACACTTGAATGATTGAGTGAAACACTTGCTTGGTAAGAATTGTTGAAATTCATGTTTACATCTATGCTTGGTGGATTGATCATTCATGAATAGAACATCTATTGGGAAATATTGAAGCAGGTGAACTAGATTGGATTGAAAGCATGCTTGCATTTTGGTAGGATTCCACTGAAAATCTGAATTAACTTGTCATGAAGAAAAGGGTTTTGAATGTAGAACTACTTGATGAAAAATTGGAAGGCCAAGTCTTGTTTTGTTTTCCTTGAGGACAAGAAAAGTTTTAAGTTTGGGGTTGTGATAACAGTCTCAAAACCGTTATTTTCATGCATAAATTATATATTAAAACACACTCTTTGTAGCTTAAAATGAGCTTTGAATCAAGTAAAACTCTTAAGTTGTGTTACATAAGAGTCAAAATTTGTTTTTAGAGATATTATGCTTGTTTCGCAGGGTTTTTGATGAAAATGGAAGATGGCAATGAAGTAGGAAGGTCATAGACTCAAGAATGAAGGAGAAAAAGCAAGAAAAGAACAGTCTGTGAACCGCTCAGCGGTCAATTCCCCCGCTGAGCATCTTAGTGCAAGAAAAAGTTGTTGTCTGGTGCCCAGGCGGTGGCGCTGAGCGTCCAAAGCGACAAGAGGCAAACCGCTCAGCGGTCATTTCTGGCACCTGGGCGGTGGCGTGCATTGAGGCAAACCGCTGAGCAGCCAATTTAGGCACCTGGGCGGTTGTCTATTTTTATATTTTGGATTCTGAGATCTTTTCTGTTATCTTTTTGGCTTATATATAGTCCTAGTACGAATCCAAATGTAATTCGTTTGGCAGAAAACAAAGTCCACAGCAGCTTTACACCTTTGGAGGATATTTCTTGGATGCTTAGGCTCCACTTTATCAATTCTAGGGTTTGCTTTTTCCATTCTTCCATTCAATTCATCTAGTTTCACCATGATTATGGTGAACTAAACCCTTAGTTGTTGGGGAACAATGTAATCTTTTGAAACTCTCATATATTGAAATTCTTGTTTACTTTATATGCTTGCATATGCTTGATTTATCAATTGTTGGGTTCTTTACCTGTACTTAATGCTTCTACAGTTTAACTCATTCGGTAGATGTTGTTTGTCTTTATTGATACGAGGACGTACGGTAATGTCATGAACTGGGGAGAATTCCTTGATTATGTTAATACCGCCTAGGGATAGGGGTAGGACGATCAATTGTATTTTGCTTCCGCTCATTATGCATTATTAGTTACTAGGGGAGGCTAGGGATAGCAAGCTGGTAATTAGTAATAGGCTCTTTTCACCAAGGGATTGGGTTATGGGTAGACCAAGAAAGTTTGCATGGCAATATGATAAATAAGCAAAGTAAATAAGAAGAGTAGATATATGAGGGTGGATAAGATGAAATTGTAAACCCCAACAACCTCATTCATTCATAGTTTCTCTCATCAATTGAATTCTTGCATTTGCATGTTTATTTCTGTTTTGCATTTAAACAATTAAAATTATTTTCTTTACTCAAGTCTTAAATGATTAGTTTACACGAAAGATGAGGCCTTAAGATTCCTCTGGGAAGAACGATATTGGGATTACCGATTTTTATTACTTGATACGATCTGGTACACTTGCCAGGGGTTTAACAAGTTTTTGGCATCATTGCCGGGGACTCTTGGTTTAACTTTTTCTAGTAGTGTAAACTGATTAAATTTGACCTGATTTTTATGTTTATTTTATTTTTGTTCTAATAAATTATTTCTAGGATTTTGTGCCTAATGTTTACAGGATGCATTATTTACAAGAATTTGGTTCTAAGGGCACTCAATTCTATCAAAATAATTTCAACTATTGGTGGAAACCTCACTCATGCATGGATCAAAGTTGGAATGGAGAGGCAGGAGATCCACATCAACAATTACTATTAGGGCAACAGGTGTCTGTTTTGAAAGAGCAAATTAACAAAGTGGGCGAGACATTGGAACGACTTATCCAAATTACTTTCTCCTGTACATAAGAGAATGAAGCAAGGAATAAAAGGTTGGAGATACAGATTCGTCAATCCAATGAAATATTGAATTTTAGGGTTAATACTGAGGTTAATCCTAGGGACGAATGCCAGGCCACTACTTTTGAAAGTGATAATGTTGATGACGAGGTAGAAGAGGAAAAGAAAGAAGAGATAGAAACAGAAAGGTTGAATGAGGAAAATAAAGATGATGATAAGGAAAAGACAGTGGTTGAGAAAAAAGAAAAAAAGAGAAAAATTGTGAAAATAAAGAAGAAAGAAAAAAATAAAAAGAGGAAGAGAGGAAACAAGAAAAGATCATATGAAAAACCTCTTCCTCATTCAAGGAAGTATCATAGGAAGAAAATGAACTTCAAGTGCTTTATGAAGATCTTCAAGATATTGGAGATTAAAGTTCCTATGATGGAGACATGGAAACAGGTGCTTGGTGTTATCAACTTTCTGAAGAAATTTAGCAGGAAGAAGAAGAAAAGAATATCAAGCAAAGGGAGTATCAACACCTACTGATGGGTGTTTGAACTCTACCGGGTAAGGCTAATGACGTTAAAAGAGCGCTTACTGGGAGGCACCCCAGTGATTGTTGTACGTTAATTTTCTTTTACTTGGACTTGTAAATATTGGTATTTTTGAACAATTTTTGGGTAGCATCTACTAAGGGATGCTAAATTCTATGTGTCTACTGAAGGATACAGGAAGGTACACCTACTGATGGGTGTTGGTAAGAATTGCACTTACTGATGAGTGCTAAACAGGTTTGGGTCAGGCTCGTGACGGTAAACAAGCGCTACCTCGGAGTCAACCTAGTTAATTATTTGTTTTCTTTTAAATTCTGTCCTAAGGTCATTATATGTTTGCATGAGCATCTGAGAGGGGAAAAGAATGAAATTGAAAAATTGAAGGTTAAAATTAGGTGCAAAAGGGTGGAATTATGCAAAAGTAAGCAAAGAAGAGGAATTTTTTTTTCTGTCCACCGCTGAGCGGTGCATATTTACCGCTGAGCGGTGGCAGCGCAAACTGCGCTTGGGCTTTTAAAAGCTCAGCGTTTTTGGGTTCTGCACTTTTCAAAAACTCTTTTTGAAGCTCGCCCAAGCATTCTCTGTGAACCCTAGCACCCAAATTCACTTTCAAAGGTTTTCCAAAGGGATTTCCCCACTTTTTCTCATCACCCACTCACAAAAATTTCATCTTTCTATCATTGTCTTGTCAAAGTTTGGGGTTTTTGTTGAGAGTTCGTACACTTAAGAGGCATTCGTCATCAATTAAAAGGAAGTTAGCAAGCATCTAGTTTCTTCATTCAAGTAAGTTGTGCAATTTCATTCTTAGGGTTTCTAAATTTGAATTTGATGAAGAACATGCATAGGAACATGATAAACTAGGGTTTTTTATTTCTATGCAGGAGTTCATGAAATAGGAACTGTTTAAACCGATTGAACTGCATGATTTTGGTCTGGATTGATGAAATTAGTGTTAGAATGGAGAATAGGGCGATTTTAAAAAGATTTTTAAGAATCCCTAGTGACCACCGCTGAGCGGTCTCCTTTGACGTCGGGCAGTGGTGCAGCTGGAAGCAAACCGCTGAGCGGCCAACTAACCTCTAATGCTTGAGTGAGGTTCCCACCAGTAGTTGAAATTATTTTGATAGAATTGAGTGCCCTTAGAACCAAATTCTTGTAAATAATGCATCATGTAAACATTAGGCACAAAATCCAAGAAATAATTTATTAGAACAAAAATAAAATAAACATAAAAATCAAGTCAAATTTAATCAGTTTACACTACTAGAAAAAGTTAAACCAAGAGTCCCCGGCAACGGCGCCAAAAACTTGTTAAACCCCTGGCAAGTGTACCAGATCGTATCAAGTAATAAAAATCGGTAATCCCAATATCGTTCTTCCCAAAGGACTCTTAAGGCCTCATCTTTCGTGTAAACTAATCGTTTAAGACTTGAGTAAAGAAAATAATTTTAATTGTTTCAATGCAAAACATAAATAAACATGCAAATGCAAGAATTCAATTGACGAGAGAAACTATGAATGAATGAGGTTGTTGGGGTTTACAATTTCATCTTATCCACCCTCATATATCTACTCTTCTTATTTACTTTGCTTATTTATCATATTGCCATGCAAACTTTCTTGGTCTACCCTTAACCCAATCCCTTGGTGAAAAGAGCCTATTACTAATTACCAGCTTATTATTCCTAGCCTCCCCTAGTAACTAATAATGCATAATGAGCGGAAGCAAAATAAAATTGATCGTCCTACCCCTATCCCTAGGCGGTATTAACATAATCAAGGAATTCTCCCCAGTTCATGACATGACCGTACGTCCCCGTATCAATAAAGACAAACAACATCTACTGAATGAGTTAAACTGTAGAAGCATTAAGTACAGGTAAAGAACCCAAGAATTGATAAATCAAGCATATGCAAGCATATAAAGTAAACAAGAATTTCAATATATGAGAGTTTCAAAAGATTACATTGTTCCCCAACAATTAAGGATTTAGTTCACCATAATCATTGTGAAACTAGATGAATTGAATGGAAGAATGGAAAAAGCAAACCCTAGAATTAATAAAGTGGAGCCTAAGCATCCAAGAAATCTCCTCCAAAGGTGTAAAGCTACTGTGGACTTTGTTCTCTGCCTAAAGAATTACATTTGGATTCGTACTAGGGCTATATATAAGCCAAAAAGATAACAAAAAAGATCTCCGAATCCAAAATATAAAAATAGACAACCGCCCAGGTGCCTAAATTGGCCGCTCAGTGGTGTGCCTCAACACACGCCACCTCCCAGGCGCCAGAAATGACCGCTGAGCAGTTTGCCTCTTGTCGCTCTGGACGCTCAGCGTCACCGCCTGGGCGTCAGACAACACTTTTCCTTGCACTAGGCCGCTCAGCGGTGGAATTGACCGCTGAGCGGTTCACAGACTCTTCTTTTCTTCCTTTTTCTCCTTCATTCTTGAGTCTATGACCTTCCTACTTCATTGACATCTTCCATTTTCATCAAAAACCCTGCAAAATAATGCAAAACAAGCATAATATCTCTAAACACAACTTTTGACTCTCATGTAACACAACTTAAGAGTTTTACTTGATTCTAAGCTCATTTTAAGCTACAAAGGGTGTGTTTTATTATCAAATTTATGCATGAAAATAATGGCTTTGAGACCGTTATTAGGTGGCAGGCGCACCTTGGCTGATTATACAACAGTTATTGGCCCTAACCATTTTAACAGCATTGCAAAGCCGAGGGTCAATGTTGCAAATATGATGATGAAGCCTGCTCTGATCCACCTTGTAAAGAAGAACCAATTCAATGGACTGTCACATGAAAGTCCATATGAGCATCTGACCACCTTCAATGAGATATGCAACACTGTAAAGATAAATGGGGTGTTAGATGAGGCTATTAAACTGAGCCTGTTTCCCTTTTCTCTTGGAGGGAATGCTAAATTATGGTTGAAATCTTTTCCTGAAAACAGTTTCACTCAGTGGAAAGATGTGGTTACAAATTTCTTAAATAAATACTTCCCACAATCAAAGATCAACAAAGGAAAGCAAGAAATCTCTTCCTTTAGGCAAGGCATGGAAGAAACCTTGGGACAAGTGTGGGATAGATACAAGAGCTTGCTGAGAAAGACACATACCCATGGTTTTGATGAAGCAACGGTAGTCATCCTTATTCTTATTGGTCTTGGCTCACAAACTAAATTGATGTTAGATGCCTCATCTAGAGGCAATATCAAATGCAAGACCCCTGATCAGGCTTATGAGTTGATTGAAAATATGGCTGCCAATGACAATGAGATGCATAGTGAAATAGGAGCTCCAGCCCAACCCAAAGGAGTTCAACAATTACAGTCTTATGATGCCTTGCTTGCTCAGAACAAGATCATTACTCAACAATTGGAGATCTTGACAAAAAGAATGTTGCAGCCACAAAAGGAACTTCAGAATGTGGCACAGGTTCAATAACAACTTTGTGAGATATGTGGTGGTGATCATATTAATTGTCAAAGTGCGGTGCCCGAAAATCTCAATGAAGATGTTAATTACATGGGAAACCAGTTTTGTCCCAATAATTACAACCAAGGGTGGAAATCTCACCCAAGCAATGAACAAGGATGGTTTGGGCAAACTGGTGGACAATTCAATAGGCCACCACAACAATAGCAGCAACAGTGGTAACAACAACCCTCTCTAGCTGACAGAACCATGAGGCTTGAGGACACTCTCCATCAATTCATGCAGGAAACTACCTCTGCACAAAAAAGCACAAACGCTGCTCTAAGGAATTTGGAGATGCAGGTTGGTCAGATAGCCCAACAGTTGAAGGAAATGCCTTTCAAAAGTTTTGGGGCTAATACTGAAGTTAATCCCAAAGAAGAATGCAAGGCTATTATGAGTATGAATGAAGAGAGGAAGAAAGAAAAAGAGAAAAGGGAAGAGAAGAGAGAGAAGAAAAAAATGAGTTGAAAGAAAAAGAGAAAAAGGAAGAGAGAAAAGAAAAAGGTGAGTTGAGAGAAGAAGAAGAAGAAAGAAAAGGAAAAAATGAATTGATAGAGAAAAAAGAGAAAGAAGAGAGAAAAAAAAGGAAGAAGAGGTTGAGAGAAAAAAAGAAAAAAAGAAAAAAAGAAAAAAATTGAGAAAAAGAGAATATTCCATGAAAGAAAAAGAGATGCCATCAGGGTGTTTTGGTGAAATCTTCAAGAAATTAGGGATAAAAATTCATGTGACTGGGGCATTGCAATAAATCCCTGAATATGCCAAGTTTTTGAAGAAATTCCTCAAGAGAAAGAAATATTTAGAGAAGGACACAATTGAGACACAGGGAGATTGCAGTGTGATCTAGCAAAAGGCACTTCCTCCTAAAGTTAAAGATCCAGGAAGTTTCACTATTTCTTGCACTATTGGGAGCCACAAAATAGGAAAGGCCCTCATTGATTTAGGGTCCAGTATCAACTTGATGCCCCTAACTGTTCTTGAAAAGATTGGTGGTCTTAAAGTCAAGCCTGCAAAAATATCTCTTCTTATGGCAGATGGATCCCCCAAAAAGCCCTATGGTGTGGTGGAAGATGTGATGGTGCAAACTAAAAACCTGATATTCCTGGTAGACTTTGTGGTACTAGAGATGGAGGAAAATTTGGAGATCCCTATTATTCTTGGAAGACCGTTCATGAAGACGGCCAAAGTAATCATCAATGTTGATGATGGTACCATAGCCCTTAAAGACCAAGAAGAGGAGGTGATTTTCAATGTCTTCAATGTTGAGCAGTAGGACCAAGTGAAGAAAACTAGTCTGAAAGCCGCATATAATGATGCACCCTGGACTAGTACCAAAGATGCCAAGCCAAGCAAGAAAGGTAAAAAGTGTTTTTTGTTACACGTGGAAGAAGAGAAAGATAGTAAAGGAAAAGGTGTTCATCAAGATCCTCTGAAGGAACATGAAGGGCTGAGACTAGGCTTGCCTATGCAATTCAACAAAAAGCTTTGGGTTGTTAAAGAACTCAAAGTTGATGGGCTGATAGAAATTGAATCTCCAACTTTAAGGAGACCAAAAAAGTGAACAGAAAGCTGCTAAAAACCAGTTGGTGTGCAGAAGGAAAGGATGACACCAAAATAAAAAATGTAACATGAACTTTTTGGGTCAAGCTAATGAAGTTAAAGAAGCGCTTGCTGGGAGGCAACCCAGTTTCTAATTTTTTTTAGTTGTGTGGTGTGATTTTTGTTTTGCATGTATGACAGCATCTATTGAAGGATGCTAAGAGGATTCAAATATCAGCATCTACTGATGGATGCTGAGAAAGACTAGGTCAAGCTGGTGACGTTAAAGAAGCGTTTGCAGGGAGGCAACCCAATTTTCTGCACTTTTCTTTTTAAATTTAATTTTCGTTTATTTTATTTTATTTTATTTTATTTTTATTTTTATTGTACTCTGCTTGAATGAATTAAACTGCTTTGATTCAACTATGCTTCTTTTTTTATGAGTATTGCTTTGTGAGATTATGGCATATTGATTGATGTTAAGATGATTCATGATGTGATATAGGTGATGACTAACAATGTGTGAAACAGGTGCTTGAGAAAAAAATTTGGTTGAGATACTGAGCAGGGTATTTTTCTGAATTTTGAAACTTGTGAGTTTACCTGTGTGAGTTTTGGGCTTTAGAGTTGTTTGTAAATAATTGCTATTACTTTGAAAGCATGAATGATTTTGCCCAAATTTTCTGTGATTGAGCTACTTGCTTGCAGTTTTCATATGATTAAGGCCATCTTTTGTTATCCCTTATTCTTTTAGCCTTCATAAAATGTTTGCCCACTGAAAAGAGAATAATTTGTTCTAACCTTTGAACCTTGAGCCTTATGCATGTTTTGAAAAAACCCTTTTGAAAATATTTACCTTGAGTTAAGTTGAGAACATTTGATGAGGTACTGATAAAGGTTCAAGTTGGGTTGCTAGGCAGCAACCCACTTCTCTTGGCAGTGAGCAATTGAAAAACAAAAGCAAGAGAAAGGAAAAAGAAAAGAAAAGAAAAATGAAAAGAAAAGAAAAAATCTCACTACAAGGGAAAACTGGGAAAAAGAAAGAGAGTTTGTGCTTAAATGATAAATTCATAAATGTCTCTCTTAACTCAAGGAATTTTGCTGACCAGAAAAACCAATTTCCTTGATGGAATCTTACCTGACATAGTCCTCTTTTTCGTATTTTTACATTTTATTGTACATATAGTTCAACTTGCAAGGAGCATGGGATACTATAAATACCCAGCTCCTCAGTTGTATTTGACACTTTTGAGATTAATGAGAATTGAGATTTCTGAAACAGAAACCATTCTCTCTTGAAAGTCATAGGCTAGAGAGTCCAAAGACTCCCTCTAGCCACTTTCCAAGGCACACTACCGCCATTTTCATTTTCCTTGAATTCCACGGTGCTCCACCTTTTCTCTCTCCTCCACGACGCTACTTTTTCGCCAATCCATTTCCTCTGCGTGGCGCGCCTCAGCAGCTACGTTTGCACGCGTCAGCCTCTCCTTGCCACATCCTTCATTCAGAGCCTCACTTCATTTCTCCCAATTCCACTCTCGCAGAACTACATCTCATTCTTTCTCGTGAGAAGTCTTCATCGCGAGCCAATTGCTTTCATCAAGGTAAGCCATCCTCCAATCACAGAATCACCATATTCTTCATATTTCCTCCATCTTATCACTATTTTCTTCCATTTACACCGATTACAACTTTGGCCTCCTCTAAGGTTTCTTCATCTTTCATCATTTCCTTTGATTTTAGCCAATTAAACCCACTTTTGAACCGATCCAAACCTTTTCCACCAATTAAACTCTTGTCCTCACCATTTAATCGAACCAAACTAAGGTTTCCTTGAGTCTGATCTATCTTTTGGTGAGTTCGCACTCGAACTCATGTTCTCTCCTCTTGATTAGGCTTTTCCCCGAGTACTCTTCCGATTTCTCTCGATCTAAAGGTTTATCAACATTTTCCGCTGCGTAATTCTTCGTCGGAGAAGCCTCGAGGACTCCGAATCGGGTTCGCACAGCTCCAATCGGCGTTCTCCTCAAGGCGTTTTTCCATCATTCCTTCTTAGCGCAGCCAAGTTATAAGCCATGAAAAGCCCTTGTGATGATGACTTGCTTGTGAGTATGTTTTATTATGGTTAAATGAAAGGCAAAATTAATTTTTGTGACATTGTGATAGCAGAGTGAAAAAGACATCAACACCTTACTATACACCTTTGAGCTGAGTGAGACACTTTTGAATGCTTGAGTGATATACATTTGAGAGCTTGAGTGAAACACTTTCCTTGGTGAGGAGTAGTTCTTTGAATTTCTAATTGCATCTTTGCTTGGTTGATTGATCATTCTTAAGGATGGCATCTGTTGGAAGTATATGAGCATCACATGGATTTTGATTAAAATAAGGCATCTGCACATCTTGACTGAGATCTTTATGCTGAATTGATAAAAGTGATTTCTTGTCTTGGAAAGAAAAGATTTTGAAAAATGTTGAGTCATTGTAGTGATTGTTCTGAAAAGCTGAGTTACATATAGTTTTGCTTGAGGACAAGCAAAGTTATAAGTTTGGGGTTGTGATAACGGTTTAAAACATTGTTATTTGTGATATGATTTTGATACTAAAAGCACCATTTTTCACTTAGAAACTTGCTTGGACTCATACTTTTTCAATAAATTGTGTGAATAAGAGAGTTAAGGTTGATTTCAATGATTTTATGACTAATTTCCCTTGTTTTGACAGAGATTGAAGTAATACTGGAAGCAGAGATGAAGAGCCAAGAAGATGGAGCTTAAAAGGGCCTAAATAAGCACCAGAAGGAGGGACAGCATGAAGCCCGGGCGCCCATAATGAAGGCTCAAGCGAGCCGAATCAACATCTGCCGCCCGGGCGCCCTCCCTGGCCGCCTGGGCGGCAGGGTCTCGAAGCTTGGGCGGCCAAACTCGAACCCCAAGCCTTAGATGAGGTGCTCTCACCGCCCAGGCGGTCTCCTTGGACGCCTGAGCATCGACTTTCGTGGATTAGGCCCTGTTTCTGCTCTATTTCGACTCTATTGGATCGGGCCCTGTTTTTGCATGTTTCTAACCTTATTTAAGGGACCCTAGGGCTCTAGGTTTTGTATCTCCGACAGAGAAGAGGATAGCAATACACTCTTTTCCCAATTCTTAGGCATTCATTCTCATTCTTTCTTCCATTGTTCATAGAGTTCCCCCATGTCTATGGGGAACTAATTTCTATTTGTTGTTGGGGGATGATGTACCCTTGTAAACTCTCATGTATTTGAATTGATTCTTAATTCCATATGTTTTTCCATTAATTGTTAGAGTAATTCATCTGTTTCAATGCTTGTTGTGTTTAACTCATTCATTAGCATGATTTATGAATTGCATGAGTGCTGGGAGGTTCCTTACAATTCAGGTTCTTGTTGAATTACTCCTAAGGGTTATATTGCTCAGGGATGAGGGTATATGTCCCGGTCGTCTTAATCTCTTGTCCTTCACATCTTATTACCAAGAATGCTAGGAATTGTATGAACTGGTAATTTGGGACATGCTTATTCGCCGAGGGATTGGGTTTAGGTAATTTAGTGAGTGACGTTGGCATTAATGCATAAAGAAGAATTCTTATATACATGAGAGGGAACTTGGTGAAATCTAACCCCAACAACATACCCATCTCATATTAATCAACATTCGTTCATCTTTGTGCTCCTTTGCTATTGATCAATTGCATTCATATTTAATTTTATGTTTTTGCATCCAAACCCAATGATCTCTTTTTATTTTATTTAAGTCTTAATTAATCTTGTTATCACACAATTGTTCAACGCCGAGAGTCCTCTAGGATACAATACTTGGTCTTACCATTTTATATTACTTGTGCGACGCGGTACACTTGCTGATTTGCCCCAAGAACATACAATCCTTTAACCTCACACATGTATTAAGACTTTAAAAAGAGGAAAAAAATGAACTAGCTTTATTCGACAAACTAATCATAATAAAAGGTAAACCTTGTTGCTAGGATTCTTATGACATACTTTGATGTTCGAACAAAAAGTAAAAAATATTAAGAAAATGCAAAATTTTAACAAAAGTTGAAAAACGATGATAATTATTATAAAATAGAACTCAGTTGCTAAAAATTTCTATTTACAATATTACTTTTAGTAATAAAACAATTAAGTGTTATTTATACTATCACTACTACTTTTAACTATTTTTAAGTTTTTAAAGTAATAAAATAAATTATCAATTAAATGTTAGAAAATAAGATTAAGAAATAAAAGTATCCACCTTAAAATTCTCCATTTTATTCCAACTGCAAACACATTATAACAATAAAAGAAAATTATAATAAAATTAACAAATTCTAAAATAAATAATATTTGAAATACAATCATGAATTTAAAATAAAAAGAAAATAAAATCATATATTATCTATAAATTTGTTTGTATGAAATAAAAGAATTGAAAAATAAAATATAAAGCAAAAGAATAATGTTATATTGTATTAAACATATATAAATAAAATATTAAAAGAAAATTTGTTATTAGAGAAGTTAGAATCAATCAAGGTAAAATTATACCTTTTTTTTCAAGAGGAGGTAAAAGTAACCCGATTTTTAATTGAAAGAAGAAATAACTCTTTTTCTATGGCTTTCATTATCAAGTTGCCAAGAAATAGTTGTTGGAATAACAACAAATAATATTTACGATGAAAGTGACAAATAATTTTAGATTTGTTAACTCTCACTCTGTCTTCTATTTTCTACTTTACCAGCTAAGCTAAGTTTTGTGGAAGAAAAAGATTCATTGGTAACATAGCTTCTGAGTGTGACAAGCATCATCAATCATAGATCCAGAAAATGTGCATCAAACTCCAAAACCATCACTTCACTTCTACTGTCACTATTGGTTATTATATGTTTTTCTCCCCAAATTTTTGTCGGTGCCTTTTTATTTACTCAATTCCGTAATTTTTTAACTCTTATCAGTTCAATTTTTTTTACATTAGAGTTTCTGTCATTTTATTCTTCTTTTAGTACTGAGAATCCAAATGTTAAAATAATGTAAAAAAATTATGTTTTAAAATTGATAATATTTGATTATTTTAATATTAAAAATGTAAAGCAAAAATAAAAATTTTATAAATAATTTTTTTATTTAAAAATATTTACTTTTTTTATAACTTTTCTTAGAATTATATTTTATTCTATAATATATTTCACCATTTGTTCATCATTTTGAAGATCGGAGACGGTAGGATTTATTTTGGTAATGAGTTCATAAATAGATCAATTTCTTCAATAAGATAAGTTGTTTTTTTATTTCTTTTTTGTTCAGTTGGTTCTTTTTTTGCACGTTATCCTTTTTAGCTCGCATGTAGATTTTGTGTTCTTTCTGTTAGTTTCTATTTAACGGTGATTCTAATGGTATGTCCTGATCGTGTTTGTGTTGTTCATATGGGCATATTAAGTTTCCTATACGTTTAAGAGTGTTTTAGGGGTCATCAGGCTGTCGGTTGCATTTCATGTAAAGATAACTAGTTGCTTTAGTGTGCGTGAGTTGTATAATGTTGATTTTTTGGTATGTTGTTTGCATCATATTGATGTTTGTATTTAAATTGAATTGTATGGTCTAAGTATTGAATTGAGTTTTGCTTGAATGTTTTGACGGTTGTGATTCAAAGAACTAAAGAGCTAAGAAATTGTACAAATTGGTATAAGTTTAAGGTATAAAAAACGTGTAAAACCATTTCTTTGGAAAAGGAATTCCAATTTGAACAATTGATCAGGTGTCATTTCACCTAAGTCACAAATTTGAGTGTGTTGTAATCTTGTATAACGTTGAATGATACTGGTGTGACGCTTAGCACAAGGTTGATTGTACAAGTCTAGAAGCATTTTAGCTTGAGACCAATGAGCACGCCCCTTTTTACTATTGAGCCGCTCATTTTTGTGAATTATTTGGCTTTGAACGATAGCAAGGCACCGTTGAGCACTATATTTTTACTACAGGTCTGAATCAATTTAATTCCCTAACGTTGAGTGGTAGAAGAGTGTCTGTGAGTGATGAGTCAATATTTTCTTGAATTCACTTAGTTTATTGTGCTATAATTAATTAGGGAATTATGCTTAAATGTCCGGTATTTTCCCATTTTTGCTAATTCTGCTTTTTTGACCAGAAATTTTTATTTTAATTAATTTGAATTATTTGAGTTAATTATTTGCATTATTATTTTTAGGAAAATTGTTGGATAATATTTTGGGACTCAAAGAGAAATTCCACATCAATTTTGTTCTAAGCTTAAAGGTGAAAGGAGGTGTGAATTTCATTTTTGGGGTGTCACATGAGATGGACTAGAGAGTGACAGAGCATTCATTCCATTTCCAATTGAAGAGAGCACTGTGCCTTTATTTTTTTAGCTGGCGCTAGCACAAGTGCTACTCATGTAAGGAAAGTGCTCATACGGTATTCACATTTTTAATGGATGATGTTACGGCCCAACAACAACACATGTCACGACCTGGTAGAAAGCACACATGCTGTAATTAAATTTGGAAACAAGGGCTGCACATTTATGCATCAACGCCCATGAAGAAGGCAACAACACGTGAGAAGTCAACTTGCTGGCAAAATGGGAGGTAGCACTCGGCCCAAATGAAACTTCACGCATCTAATTGCATATTTTTTTTAGCTTTGCCCGAAGAGAAAAAGAGATGGAATATGGAGCACGTGGTGGCATCGGAATGAAAAGTCCAGCAAGCAATTAAAGGGTAGCACGTCCAACAATTCATTCATCTTGGGCCTGGGGGTTGTTTCGCTTGAAGGTAGCGGTGCAGCAACCACATCTTCAATTATGTCTTCATCCAGCTTTTAAGAGGTGCAGCAAAAGAAGAGAGCAACATCTTTACGTTCGGCCTGGCCCAGCAACAGCAGCTGATTCATTTCATGAAGAAAAAAAAAGTTGCACGTTCATTTTCAAGCTTGGAGCTCCACATCAACAGCAAGAGGTGAACTGGCCCAACAGCTTGGGAGTAGGTTTGAGAATTTGCAACAAAAAGCAAGGGGAGCCGCACACACGTGGAGGGGGGGGGGCGCTTACTTGATTTTCATGATGGAGGGGCTACAGATGAAGATGGAGGTGCAACAACCACCTTGATTTGGCTTTTCTTTGAAGAATGTTTTTTTAGCTTTGAATGTTGCTTTTAGGTTGTGGTATTTTTCTTTATTGAATGGTAAGCACATTTTCCTGGAAGCGTTGCACATTTGACGAATCTTAGAAGCCTTTTATTTTCTTTTCCTTTCCTTTGTTCTAGAAAAGCGTGATCTCATTTTAGCTTTGGTTGAAGAAAGTAAAACCGTTGCTGGCAGCGGACATTTCCAAGTGTGAATGAGTGAAGCTATTTTGCTTTGTGTGTTGATTTTTGTGTTGGAAGAAATACTTCTTTTCAGTTTCTCTTTTTTTTATTCAATGAGCTGCTGTCACAGCATTTTACTTTTCTTTCCTTGAGAGACACATGTGCTGCCACGTCTTGGTTAGCTTTGGATTGTAAAAAATGTGCATTTAACTTTTGTTGTAGTAAGCAACATTTAGGTGACGGCTTGGAGGAGAAAATGAGAGTTGGAGCTGGTGCATGTACTTTTTAATTTAATTTTTATGTTTCAACATTTGCAGTTTAGATTATTGTGAACGCATTCTCTTTGTGTTATTTTCGTAAGGAATTGTTTTTAATGTTTTAGCTTAAGCATTACATTTTTATAGCTTGAATTATGCTTGGATATTTACCTATTGCATTGTCCGGTTTAATGTCTTTGTTCACTATATTGTCTGTTATGTTTGATTGTGTTAATTTTGTTGAGATGTTAGCTTAAGTTAGTCGGTTGGTTGTTAATAAAGTTATTTAGCTTCCTTTAGATTTATTGGACTGTTCTTGTGTCTATTTTATTCTGCCTGACATACTATGAAATCTGTCTGTGTTCTTGCAATGGGTATACGCTGAGTTGCCTAGTTGGTGATTGCATCTTCGCTTAGTTGATCAATCTGTAGAGAACACAGTGGATGGAATAGGTGTATTGCGTTCGCTTAGTTCGTGATTATGATAGCATGATTAGCCTTCGCTTAGTCGGTTAGCTGTGCTGGATTAGAGGCTAGAGTAGTTTATTCATGAGACTCTTGTACTTGTCGTTAATCTGTGATAGGAAGCATAGTGATTGAGTTAATGACCAACCGTTTTCACATTCCGTTTTCACATTCTATTTACATTTCTGTTTCCGTTTCTGTTTGCATCCTTGTTTTAATTTAATTCATCTGCATTCACAAAACCTTTCACAACCCCCCCCCCACTTCGTGTTTGACCTGATTCTCGAACCACAGTTTTGTCCTTGAGAGACGACCTAGGAGTCACTTCCTAGTCTATACTGCATTCTTTATGCACATTAAATTTGCATGGGGTGCGAAAACCCATCAAATTTTTGGCGCCGTTGCCGGGGACCAACGGTTCGGTTTTAGGTCTTTGTTGTGTTAGTGTGTGTTGTGTTTTGTCTTGTGCTGTGAGTGTGTCATTCTGTTTGTGTGGTGTGATGTGTTGTTGCATTTAGGTAGCTTTAGTTGCATATTTTCTTTGCATTCTTCTTTTCCCCCTTCTTTCTACATGTCTACCTACTTTGATTTTGTGAATACTGTTTCTTCTGCCTATGTCCATGACTTTCATTCTCCTTCTGCATCTAACTTTGATGTTGCTTCTCATGCATATTCTGCTGATTTCTATGTTGAGAACAATATGACTCATCCTCTCAATCCTGAGAATGCTCTTTGAGAGCCAGTTTCACATAGTGAGGATGATGTTCATTGCGTTCTCACATATGGACTAATAGATTTGCTTCCTAGGTTTTATGGTTCTGTAGGTGAATGCCCACATAGACACTTGGAGAGGTTCCAACAAATTTGCTCTGTAATAAAACCTCCACATGTCTCTGATGATCATATTTTCTTAAAGGCATTCTTGCATTCAGAAGAAGAAGCAACATGTGGGTGGCTTTATTATCTTCCTCCTGAATTAAAGGCCAATTGGGAAGATCATAAGCATCTGTTTTTGGAAAGATTCCGCCCTTCACAGCATCAATATCAAGAACCACCATTCCAGAATGCTTGTATGCCTCCACTAGTCCAGGAACCACAACAGTTGCAGTTTCATGAGCCTGCCCAAGCAACTCCTCATCCTTCCACTACTTCTGAGCCTACATTGAAGGAGTTACTAAGGCAAATAGCCATGCAGAACATTCAGTTCCAGCAAGAGACCAAAGCTTCTATTCAGAGTTTGACTGATCAGATGGGGCAGATGGCCACTCAGCTCACTGAGGAACAGTCTTATGTTTTAGATGAATCACTGTTTCAGGTTGTTCAGCTTCCAGATGATGTTGGTGCCATCGACATAGGAGATGGGGAGTAGAGTCATGAGCTAACTACTGCGTCATCTACTTTCCCACCCTCCTATGTCCCCACTCTTGCACCTGAGGAGACTGATGAAGATTTGGAGGACCAGGCAAGTATAAGCAGTAATTTTGAGATAGGTAGACCAACTTCACCTTCCACCACTCTATGAATCTTCAGGGAAGTGGAGGTAAACATACCTAAGATTGATTCTATTGTTGATGATTATGCTGATGATAGGTATGTTGATGATTACATTGTTGATGAGCATGCTTTTAATTCTACCTCTTTGCATGATGAGAACCAGTTTTTGCTATTACATATGAATGTTTGTTCTCCATGCACTGAACATGAATCTGAGACTGTTGTTGATATTGTTTCTACATTTGAAATTGATTCATGTTCTGAGGGTATATCTGAGGGTCAGCTTGTTACACTAGGATTGAGTGTTATACCCCTACATGTCATTTCTTTGGAGCCACATTGCACTAACCCTATAACAGGAGGTACATATGAATTTGACCAACAAGAACCCACGGTGGAAGACAAGGGTGCCAGTATACACAACAATTTGAACATCAATAGGCACCAACTGAACCTGCTCATCAACAATCACTTCTTCTTGGATCTAGTTGTGGAAGACATTTCCCTGCTTGATCAGATTTGGTGGTTGAAGCAATTCCTCCTCAAGACTTCTTTGTTGAATCAAGTGGTGGAAGATATCTCCCTGCAATTCCAAAATTGGCAACTGCCACCATGACCAGGGGAGTTTCCTTTTTCCTTCTCCTACCTTTCCCACTTTTATTACACTTATCCATGATCTGTTGATTGTTCTGATTTTTTATCTGATGATTGTGACACATTGAGGACACTGTGTAGTTTAAGTGTGGTCTATTGGGGGAGATTCTAATTTTTCTTTGATTAGTTTATGTTTTTTGCGTTAAATTTTTTGTTTTCTAGGTAGTTTTTGTTTTGTCTTGTGTACAGTTTTGCATGTTTCTCTTGATTTCCTGACTTTGTTTATGTTGTAGACTTGTCTTTCACTTCATTGATACTCTGATTTGTTTGAAATCCTTGTTTTTCTCTACTTGGAAGATGATTATGATGTTTGAGAGTTGAATTGATTGTGACAGAATTACCATGTGTGAGAATTTGAGCCACTTTATGTTCTTTCTTGTGTGATATGTCTCTTGATTGCTTGCACATATGCCTTGGCTTGACTCTTGTTGATGTTTCTTGATTGATATGCATGTTTGGAAGTGATAAAGGCAGTTTTGTTGTTGAACCTCTCTAGCCAAATGAGCCTACCCTGTTTTGATCCTTTGATAACCCTTTTGCGCCTATATTCTTCCCATTTCCTTGTTTTGAAGCTCATACACTAGCCCTAAGTGAAAAACCATGATTACCTTAACCTTAGGGAATTTTGGAGCTTTGGAATTGTTTTGGGAACAAGTGTGGTCTCCCTAGGGATTCAGATGAATTGGCTTGATGGTTCCTCTTCTTGTTTGTGTTTTTGTAAATATGTTGTGTACATCTTGTCTCTGAAATTTGTGTTCTAAATAGAGAGAAAAGAAAAAAGAGACAAGATGAGAAAAAAAATAGAGAAAAATGAAAAAAAAAATTGTGAATAATGGAGTCAAGAAGAGGATTGAATTATAGGGTTTTGGGTGTGATTTGAAGGTGTTTCACTTGTTCCCCATTGCTCCTCTATTCTTTTTGGTTTGTAACTTCTCATCCATATATATCCTCCCTTACCCTTGGCCCCATTACATCCATAAAAGACCTTTTGATTTAACATGCATATGTTTTGAGTGCTGATATTAGAGACTTGACAAGACTATTTGTTGCTTGCTTTCTTGAGTGCATTGAGTTGAAATTGTTTACCCTAAACACTTGAGAGAAACACTGATAGTGCATCTGTGAGGTTCTATTGCTTTTGATTCACCTCTTGAGCTGATTGGTCATTTTGTCATGCTTTGAACTACTTGGATGATTTCTGTGAGTATCTTCTTTCTTTGATTTAGTGTTGGATACTGTCTACTACTTTTCCTTGTCCAGATTTCTTGAGGACTGTAATTCTGTTTGTTTGTTTCCTTGTGAGTCTCTATTTTCTATGTGCTGAGTTAGTGTCACCTCCTTGATGTCCTTTGATTTATTCCCTGATTTGCGTCTTGATTTTGCCCAGGAGTGCAAAAGACTAAGTGTGGTCTATTTTGCTGAGTCAATATTTTCTTGACTTCACTTAGTTTATTGTGCTATAATTAATCAGGGAATTATGCTTAAATGTCCGGTATTTTCCCATTTTTGCTAATTGTGCTTTATTTGACCAGAAATTTTTATTTTAATTAATTTGAATTATTTGAGTTAATTATTTGCATTATTATTTTTAGGAAATTTGTTGGATAATATTTTGGGACTCAAAGAGAAATTCCACATCAATTTTGTTCTAAGCTTAAAGGTGAAAGGAGGTGTGAATTTCATTTTTGGGGTGGCACATGGAGATGGACTAGAGAGTGACAGAGCACTCATTGTATTTCCAATTGAAGAGAGCACTGTGCCTTTATTTTTTTAGCTGGCGCTAGCACAAGTGCTACTCATGCAAGGAAAGTGCACATACAGTATTCACATTTTTAATGGATGATGTTACGGCCCAACAAGAACATATGTCGCGGCCTGGTAGAAAGCACACATGCTGTAATTAAATTTGGAGACAAGGGCAGAACATTTATGCATCAACGCCCATGAAGAAGGCAACACCACGTGAGAAGTCAATTTGCTGGCAGAATAAGAGGTAGCACTCAGCCCAAATGAAACTTCACGCATCTAATTGCATATTTTCTTTATCTTTGCCCGAAGAGAAAAAGAGATGGAATATGGAGCACGTGGTGGCATCAGAATGAAAAGTCTAGCAAGAAATTAAAGGGCTGCACATCCAGCAATTCATTCATCTTGGGCCTGGGGGTTGTTTCGCTTGAAGGTAGCGGTGCAACAGCCACATCTTCAATAATGTCTTCATCCAGCTTTTAGGAGGTGCAGCAAAAGAAGAGAGCAACAACTTTACGTCCGGCCTGGCCCAACAACAACAGCTGATTCATTTCATGAAGAAAAAAAAAGTTGCACGTTCATTTTCAAGCTTGGAGCTCCACGTCAACAGCAAGAGGTGAACCGGCCCAACAGCTTGGGAGTAGGTTTGAGAATTTACAACAAAAAGCAAGGGGAGCCGCACACACGTGGGGGAGGTGGGGGGGCGTTTTCTTGGTTTTCATGATGGAGGGGCTATGGATGAAGATGGAGGTGCAACAACCACCTTGATTTGGCTTTTCTTTGAAGAATGTTTTTTTTAGCTTTGAATGTTGTTTTTAGGTTGTGGTATTTTTCTTTATTGAATGGTAAGAACATTTTCCTGGAAGGGTTGCACATTTGATGAATCTTAGAAGCCTTTTATTTTCTTTTCCTTTCCTTTGTTCTAGAAAAGCATGATCTCATTTTAGCTTTGGTTGAAGAAAGTAAAATCGTTGCTGGCAGCGGACGTTTCAAATTGTGAATGAGTGAAGCTATTTTGCTTTGTGTGCTGATTTTTGTGTTGGAAGAAATACTTCTTTTCAGTTTCTCTTTTTTTTATTCAATGAGCTGCTGTCACAGCATTTTACTTTTCTTTCCTTGAGAGACACATGTGCTGCCACGTCTTGGTTAGCTTTGGATTGTAAAAAATGTGCATTTAACTTTTGTTGTAGTAAGCAACATTTAGGTGACGGCTTGGAGGAGAAAATGAGAGTTGGAGCTGGTGCATGTACTTTTTAATTTAATTTTTATGTTTCAACATTCGCAATTTAGATTACTGTGAACACATTCTCTTTGTGTTATTTTCGTAAGGAATTGCTTTTAATGTTTTAGCTTAAGCATTACATTTTTATAGCTTGAATTATGCTTGGATATTTACCTATTGCATTGTCCGGTTTAATGTCTCTGTTCACTATATTGTCTGTTATGTTTGATTGTGTTACTTTAGTTGAGCTGTTAGCTTAAGTTAGTTGGTTGGTTGTTAATAAAGTTACTTAGCTTCCTTTAGATTTATTGGTCTGTTCTTGTGTCTATTTTATTCTGCCTGACATACTATGAAATCTGACTATGTTCTTGAAATGGGTATACGCTGAGTTGCCTAGTTAGTGATTGCATCTTCGCTTAGTTGATCAATCTATATAGAACACAGTGGATGGAATAGGTGTATTGTGTTCGCTTAGTTCGTGATTATGATAGCATGATTAGCCTTCGCTTAGTCGGTTAGCTGTGCTGGAGTAGAGGCTAGAGTAGTTTATTCATGAGACTTTTGTACTTGTCGTTAATCTGTGATTGGAAGCATAGTGATTGAGTTAATGACCAACCGTTTTCACATTCCCTTTTCACATTCTGTTTACATTTTTGTTTCCGTTTCTGTTTGCATCCTTGTTTTAATTTAATTCATCTGCATTCACAAAACCTTTCACAACCCCCCTCACTTCGTGTTTGACCTGATTCTCGAACCACAGTTTTGTCCTTGAGAGACGACCTAGGAGTCACTTCCTAGTCTATACTGCATTCTTTATGCACATTAAATTTGTGCCAAGACTAACAATAAGCATCACCTCTTATGAGAAGTCTGACACTAATGCCACCTCTAAGTGTTTTCCTATATATTTGAGTTGTGTTATTCTTGGTTGCTTTGACATTGATTTTAAATTGAAAGTTTATGTATTTGTTAGTATGAAGACTCTCTATGTGAATATGAGGATGTTAAAAGTGATATGTGATAACGATTGAATTTATCGTTATTTGATACTTAATATTGATACTAAAAACACCCTTTTTGACTTAGAAACTTGCTTGAAATCATGATTTTGCTTAAGTTGTGTGAATAAGAGAATTGAAGGTGAATTTAATGATTTTATGCTAGATTCCCTTGTTTTTAACAGGAATTGAGATGATTTGGAAGAAGAGATGAAGTATGAAGGTGTTGGAACTCAGGAAGAGCTGAAAAAGCATCAGAAAGGAGAATCGCAGGACGCCTAAGCGCCCTTTTTGGGGCCCTTGATAACGGTTGAAAATATCATTATCTGTGATGTAATTTTGATTCTAAATGCACCCTTTTCTATTTGAAACTTACTTGAAATGATGTTTTTCTATTAAGTTGTGTGAATAAGAGAGTTGAGGTTGAACTTGATGATTTTATGACTAAATTCCCATGTTTTGGCAAAAAATGAGATAATATGGAAAGCAGAGTTGAAGTGCCAAGGAGATGGAGCTCGGAAAGGCTTGGAAAAGCACCAGAAGAGAGGAACGCACGAAGCTTGAGCACCCTTTTAGGAGCCCTCAGCGCCAGAAGGTGTCACACACCGCTTGGGTGCCCCTTTTGGGGCGCTGAGCGCCATTTTCCTGAAGAACCATGCCTGCTTGCCCTCTGAGTGAAGCTGAGCGTCAAGTTTGAGTATCGCACACCGCCCGGGCGCCCTAAGTGGGGCGCTGAGCGCCAGCGACATGGGCATGTGTCTTGTTTTTGTTTTGATTCCGCTCTATTTAAAGGACCCAGACGTCCTAGGTTTTGTATCTTTGGCAGAGGAGGCGTAGCAGCAAACTCTTTCACTCTCTGAGGCGAATTTGGATGCGGGAGCTTCCATCTTCTACTTTTAGGGTTTTTCTATCTCATTCTTCTCCATTGTTCATCTAGTTTCACCATGACGATGGTAAACTAACTTTTATTTGTTCTTGGGGGATGATGTAACCTTGTGAACTCTCATGTATTTGAATTGATTCTTAATAATATATGCTTTTCATTAATTGTTAAGGTAATTCTTTTGTTTCAACACTTGCTTTGTTTAACTCATTCAAAGCATGATGTAGAATTGCATGAGTTTCGGGAGGTTCCTTACAATTCAGGATCTTGTTGAATTACTCCGAAGAGCAGTATTTCTCAAGGATAGGGGTATAAGTCTTGGTCATCTTAAGCTCTTGATCTTCAGAATTAATTACTAGGAATGCTAGGAATCATATGAACTAGTAATTAAGGATAGGTTTTCTTTACCGAGGGATCGGGTTTTAAGTGATTTAGTGAGTGACGTTAACATTAATGCATGAAGAAGAATTCTTATATACATGAGAGTGAACTTGGTGAAATCTAACCCCAACAACATACTCATCTCATATTACAAACAACAACCGTTCATCGTTGTGCTACTCTTCTATTGATCAAACAACAACCGTTCTTTCTAAGCCTTAATTAATCGAGTTATCACACGACTGTCTAGTGCCAAGAGTTCCTTGGGACACGATACTTGGTCTTACCATTTTATATTACTTGTACGATCCGGTACATTTGTCAGTGACCCAACAGCCCTCAGCGCCATAATTCATTATTTCATGCCTAACTGCCCTTTTTTGAGGCCCTCATTGTAGAAAGCTTCGGGTTCACACCTGGGCGCTCTTTTGAGGGCGCTGAGCACCACTTCCTTGAGTTGCACCACACTTGCGTACCCTTTTGAGTGAAACTGAGTGCTAGAGTTTGTACCGCACGCCACCCGAGTGCCTAAGTGGGGCGTTGAGCGCTGACGACTGGGCTTGGGCTGTGTTTTCTATTTTTATTTCGATTTATTTAAGGACTTAGACGTCCTAGAAACTATATCTTTTGACAGAAGAGGCACAGAAACACAGTTTTTCACTCCTTGAAGGCGGATTTGGATGTGGAAGCCTCCATCTTCAACTTTTAGGGTTTTTCTATCTCATTCTTTCCATTGTTCATCTAGTTTCTCCATATTAATGGGGAACTAAATTCCATTTTTTGTTGGAGAAAAGATGTAATCCTTTGAAACTCTCATGTATTTGAATTGATTTATATTATAAATGCTTCTTTCATTAATTGTTAGGGGTTTTCCTCTATACTCTATGCATTGCTTTGTTTAACTCATTCATAGCATGATAATTGATTTCGTTGATATGGACACATACGGGAGAATCTAGATTTGGGGAATCTCTCCCAAAAGTAGTATTACCTAGGAATGGGGATATGAGTTTTGGTTGCCTTAAGCTTTTGTGCGTATGTAATGCAGAATTGATTCTTAGGGAGATAAGACATTATAAACTAGTAATTAAGGATAGGCTTTCTTCGCTGAGACATCGGGTTTTAAGTAAATTAGAAAGTGGCATTAACATTAATGAAGAAGATGAATTCTTATATGCATGAGAGTGTATACGAGAAATCTCAACCCCAACAACATATTCATCCCATATTTTATAAACCGTTCACCTTCGCATTTTCTTATCAATTGATCAAAATTGCATTCATGTTTACTTTTTGCATTCTAAACCAAATAATTTTGTTTTCAGGTCTGATTTAATCAAGAAATCACATAATTGTTTAGGCCGTGAGTCTCTAGGGACATGATAATTGGTCTTACCATTTTATATTACTTGATATGATTCGGTACACTTGTCGGAGTCTTAACAATATGTTTGAAAATGTTGTTCAGGAAATTTCAAGGAGAAATTCTGTGTAGTGGTAATATTTAGTGTATGCATAGAGATATAAGGATCATAAAAGGAAGTATTCTAAAATCTAATAGTTATTCATACTCAAATAAAGTATAATGAGTTATGTGGTAAAAGTTGCAAGAGGTCCTAGCTACAAAATTGTTAGTCTTAGACACAAAGAAAACTAATATTGTAAGTGGTAAAGTGATAACCCTTTTATTTATAACTCTACAGAGCATAAATATCATTACAAAGTGCATGCCTATGTTGAAGTCCTATGTCAAAAATATGTATTAATATAATTGAGTGTAGTGTCAACTATGGACGTGTGTTTATCTGAATTGTTACATTTTATAAAATGTTAAGTTGATATTTGATATAATATAATTGTTTCATGATGTTTCTTTTGCACACTAGCTTATCTCTTCTCTTTTCTTTTTGTGTTTATTGTTCTTTTTGTGATAATCATTTTTTTGTGTAAGCAGATGGTGAATTCGATGAAGATTTATGTACCTGGAATGTGATGAAAAGATAGAATAATATATTTGTGTGATTATCAAATTTTTAATATTTTAAGTAGTGTATGATGAAATATTACATAAGTGAATATTAAAAAGAAGTGTACACTTGATCAAAACTATAAAAAACCCCAGAAAATAGTATTTTATAAGTGATGGTAGTTTAAAAATAGTGAGACTCGGTTATTTTAATATTAAATGGTTTATTTATAAATAGTTTTGTTATAAACGAGTTTCATTATTTTAAAATGTACCATATCTCTAGAAACTACTTTTCTAGAGTTCTCTATCTTCTCTCTAAGAGTTCTAACTCCCGAGTCATCTCTTTGACAATCCGGAGGTACCTAATCGACCACGGCAACGAGGTCTACATTTCTACCCGATCAGTTTCTTCAATAGAGGAAGTAAGTTTCGACTCCTTTTTCTCTTTTTGTTCTTAATTGAGATGCTTGATGATCTCTTGTAGCATGTGAATTGTAATGTCTTTTCTTAATTTCGTGTTGATCATAGGTCCTAAGGATTCTCTCTGATCTCTGTTTAGTGCTTTGTAGTTGTTTCTAGAGTTCCTTGAGCTCTAAGCAAGAGTTCGGTGTTTATAGAGTTCCGTTGTTTCGGTGTAAGGTAAAGGAAGCTAGTGTTTTTCTTTAAATTTGATAATAATGTGTGGAATTGTGACTGCTGGTATGTATGTTATTGCATACTGTTGGCTACGTCTAAAACGATTGTTTTAATGTTAATTGTGTTTGATTAAGAATAATGAATGGTATGATACTTTATACTTTGTGAGAATTTTGTGTGAACTTAGAGTAACTTTATGAATGTAGTTGGCATGATTGTGTTGGTGTTCATTTTGGTGGAAATGTTAAGAGTAAAGGTAGAAGTAGAGTTATAGGTCAATTTGGTCTAAAATGGAGGTTTGAGAGGTGATTTTATAAAATACTAGTCTAAAGTGAGAATTTAGGATTCAGGGTAGTTAATTTGGTCATTTGTAACTTGTTTGGGCTGAGAATTAGCTAATATGTGTATTAGAATGGAGTGATAGTCAATTTGAAGTGTTTGCAAAGTTGTTTAAGTGTATTTTGGGGGATTAAACTAGTCAGATTTTCAATTTTAGGTTCTGTGTTTAAATGGTCATTTTGAAGGGTGTTGGTAAGTCATTTGTGACTTCTTCAAACTCCTAAGTTGCTAAAAAAATGAGCTAGAACTGGCGGAGTTTAATTTAAGTCTCTAAAATGAGGTTTGAGTTAATTTTAGATTGAAATCTTGTGGTAAAACAATTTAAAACGAGTTTAGATTGGTTTATATACCTTTGGTTACGTCTAATTTAGTTTATAATACAACGTAGGAGTGATAGAAGTTGGGAAAGATGCATAGGATAAGTCATGAGTGGTTGAAGGGTACAAATTTTGTAGTTTTGGTGCTGCAAAATTATGTAGTCTTGTTGAGGTAGTATGTTCTAGCTAAGCGAGCAGAACAGTTCTCATTGAACGAGTGTGGTCGCTGAGCGAGTAGAACCCACTATTTCTGTTTTCGTTCAACGAGTCTTGGTGGTTGAGTGAGTGGGCTGGCAAACACTTTTAGTTGAGCAAGAAAAATTGGTGATTGAGCAAAAAAATCATATCTTCAACTAAGTTTTATATATTTTCTTAAAGTGAGTTCAATGTATGTGATTGTTTGTATGATTGGTTTATAATACTTATTATGAAACATGAATTGGTTTATAATATGAATTGGAAACAAGAGTATGAATATGGTTTCAAATGGATTCAATGTAAAGGTGAAGTGATATCAATGGTTTCAAAGTTATGAAAGTTAATTCCAAGGTGGAACTTCGTGGTGTGGTTTCAAGTATCTTTAGAATGAATGCAGGGAGCTCAGTATTGGGGGTTATCCTAACACTCTAATGATCTTTCATTCTCAAGTAGAGAATATTGACTCATGTGGTTAGAGTAGTAGGAGGTCTTAGTCTAGGTGCTTCCTAGAAGCCTATGATGGGTAACAAACTAACCTTATGCAGGTGGTAGGGTGAAATCCATTGACAATGGCTTTGAAAAGCAGTAGAGGCCACAATAGGTACACAACCCGCCATAGCACGTCATTCATTCTAAGTCTGGATAGTCGGTATAAGTCATTGCATGTTAAGATGTTTGGATGGATTAAATTATACATAATTCATGTATGAAATGCTTTAAACTTATGATGTATTCCTTGTATATCTAGCTTATCCTTGCTTTTCTGTTGTATGTCTTTTTATGTTGTTTCTCTTTTGCGGTTATCACCTAATGGTTTGAGCTTAAGGTATTGTCTTTTCAGTTACTCCAGCAAGAAGTAAAGGTGAAGCAGAGGCGTAGATAGATAGATCTACAAAAGTAGATCTCTTTTTATAAGGTTTGTTTTACCTAATTATTCTTTTAATATCTATGTTACGTTTCACTTTAATAGTTTTATATTATTAAAATGGAAGGTTGTGAAAACAATATCTTAATTATACAGAAGGAGTGTTTTCATGATGTTCACCATTTTGTAGAATTAAAGTAATATAATAAAAAAAATTACATCATTATTTTTCGTATTACAATAAAAATAGTAGAATCGATAACCCGGCTCGACCCGGCCCGGCCCACCACGGGTTGGTCACTTAGTGAGTCAACCCAATGATAACGGTTGAAAAATTGTTATTTTCATACTTAATTTTGATATTAAAACACACCCTTTATGGCTTAGAATTAGCCTGAAATCATGCATTTTGTTTAAGTTAGAGAATAAGAGAGTCAAAGTTGGTTTTATTGGTTTTATGCTTGGTTTCCCTTGATTTCGTAGGTTTATTGAATGATTTGAAAGAAAGGTTGAAGATCAAATGGTTGCAGTGCAGAAAAGTCAACCTGAATACAGAAAGTCAACCAGTTAACCAGAAAAGTCAACAGTCAAACAGAAAAGTCAATCAGTTGACCAGAATGCTGAAAAGTTGACCAGAGCGCTGTTTTCTACTGCAGTGAGCTCTGAGCGGCGAAATTGAGCGTTGAGCGGTCCTGCGATTAGAGGGAAACCGCTGAGCGCCATTTTGGAGCGCTGAGCGCCGGGAACGCAGGCCTGAACTTGTTTTCTGCGATTTTTATGATCTGTTTGGGCTTGGACTTGTTTTCTGTTATTTTTATGTCCTATTTAAACACTTAGACACCCTAGGGTTTGAATTCTTTTTGGCAGGCAGAGAAGTCCAGAGTAGTTTTACACTCCTTGGAGGCGGTTTCTTGGATGCTTAGGCTCCAATTTATCAAATCTAGGGTTTACTCTTCTATTCTTTCATTTAATTCCATCTAGTTTCACCATGTCCATCTAAACCCTTTGTTGTTGGGGAACAATGTAATCTCTTGAAACTCTCTTATATTGAAATTCTTATTTTATTCATATGCTTATATTATCAATTGTTTGGTTTCTTATCTATGCTCAATTCTTTTATCGTTTAACTCATTTGGTAGAAGATATTTGCCTTTGTCGATACGGAGACGTACGGCGAAGTCATGAACTGATAGGGAATTCCTTGATTAAGCAATACTGCCTAGAGATAGGGGTAGGACAATCGATTGTATTTGCTTCTATGATATATGCATTGCTAATTACTTAGGGAGACTAGAGATAGTAAACTAGTAGTTAGTGATAGGCTCTTTTCGCCGAGAGATTAGGTTTAGGGTAGGCAAAGAAAGTTTGCATGACAATTAGATAATAAAGCGAATTAAATAAGAAAAGTAGATATAAGAAAGCAGATAAGATGAAATTATAAACCCCAACAACTCCATTCATTCATATCTTTTCTTTGCCAATTGAATCACTTGCATTTCCATGTTTATTTTCGTTCTTTGCATTAAACAACTAAAATTATTTCTTTCTCAAGTCTTATGCAATCAATCTACATCAAAGATAAGGCCTAAGAGTCCTTTCGAAGAACGATATTTGGTCTTACCACTTATTATTACTTGATACGATCTGGTACACTTGTCAGGGGTTTAACAAGTTTTTGGCATCGTTGCCGGGGACTCGTGGTTTAACTTTTCTAGTAGTGTGAATTTGATTAAATTTGACTTGATTTTATGTTTATTTTATTTTTGTTCTAATAAATGTTTTCTAGGGTTTTGTGCCTAATGTTTACAGGATGCAGTACGGACAAGAATTTGATTATATAGGCACTCAATTCTACCAAAATGATTTCAACCACTGGTGGGAACCTCACTCATACATGGATCAAAGCCAATTTAGGGAAGCTGTCGAGCAACAAATTACTCCACTCAAGGAGAACATAAATTCTGACAACTAATTTCTTCAGCGGATCACGGGTATGAATATATCATTCATCAGAAGTATTGAGGAGATGCGACAACGTGAGGAGTTACGAGAACGTCAAAGACAACAATATCGTCCTTCACTTGAAGAAGTAGAACCTCAAAGGCAACAATATTCTCCTACACTTGAAGAAAGAGAGAAGGAAGCTGAACAACGTCTTTGGCAGAAACAATCATCTTTGCCAACAGAAACATTGTGGGAAGCTGAACAACGTTTATGATAAAAACAATTCTCTATACCAAGAGAAACGTTGGGGGAAGTTGAACAACGTTTAAGACAGAAATCAAGAAAAAATAAAAAGAGAAAGTTGAGGGAGGAAAAAATTGAGAAAAAGAGGAAGAGAGGAAAGAAGAAAAGATCATATGCAAAACCCCTTCCTCATCAGAAAAAAAATCATAGGAAGGAAAAGAAGTTTAAGTGCTTTATGGAGATCTTCAAGAAATTGGAGATTAAAGTTCCTATGATTGATACATGGAAACAGGTGCTTGGTTCGATCAACTTTTTGAAGAGATTCAGCAAGAAGAAGAAAAAGAAAAGAATATCAAGTAAGAAGAATATCAACACCTACTGATGAGTGTTTGCTGGGGGTCATCCCAATTGTTGTAATATATTAGTTTTATTTTATTTTGGATATGTAACTCTTGGTCATGGTGGCAGTTGCCAATTTTAGACTTTTAGGGAGATCTCTTCCACCATAAGATTCAGCAAGGAAGTGTTGAGGAAGAACTGCTTCATCCTCCAAATTTGATCGAGCAGGGAGATGTCCTCCATAGTTGGATCTAAGAAGAAGCGATTGTTGATGAGCGGGTTCAGTTGGTGCCTATTGATGTTGAAGCTTTTGTGTATGCTTGCACCTTTGTTCTCCACTGTGGGTGTTTGTTGATCAAACTCATGTGTACCTCCTGCAATAGGGTTAGTGCAATGCAGCTCCAAAGAAATAACATGCAGGGGTATAACATTAACACCCAATCCCAGTGTAATAGGCTGACCCTCAGATATACTCTCAGAACATGAATCAATTTCAAATTTAGAAACAATATCAACTACTGGCTCAGATTCATGTTCAGTGCATGGAGAAGAAGTATTCAGACAAGATGGCAAAAGTTGTTTCTCATCATGCAAAGAGTGGAAATTAAAAGCATGCTCATCAACAATACAATCATCAACATACCTATCAATTGCATAATCATCAACAGCATAATCAACTTGAGGTATGTTTACCTCCACTTCCCTAAAGATTGGTAAAGTGGTGGAAGGTGAAGATGGTCTACCTATCTCAAAAATGTTGCTTATATCTGCTCGTTCCTCAACATTTTCATCAGACTCACAGTTAGTATCATCCATCATAAAGTTGGAAGTTGGTTGTATCACAGAATTGATTTCAACACAAACATAGCAAGAACCAACTTCACAAGTACATTTAAAATTTTCAGAAAACTGTGAAAGATCAAAATTTAATCCTAAGTCTAAAGCATCTTCAGTTTTCACAGTTTCTATGTCAAAATCATCACTAACATGTGAATCTGCAGCAGAATCAAGAATATTTGAATGCATAAACAATTAAGGCAAAGCAAGTGGGATTTCAAGTTTAGAGAAAACCTGTGTTGATTCATGATTCATCTCACTAGTAACAGCAGAATGAGCAACTGCATCCTCAGGTGCAAGAGTGGGGAGATAGGAGGGTGGGAAAGTAGATGGCGCAATAGTAAGCTCATGACTCTACTCCCCATCTCCTATGTGGATGGCACTAACATCATCAAGAATCGGAACAGTCTGAAATGGTGATTCCTCTGAAACATAAGACTGTTCCTCAGTGAGCTGAGTAGCCATCTGCCCCCACAACTCATTCAATGTAGGCTCAGAAGAAGTAGAAGG
Organism: Vigna reflexopilosa; assembly: GCA_027742785.1. NCBI lineage: Eukaryota > Viridiplantae > Streptophyta > Magnoliopsida > Fabales > Fabaceae > Vigna > Vigna reflexopilosa. The sequence goes on along the minus strand of CM050928.1, from coordinate 14,669,009 downwards.
TTGGGCAGGTGCCTCTTGTTGTTGTTGTTGCCTCTGATTTTGCTGTTGTGGCTGCCTGTTAATGTAGATGTTTAGAGCATAAGCTTGAGGCGCATCAAGAGCAACAAGGTGCTGCAAAGAAGGATAGGCATCTGTATAGTGGTCACTAGAAGGACATATAGCACACAGTCGTGCAACAGATGCAGACAGAAGTGCTGGTCTCTGGTTGGATGCCAACTGTGTCGCCAAACTCAAAAGAGAATCAAGCGTGCTTTCCAAATTCCTATCAACAACGGATGAAGACTGGGCAGGCTCATGAAACTGCAGCTGGTGTGGTTCCTAGACTGGTGGAGGCATACAAGCCTTCTGGAATGATGGTTCTTGATATTGATGCTGTGAAGTACCATACCATCCCAAGTTAGGATCAGTCCACCAAGGATCGTCGCTATAACCATACCGCACAGGGGAGAATTTGTCTAGAAACCGATGCTCAAGATCTTTCCAACTGGTGTCGGATCCTGAAGTAAGACAACAACATCAATCCTTTGCTGCTCTGTGTAATGAGTGCTCAAATGCTCTTAAGAACATGTCTTCATCCAAGACATCTGGAGGTTTCATTAAAGAGAAAATGGTGTAGAACTCCTCCAAATGTCTATGTGGGCATTCACCTGCAAAACCATGAAACTTAGGCAGCAAATGTATCAGTCCAGTGTTGAAAACACAACGATTATCCTCCTCATCAAGTGGAAACGGCTCCCTAAGAACACTCTCATGAGATGGAGGAGGAACCTTACTATTCTCAACATAGAATTCAACAGAGTATACATGAGAACCATACTCAGAGTAACATGCATGAGTAGAATCATAGTCATAGGCACAGGTAGAAGAAGTAGTATTCATAAAATCAAAATAGGTAGACATGTAGAAGAAAGGGGGAAAAGAAGAATGTAATGAAAATATGCAACTAAAGCTACCTAAATGCAACACACATAACACAACACACAAAATAAAACATCACACTTACAACACAAGACAAAACACAACACACACTAACACAACAAAAACCTAAGACTGAACCGTTGGTCCCCGGCAACGGCGCCAAAATTTTGATGGGTTTCGCACCCCCATGCAAATTTAATGTGCATAAAAGAATGCAGTATAGACTAGGAAGTGACTCCTAGGTCGTCTCTCAAGGACCAAACTGTGGTTCGAGAATCAGGTCAAACATGAAGTAGGGGGGTTGTGAAAAGTTTGTGAATGCGGATAAACAAAATCAAAACACGAATGCAAACAACAATGTAAACATAGATGTAAAAGCGGTTTCAAAGACAGAATGGAAACAATTGGTCATTAACTTAATTACAATGCTTCCTATCATAGATCAACAAAATAAAGCAGCGACTCAAACCTTTAATCCAACATAGCTAACCAACTAAGCGAAGGCTAAACATGTTTTCATAAAAGCAAACTAAGCGAACGCAATGTTAACATCAAATCCAATTTACACCATGCAGTTTCATCAACTAAGCAAAGACTCAACACCAACTGGGCAACTAAGCGTATACCCAATTGCAAGTGCAAATACAGATTTCACATTAACCAAGTCAAAGTGGCAAACACAATTACAGTCCAGAAATCTCAAGGAAACATTATAATATCGCTAATGACCAACTCGACTAACCTAAGCTACATTAACAGTTAAATTATCACTACCACATAGACTAGACAACATTAAAGAAAAAGAAAATATTGAACCCAACACTGTTACAAACAACTATCTAGCACAGTTAAATTTATTTAAATGCAAAACTAAATTAAAGAGATGAAAAATAACTCAACGTACTATGTAAAGTAATTTAAAACAAAAGAAATAAACAAACATGATTTTTTTCTTAGCATTTCACGTGACCAAGTGCATCTACCAAATGAATTTAAAAGTGCAAATGGCCTAAGAAAACCTCTTGGCCGTGAGGTTGCAGCACCAACTTCATTTCATTTTCTTCAATTGCAAATCCCAAATATGAAAGCTGGAATTGCTTCCAGCCGTGACACTCTTCATCCACGTAAATGCTCACTTGCTCTAAGGAAATTGAATGTGCTTCCAAAAGTCTCCATCACCAAGGACAATCATGTGCCTACCTAGTCCTACCTACTCACCTTGCTAAAGAATGACTAGTTCTCTCTCTTCAAGCCAAAGACGTGCCTCTCTCTTCTTAACCAAAAAAAAATGCAGCTTTCAATGCACACACACAAAATGGAAATGCTTCCACAATTAATTCAGGGTTATCCCATCATGATGTGACAACTCCTCTTCCTTCACAATGAAATTAAAATCACCGTGTGCTCTTCCATTAATCAACATAGCACCTTCATTCCAATGCCCAAACACAAAATGAAATTCTTCTACAATGGGATCCGTGCAATCTTGTTCCAACAACCAAAAGGCAACTCAATAAAACTCTCTTCCCATCTTCACAAACCATAGAGCCCCAAGAAAGCACAATGAGAAAAGGAATTAAAAGGAACAATTTATCTCTTCCAACCACCAAACGGACCAAAGCAAACAACTAGGATTCTTCTGTCAAACTCAATCACGGTACAAGCTCACCCACTCCCATCTAATCACCTTTCATTCTTCAAACTCCAAAAACATAAATCACGGTACTTTTGCATTCAATAAGAAGAGAGAAAACATCACTTCCAATGCATCATTTCCGTTCCAGCAAAGAAGTAATATAAGGCTTCAATCAAAAGTGCATAAAAAGCAAAATGAAAAGTGAAAATACTTCATTCATTCAACCATTGAAAATTAGCGTACAAGCATTCCAAGGCAAAGAAAAAAAAAAACGTTCACAGCCAAAAGCAAAAGAGGATGTGGCGGCTAGAATAGCTACAATCTTCTTCATCCAAAATCCCCTAATTCAAATAAAAGCTCCATGGGAAAGCAACGTTCCAGCCGAGAGAGAGCCCTCTTTGGTGAAGTGTCGGCTGCTCTTTTGGTATGCACCGTGAGTGTCTTAAAAATTAGGGTGGGGTCCACCCAAAAACCCTAGGTGGTGCCAAGTATCTTACAATCTTTGGGCCCCTCATATTTTTAATGGCCCAATGTGCAAAATTTTGTCCAAAAAAAGTTTAAACAAGTAAATTACAATATAACTAAATTTAAAATGTCTAAATGAAGAGTCTTGAATTATTTGACAGCACTCCAAATGTCCCAAATTGTACTTCCAAAATTTTCCCTGAAAATAATAATGCAAATAATTAGCTCAGAAAATTCAAATTAATTAAAATTAGAATTTGCGGTCAAATTAAGCACAATTAGCAGAAACGGGAAAATATCGGACAATTAAGCACAATTCCCTGATTAAATTCGGTACAATAAGCTAAGTGAAATCAATAAAATATCGACTCATCAGACACACCTCCTGTTCATAGGTGGACGATGGATGAGTTCAACAACAGAGTGGCTTGGCCAGAGCAGGCACAGGGGAGTGGAGCTGGAGCAGCTGAAGCTCCAGTCAGGGAGGATGATGACAAGGATGATAACTTTGAGGTATGCAGAGGCTAGATAGGATGAGGACTCCGATGATGACATGGAGAGATATGGCATCTACTAATGGATGCCAGTGCTTAGAACAGGGGTTTTATCGTTCACTTTTGTACTTTGAATTTTTAGAATAGGTTGAATTCTGTTGAGTAGTGTATGTGTCTGTGGTTGGCTTGAACACCTTTTCTGATTATGGTTTGACTTGATTGTTATTGCATGATGAGTTTTCTCAATGATGATTGGATGTGGATGACGATTGAGTTTGTGTTGCATGCTGATATACAGGTGAATGGTTCACTAGCTATGTGAACAGATGTGTGATGATTTATGATTGTGGTTATGATGCTAAGCAGGGTGTATGAATGATGTGTGAGAAAGCATAGTTGTGTGAGGTTTTGAGCTCCAGAGTGTTTATTAATATATGTACTGTTCATATGGAAGCATGAATGATATTGCCTGAATCTTTATGATTGATTGAATTGCATGTTTATGTCATATGATCAAGGCCACTTTTGAAAGCCATTCTTAGCCAAATATTAACCCAAAGAAAATAAAACCATGTGTTCTATCCTTTTTGAACCCTAGCCTTGAAACAGGATGAAAACCCTTGCTTTGAAAATTTTTACCTTGAGTTGGGTTGAGAATAATTGTATGATATTGCTAAGGTTCAAGTTTCGGGTTGTTGGGGAAATTGAAAGGCAAAAGAAAGGCATTGAACTCAAATGTTGAATGAAAGAAAAGCATGAGAAAAGAAAAGAGAAGAAAAGAAAAAGCATGAAAGATGAGCTCAATGTAAAAATAAAGAGAAAAAGGAAAGAAGTTGGGAATGAGTGAGATTGGTTAAAAAGAGAGTTTGTGCTTGAACTTTGAATTTTAAAATAACTCTCTTAACTCAAGGATTTTGTGTTTCAGAAAAACCAATTTTTCTTGTTAACCCAGCCTCATTATAAGCCTTGGAAAAGTCCTTGTGATGACATTTGTATGTGAGAATGTTGATTTTAGTAGATGAAGGGCAATTTGGTTTCATGTGATATGTGAATAGCAGAGAGATGGAGAGACCTCTTAAACACTTGAGTGATTGAGTGAAACACTTGCTTGGAGAGGATTAATAAATTGTATGATTACATCTTGCTTAGTGGATTGATCATTCATAAGTAGAGTATCTGTGGAAAAGTATGTGATTATGTGAACTGAATTGAATAGAAGCATGTATGCATCTTGATAAGATTCCACTTAAAATCTGAATTGAGTAATTCTTGTGAGAAAAATGAATTTTAAAAATGTTGAACTATTTTGATGAAAAAGTGGAAAGCCAAGTTTTGTCTTGTTTGCTTGAGGACAAGCAAAGTTCTAAGTTTGGGGTTGTGATAACGGTTGAAAAACCATTATTTTCATACTTAATTTTGATATTAAAACACACCCTTTATGACTTAGAATTAGCTTGAAATCATGCATTTTGTTTAAGTTAGAGAATAAGAGAGTCAAAGTTGGTTTTATTGGTTTTATGCTTGGTTTCCCTTGATTTCGTAGGTTTATTGAATGATTTGAAAGAAAGGTTGAAGATCAAATGGTTGCAGTGCAGAAAAGTCAACCAAAATGCAGAAAAGTCAACTAATCAATCAGAAAAGTCAACAGTCAACTAGAAAAGTCAATCGGTTGACTAGAATGCTGAGAAGTTGACCAGAGCGTTGTTTTCTGCTGCAGTGAGCGTTGAACGGCGAAATTGAGCTCTGAGCGGTGGCGTTGAGCGCCAAAATTGACCGCTGAGCAGTCCTGCGATTAGAGGGAAACCGCCGAGCGCCGCTTTTGAGCGTTGAGCGCCGAGAACGCGGGCCCGGACCTGTTTTCTGCGATTTTTATGATCTGTTTGGGCTTGGACTTGTTTTCTGTTATTTTTATGTCGTATTTAAAGACTTGGACACCCTAGGGTTTGAATTCTTTTTGGCAGGGAGAGAAGTCCAAAACAGTTTTACACTCCTTGGAGGCGGTTTCTTGGATGCTTAGGCTCCAATTTATCAAATCTAGGGTTTACTCTTTCATTTAATTCCATCTAGTTTCACCATGTCCATGGTGAACTAAACCCTTTGTTGTTGGGGAACAATGTAATCTTTTGAAACTCTCTTATATTGAAATTCTTATTTTATTCATATGCTTATATTATCAATTGTTGGGTTTCTTATCTATGCTCAATGCTTTTATCGTTTAACTCATTCGGTAGAAGATATTTGCCTTTTGTCGATACAGAGACATACGGGGAAGTCATGAACTGATAGGAAATTCCTTGATTACGCAATATTGCCTAGAGATAGGGGTAGGACGATCAATTGTATTTGCTTCTGTAATATATGCATTGCTAATTACTTAGGGAGACTGAAGATAGTAAACTAGTAGTTAGTGATAGGCTCTATTGGCCGAGAGATCGGGTTTAGGGTAGGCAAAGAAAGTTTGCATGACAATTAGATAATAAAGCAAATTAAATAAGAAAAGTAGATTTAAGAGGGCGGATAAGATGAAATTGTAAACCCCAACAACTCCATTCATTCATATCTTTTCTTTGCCAATTGAATCACTTGCATTTGCATGTTTATTTTCGTTATTTGTATTAAACAACTAAAATTATTTCTTTCTCAAGTCTTATGTAATCAATCTACAAGAAAGATAAGACCTAAGAGTCCTTTGGGAGAACGATATTTGGTCTTACCACTTATTATTACTTGATACGACCTGGTACACTTGTCAGGGGTTTAACACCCAACCCGGCTCGTTTATTAGCGAGCCAAAAAAATTTGAACATGGCTCGACCCACCCCGGGTTGATGGGTAAACGGGTTGGCTCACTGGTCCACTTAATTACAATTTTTTTAAATAAAAAAAATTACAAACTTTTTATAATTTAAATCTAAACAAATTTCACTCCTAAATTTCACTCCCAACATGGATGTTTAATTAATTTTGAAAATGTGGAACTTAAATAATTTTTTCAAGCAAAAAAAAATAATAAATATTTTTTTATAAAATTAAAATTAAAGTTTAATAAAATAAAATTAGGTAAGTGGGTTGGTGGGCCAACCCGGCCCACCACGGGTTCAACCTGCATGAGCCGGGTTTAAATCTGACCCGCATAAAAAAATATAATTTTTTCAAACCCAGTCCGGCCCGAACCCGTGACGAACCGAATTGGCTCGCGGGTTGTGACCATTTTGACAACTTTAAAAATAGTATATAATGTAATATAGTTATAATTATAAAGAAATCATACATACTTTAAAAGGATTGCCTTTTACTTTTTTCAAAATTTTAAATCTGAATTAAAAATTTTAACTATTTTTTTTACTGTAAAATAATTATATTGTATTCAAGTCCTCTTTTATTTTATTTTATAATTTTGTTTTGACAATTTTTGATATTTTCGCTATAACTTTAGACAGAGGAGAAGAAAGTGTTAAAACAGTGGATATAATACAAATCATGTGCAGGAACAAGAAAGATTTGATGACATTTGTCCCATTAATAATTTTTCTACAGTGCATCAGAAAGTGTCTTTTGATTCATAAATTTCCAAGATACATATAGTGACATTTGCTTTTGGAAAAATACATAGTTACAAGCAAAAAGGTGCAGGTGACATTGAATCAGCATAACCTCTCCCTTAAAACATGGGTTATCATGCTATTTCACCTACTCCATGTTGACTTGACTTATTCATTACATGAGAGACCAAAGGAAAGTTCTAGAAATACTAAGGGTACTTACTATTTACCAAAGGCTCTTGTCTTGAAAGAACCTTCAATCTACATAGGATCAAAATAAAAGTACAAGCACTTGACAATATTATCATTGCTGCAATATCAACTCATTTTGCTTCCAATTATGTTCCTTTTGAACCCATGAGAGGATATTTGGTAATAACTCAAATGGTGGGGTTGCTCCTGAATGATCCAAGAGCCTTAGCAGCACCTGCTCTCAAGATGAATTGGTGGTAGAAGGCTGCAATGGCTGCTCCAATGAATGGTCCAACCCAGAAGATCCACTGAACAAACATCAGGAAAAAGATTATATCAGACAAAAGTGGCACCAATTTTTTATCCTTTGTTACTTCACAAGACAAGTTACAAATTTTAATATTTGATCATAGTATAAAACTAGCAAGTTCTTGAATATGTAACAAAACAGTTACTGACAAGGTCATCCCAGGCCTTTTCTTTGTTGTATATGACAGCAGCTCCAAAACTTCTAGCAGGGTTAATACCAGTGCCAGTTACAGGTATGGTTGCCAAGTGGACCATGAACACAGCAAAACCAATTGGAAGTGGAGCCAAAACCTTCAAATGCAGAACAAAAGTAGCATAAGAAATTCATTTGGTTCAATGAAAACAAAAAAACGAAACAAGTTGTGCCAAACATATGAATCCAAATTAATTATAAAGATTATTGCAAATTAGACAAAATGTTATTCCAAAGATGCAAATCCAAATTAATTATAAAGATTATTGCAATCTTTGGTGTCATAGGAAATTGTGGATAAATGTGGCTGCTGCAGCAGCAACTATGGTCTGAGAGACTAAAAAATTCTAATTAATGTTGCACATAAAATTGTGGTCGTAGACCCTTCTCTAAAACTTGTTAATAAAATAGGAAAAAAAATGGAAATGGAAACCGATAAACACTTGGGACAGATGGGACATGCCCCATGTGAGGAGCATGGTTTCCTTTGTTATTGATTTGGAGAATCTGAGAAACTGTATGGAGTAACCTAAAGCTGATAATGACAAATGAGGATGATGCTGGAAACTCTCACGAGATTTGCCAGCTTGGAAAAATGGCATTTAGCATGAATGACACTGTTCAGAACACTTTAATTGTTGGCCTTAAATTTCCACATCAACAAAGACAGATTTGCTTCTGAGGGAAAAAAAATACAGAAGGAAAGTCCTGAAAGAATCCACTTTTCCCAAAAGAAGAAAGAAAACAGATAAGATTCGTGTGACAAGGCTGTGAAAATCAAATAGCTCCACAGAATCATATATGGTAATGGCCAAATGGACCCATATTTGTAAAGAAATGCTAGCATTTCACTTCAACAGAAAAACATCATGCATTTGGAAATTTTGGAGAAAGAAAGGGATAGGTTCACCACTCTAGGATGCTTAGATGAATAAAAATGTAAGCTTTAAGTCAAGAAATATGCCCACAGGAAAAGAATTCCCACTTTCTTGTTCTGAAGACAAGAGCTAGTAATAAAGGAAAGCCAAGCAATGCAAGAAAAGTGGAAATTTTCATCTACATTGAATGCTGCCAGTGCAATATTTATTACGGAATAAGACTCTAGAGAAAGAAGCCAGAATAAGGATATTTAGATTCCAAAATGAAAAGGAAATCCAACTGGCTAACATATTTAACTGTTTCAAGAATATTAAATATAAAGCTTCTATAACTATTAATGATAGTAAAAGTAATAGTAAACATAAATGTTGACTGTGCCAAAACTTTTTATGCAAATGGATAGCATAGACTGTAAACTGCATCAATTCAAATGGGAAATTGTTGAGTGGCAGCAGGTACAACTGCTAAAAAATGGAGTGGACTATTTTTTACTAATTGTTAAGTTCACTGAATCAGGAATACCCATCTTGGTAACCATTTCAAGAACTACAACTAATTTTCTTAATTTCTTAAATACCACTCTACCTAGTTTCACTTAGAAAGCATAGCTAGATGCTTGAAGTTCGGATATCTAATAATAACAAAACCAATTCCCCTCCACTTTTTCTTTACCAACAACCAGTAAGTAATTTCAGGAAACTTTGACCTTCTATATAAAACCAGAAAGAACTAAGAGTCAATCCATGCTTGCTTAAAAGCACTGTGTATGACTATGACTATATGTTATGAACTTAGTATGCACTGTACCATTTAATCATTGCTTTCAGCACAACTCATGCAAACAACAATTTTCTCTATCTACGGTTAATGTAACAAAAAATGTATTTTTCGAAATGGGGGCATAGAAGCATAAACAAAACTACAGTGCAATAACAATTGAAGACATACCGGGACATGAGAATCTCTAGCATTCCTCTTGGGGTCTGTAGCAGAGAAGACAGTGTACACCAAAACGAAGGTTCCAATGATCTCTGCACCCAATCCAACACCTGTGCTGTACCCTTCACTCAACTCATTGGCCCCACCACCATACCTGTGGTAGTAAGCCTTTTGGAAGGCCTTCACCAACCCAACTCCACATATGGCCCCCAAGCACTGAGCCACCATGTACATTATAGCCCTTATCAAAGACACCTTCCGAGCCAAGAACAGTCCAAAAGTCACTGCTGGGTTTATGTGACCCCCTACATTCAATACAAAATCACACTTTTCAGAATATTAAGTAACAAAACTTGGTACCAAATCATGCTTAGTTATTTACTTTCACGCCCACAAAGCACCAGCATCCCAATTTGAAGGCTAACAAACTTGATAGAAGGGAATTACCAAACAAGAAAGAAGATTTGATAAGCACTCAAAGCCAAAACATGCTGGCTATTTGGCTTAATGGGGGTATGTTTAAAGCAAGTTTTTCTTCTATTTTTTTTCAAAACAAAGCAGTACCCAACTGTGATTTTGGCCACAATGTTAAGAATGTTTGTAATTTCCCAGAATATCAAGAATTGCAACTAAGTGCGACCAAGTAACCACAGTTTACGACCTAGAACTAGAGCTCAAAGATAGCAGTTTTTCCACTTTGGATGCTAGGATACAAGAAAATGAAAAGGAAAGCAAAGCATTATGTAAGACTAAAGTCCATGCAAGGAAATTAAAAAGATGAGTATGAGATTGAAGAGTGAAGAAAGACCTGAGATTCCAGCAGTGCAGTAAACAAGGATGAAGATCATGCCACCAAAGGCCCAAGCAATGCCAAGAATGCCAACCCCACCACAGAGATCACCCCCAGCGTTTACATCACTCTGGCTCTTGTAACCAATAACAGTGAGCACTGTGATGTAAAGGAAGAGAAGTGTGGCAATGAACTCAGCAATCAAGGCCCTGTAGAAGGACCACTGTGTGAGTTCCTCACCATCAATCAAGGGTGCTGGAGGAGGGTCATGGTAGTCCTTTGCAGAGAAGGAACCACCCTCAACATCATGCTTAGCCATTGCAATCTGCAACCACCCTTTTGACACTGATGAAGAAAAAAACCTGAAAGAGAGGCTCACAGAACAAGAAACAAGTTTGTGTTTGATAAGTGTGAGATGAGAAGGGGTATATATTGAGGTGATGGAGTGACGTTAGAGCATTTGATTAGTGCAATTTTACACAGAAAAACAAAGCCAAACAATAATAGCAATAAACTTTTTTGTTTTCGGTTTCGCTCCACCGACCTTGACCCCACTTCTGCTGCACCACCACCTCCTTACATTCATCTGTATGTTTCTTTCTCATTGATTTTGTCCTTATTTCTATCTATAAACAAGAAAATCTAAATTATTATCTTTGTTCTGACTGTAATAATTAAAAAATATATATATTTCTTTTATCTTGTACGAAAATAGAAAAGAAAAATGAGTGGTTACAACTATTAACAAAATATGTTGTAAGAATAACACACTTTTTAAAGTTGAGTGGAAGTTGAAAGCAAGGTGTTTGAGAAAAGCAAAGTGAACTTTGAGAGTATTTGAAAGGTATGTTAATAATTTATTTTTAATAATTTTTTTTATAATAGGTTACACTGTTGATATGTATATTTGAAAGGGTTAAATATGTTTTTAGTCTCTATATTTTGAGATGATTTTGGTTTTAGTCGCTCTTTTAAACTAAGGTACAATTTAGTCCTCTAATTTTAGAAAACTCTGGTTTTAGTCCTTTTTACTAAATTTTTTTAGCTTTATTTGTTGTTTCAAGCATACGTTTCATTATAGCATTTGGATTGTTTACACTGTTTGACACATTTTTGCTTCAATTTTAAAATTTTTGTTTTAATGTTAACTGAAAAACGCGTTTGAAATAGCAAATAAAGTTAAAAAAATTTGGTAAAAAAGATTAAAATCAAAGTTTTCTAAAGTTGAAGTACTAAATTGTACATTAGTTTGAAAGAGAAACTAAAACCAAAATCGCTCAAAATATAGAGACTAAAAACATATTTAACCTTATTTGAAACGAATAAATTTATAAGAGTGATTGTAAACAAATTTTAAAAAAGCATTTTTTTTATTTAAAAAGTTTGAAGACGCTCTGTGCTTAAGGTGAATTTTTTTCTTCTCTTTTTTTTTTAGTTTGAAAATTTAAGGTGACATTTTTTTAAGGTTTAAGAAACTCTTCATTAAAGTGAATCTTAATACTCCTAAGTAGTACTAGTCACATGGCTCATTGAATGAGCCAGGTTTAAATAATTTTGAATTAAATTAAATACCATTTTTTTCTTTTGCATGTTTTGGATGTGTCCTAAAATATGGAAAAGGTAATCGTAAAAATTAAATTGGTTGATTTAATTAATTTTTAACTAAAGTTTTAATTATTTTAGTTTATTTTTTAACTAAAGTTTTAATTATTTGTAGCTAAATATTTTTGTTGTTAATACAATAAACTCTTAGACTATTGCCATTGAAACTGCATGAGGTTTGATTATTCATTTTTCTTTCTACAACAAAAATTTATCTCCATCTTTATTTTTATTATAATTTCACATTTTATTAATGTGATTTATTTTGGTTGACGATGTCAAATATTAAGAAAATTATAATTATACAAATATAAGACTATTAAATACTAATTAGATAAATGTCAAAGTGATTGTTTTAAGTTAGAAAATTAAAATTAAAAAATTAATATAAGTTTATTAATATAATTAATAAATTAAATATATTTTAATAATTTAGAAAAGAACAAAATAAGTATTGAGATAGGTACATATTTATTTTTATTCTCATATCAAGGATAAAATATTAAATATTATTTATACTCCTATTATATCAATGCGAAAAATTCTCATTAAAATTATGATGAGTGATACAAATAAAAAGAAAATTATTTATGTATAAGTATAAAATTATAAAAATTCATGTAAATTATCACAATAAAAGGATTAAACAAAAACTCATAATAAATAATATGTACTGTATATTAATTTAATCTTAAACAACTCATTTTAGATTTTAAATAAAATCTATATTTTTAAAATTGACCTTCTTATTAAAGTGTTCAAGACATGATTTCAAGATTCACTCATGAAACTGATATTTGAACCCTATTAAAATAAGTATCAATAAAATAAAATTATAAAAATATAATATCGCAACTTAATAATATTAAAAACAAAATATAACATACTTAATAAGTCTTTAACATTTAAAATATGCTCACAAAAATTAAGTATATCATATATTTAGATTTAAGGTGCAATAATACATATTAATATTTCTTAAAAAATAACTAGTTTCCTAGAAAAAAATGAGGAATACTTTACATTTTATAAAATAATGCCGCAATAATTTTGACAAAAAAATTCATGTTATTACTTATTATTATTAAAATTTGAGAACTTATTTAAATTGTTTAAAATTAAGTAATAACATTAAAAAATTATTTAAATTGTTTAAATATTTAAAAAATAATTTAATAATGTCTCGTGAATTTAAATAACAAATCTTTCATTTATTAAAAAAAAAAAACTTATACTATTGATATGTTAATATTGGTACAACATTTCATTTTAATAGTATAAATTTACTAAAAAAAACCATCACTTACAAAGGAAAGGAATGAGAGAATAAATTTCTCAGAGAAAATATATACAAAAGCACATTAAACTTATCTCTTACGTAATTATCACAAAAATTGAATATATTCATACAAATATTCTATATTTCAAAGAGTACCATTACACCCATCAAAAACCTACTAATGTTTTACAAAAATTAATAAGACGGGAAATCTATCAATCTAACTCTAAATTTCAGCATTATTCTCGTCATGCACTAGATCATATTAACATCTTCATTTGCTCATGTCATTAAGGTGATCATTACAAATAAGAAGAAACACACAAGCAAACAAACAAAAAAGAAAGGGTAAGTTAATGAACCAAAACAATCATATATTAAGTTCATAGAAGTAGTCCTGTAACACAGAAAATCAATACATCCTAAGACATACAATCCTTCCTATTAGACTTGACCATCCAGATACATGTATAGATATCGAACTCTAAGGGTTCTATACCTAGTGGTGGTGAAGCAACTTGCCCACACATACTATCACACACTGAGATCAACCCGTCAAACATCTATGACTAATACATGACCATCATACTAAGGACATCTTTCTATTCTTCACAACATAACCATCATTCTCTACTTGAGATTGAAAGTTACTAAGAGTATTAGAATAACCCTTAATACAAAGCATCTTATATCAATACATACACTATACATAACTATCTTAAGGATTTCTCCTTAAAATCCTTATAATATCTTATACAATTCACAATCCCATCACATATCACTTGTATCATATCCACATGTATCATTTATTAAACCTAAACAAAATGTCCAATATAAATTAGGGTAAAATTCTATACAATGTATTTTTAAACAAACAAGAATCAAAGATTAGAGAAAACAATCACAATGTTATCAGAACAAGGGTCGTTCATTGAGCAATATCACTTGTTTAGCAAAATACTAAGAAAAAAAAATCAAACCTGTAGAGAGAAGTGGTGCTCAGCACCTTCAACCATCATTCAACGCCCAATAGTCAGAGATCTCACTAACTTCGTGGCGTTCAGCGAAAAAAGTGGCACTCGACATCCTGGAGCCCAGTGACTCTCGAGTTTGGCAACGCTTAACACCACACAAGGCGCTCAACGCTATACCAGAAGAAAACAACTTATAAACTTGATCTAGATGGACTCAAGACCTATCTAAATGACTAAACTGGTATTCTTGGCACAATAATTGATTTGAAAACATGTTTATAACTCAGATTGAATACTAGTTTGCTCAATTGACAAGGAATTCAGTCCATCAAATTAAACCAGCTACCCAAAAGCACAAACAACAAATTTCACATATTGTATACTAGATTTTAGCAAACTCAATGACTAACCATGTCCTAATTGAAACAATTACAAACCCAAACCCAAACCTCAAACTTAGTCAATAAACCATTCCCACAAAATTTCACATGTTAAACTACTAATTATAGACCATTTTCCAAATCAGTTCTCCAACTTATTATTAAACGAATACCCTAAACTTTTACCCATTTAAACATCTAACAACAAAACCACCATTTATGCCCTTAATTTCATCAAATCAGACCATCAAAACAAGTGAAATATAATAAGCAATTTCATCATAATTTCCTCATACTAAACTATAAGATTCCAAATCTAAACACACAAATAATTGTACCATAACACAATAACATTTCAGTAACAATTATAGTTGACTAAACAACAATTCCTAACTCTCATAGTTCATCCAAAACCAGTAACATTCATCAAGCAGTCATAACAGCATTTCACCACACCAAACTATCAATTTCACGTCATTTCAAATACATAACACAAATTATGAACATAATAATAAATTAAAATGCGGTAGTTAACTTCCCTTACCTTATAGATGACCAAACAGTTCTAAAAGGCCTAAAATAGTACCAAACGCACAAGAAGCTATATCTTTTCCTACGAACAACAAAAACACAATCATGATACACGGTTAGAATCACTAATAAATAAAGAGTTTTATAGAAGACTCAAATGTCACATGGATTACAACAGACTCACATACAAAAGAAGACAAAATAGACCAAAAAGAGGAAAAAATAATTAAACTTACTCTATCCGAGAAAATGATCAATCTAAATAAGAGAGTTTGCCGCTATGATCAATCCTAGAGTCTCAGTTCTTCAATAAAATGAATACAGACTCAAAACTCATAGAGAAAAAAAAACTCTCTAAAAAAGTAGTTTATGAAGAGATGATGTATTTTTAAAGTTATAAAACTCTTCAAAAATTAATTATTTATATTAAAACTTTAATATTAAAATAATTGAGTCTCACTATTTTAAATCATTATTATTTTAAAAATATTATTTTTAGGATAACATTGAAATGTTGTAAGAACAATTATTAATGATTATTTATTGCAAAATCATGAAATATATATATATATATATATATATATATATATATATATATATCGCTTTCGGTGTTAATAGTTTAAGTGATCATAATATATATTAAAAAACGTGAGTGAGTAGATGCTAGGTGGCCAAAAACTTGTGGTTCCGAATTCCTGGGCGGTTCCGCCGTTAACGTTGACCATCAGACCAAAACCTAACACATTTATTTTCTCTTTCATCTGCCTTTTTCTTAACTATTCTTTTCAATGTATTATCGGACATTAAATTCTAGCTACTCCTAGAAAGAATTTTAATTTTAATTTATCAAATTCTAATGAATTATTATTGTTGTATTAAATTTCCATTTTGTTGATTATTGTCTCTTTCAATTTAAGCTTAAAAATAGGGTTAGTGAAATTAAATTGGATATATAAAATTAGAAATATATTTTTTAGAATTAACTTAAACTTCAGAATGGTTTGCAGGAAGTGAACAAAAAGTCATGCAACTAAATTAAATCATGTTTAAACATTATATTAATCACATAATAGTTTCTACACTTCTAAATTAGTTTCCAATTTAATGATAAAGGTTAATTTAGAATAATAATACTAAAGAATTAAAACTTTAACAGTTAATGTTGAAAATCAATTTAAACTCTAATTTATAAATTAATTATAATTTATTATTAATAATGAAAACTATTTTAAATTTATAAAGTAATATCTAACTTAATTAGTATAATAATTAATTATTTTTTATTTCTAAATTTAATTACTATTTAATAATTTCTTTTAATGAAAATAGGTGCATGAAGTGAACTAAATGTCATTCAACTATATTAAATCATGTTTAAACGCTACAATGATCACATAATTATTTTATTGTATAGATGCTACAAAGTATATTGTGAAAAATAATTCGTCTTATAATAATATTTCTTTGTTGAAAAACAAGATTCGATAATGATTTAATATAACAGGTGAGTTCACGGGTCATAGTTGAAGATATAAACAAGCTATTTTAGATTTTTTTTTCGTTTTACCTTTTTAGAATATTAGACCTATTTGTACAGTATTTGATCTGGTCCATATGCCAACCAATAAAACAACTTCGATGATGAGTACGACATGTTAATTGAATGGTCACTAGTACACTGCAAGGAAATGATCGCGGTTGTTTTTTAGTATACGTCGCAGTTTTTAAACTGCGACATATACAGGCGTGGTAAAAAGTCTGGAACTTTAGACCGCGGTAAAAAGTTGGAAAAATGACCGCAGTTCTCCATAAACTGCAGCCAACCCCCCCCCCCTTTTTTTTTTAAAAAATCGTTTAACACTAGGTCGCGGTTCGAACCGCGATAAAAAGCGGGGGAATAGACCGCGGTTCGTGCAACAATCGCGGCCAAAACTCTTTTTTTTTTAAAAAACAAAAAAAATCGACCAGCATTCTATGGCGGTTGTGGTCACAACCGCAGCCTATTCTTCTGGAATTTTTTTTAATGACAGGTCTGTTTTTGTGATATCCACTACCACAAAAACAGACCTGCATATCAAACAATCACAATGCACATAAATTCAACACAATAATCAATGTTTACATCACATAATGTACAAAGTCTAATAACTATAAATCAACATGTTCAAATTATTATAAATCTAATAACTATGACCTATTATATAATCTAACTAAATGTTTTGCAGCAACTTTCCTCATGAATGAAAGTGGCTTCTCAGGAATTGTTGTAGTAGTCTTGAATCTCTGCACAAAACAATTGATATTAATAAGTGTATATGAATTCTAAATTTTGGAGAAAATCAAAATTTGTTAAATTTAAATATTATCGTTTCCCAGCGTCTTCTGATATGAGAACGAATAATGTGGGTCATCCAATACATTACATAGTATCCGCACTCATATGACCCTTTCTGTCTGTTACACTACAATATATCATCACAGTTGTAAATAGTTAGTGAAAATCATTAAAACAAAACAACTATAAGAAAGTATGGCTTTAGCATATGTCAAACCTTGAGAGAAATCCATGCAAGCTTTCTACTGTTAGCAATTGATCTCCCAATCATCATCATACTTGCTGGAATAGAACTATATATAAAAAAAAGAGTTTTAGCATTCATTTATATAAAAAGAAGGTCCAAAGATTGAGGTTCTTACCAATCAACTGCTTGTCTGAGATGTGTGAGAGGAGACTTGTGCAATGAGCAGAACCACAAAGCATAGCTCTCCTGTATAGAAATAACAAGAAGCTGCCAATGGCACCTGAAATTCATAATCACTTACCCGGATATATAAGGCATAAAATATATTTTCTTGCCGCTTGCAAATCTGCTTGTGAGATGTGCTGTGATTTGATTAAAATCATTTGTTTCGTGAATGACTTGGGGATCAATGAACCCATAGTCATCATTGTACCCCAAGTTGTTACTGATCCCAAACATATACCTGAAATCAAAAATTAACTTTGATATAAGTATACTTGATATATAAATCACTTTTATATAAATAATTTCTCATAGACTTACATCATCCATAGCTGAACTAATGTAATATTCAACTCTTCTTTTCCCGACGCAAGCTCTCTGACATCTTGGCTATGGAGGTATAATGGGACCTCAGAGCCTCTCCCAAATACATTAGCATCATATTCAACCTCCAAAGGCTTATTTTCAAGGATGTCAGCAAGTAGTTGCAATGAACCAAGAGGATCATCCTCAGATAGAGGAATCTTCTCCTGTGCATGCATCTGTTGTTACATGGAAAAATAAGATAAGTTTTGACATCAATAACATGTAAACTTTAAAATTGAGAAGTGTAAAGTAGAATTCCATACCGGGGGTTCAGAAATTGAACCAACCAATTGTTTAGGCCAAGCGATAAAAGACTGGAATGCATGTTCCATAGTGAAAATCTCATCTGTGGGCAAAGGAACTGAGACATCTGGTATGATAATTTCGTCTACTGAGACCTTTACCTCATTCTCTGATAGCTCCATACCATGAAAACCAGTCGCTGCCTTAAACACTGTTCCACGAGCTACCAGGACCGTCTCGGTATCGTCTAAAATGTATAACAGACATGGACTAGCATCGTCCATGTCATCCCCTATGACGACTGATGCTGAACAACTTCATTTCCCGCTTCTCCTTGTCAGAGTAAATGTTAGATTATACAAAAGATAGAAATAATTGCACATAAATGTTTATTAATTTTACCTGTGGGAGGCACAACATGTTCCTGTTCCTGTACAGGAGATGGCATCGGGCGCATGCCACAGCTCTCAAACTGCTGCTGGAACATGGCGTAGACCTCATTATACAATTCATCCATAAGCTTTGTCCTGAGCTTTGTCCTGAGCTCTGTCCTGAGCTTTGTCCTAAGCTCTGTCCTGAGCTCTGTCCTAAACTCCTCCTTAAGGTCCGCTCGAAGCTTTTTTGTGATATCTTGTGTCAGCCTATGTTGTTGTGCTTCGTTGTATGCATATGAATTCTAATGAGAAGAGCTCCCAAAATAATCTCGAATGCCTACTCCAGTTCCAGCAGCACGTACACGTCCAGGGTGCTCAGGTCATCCAATTGTAGCGGTAAGAATATCCTGGCGACCCTCTAGAGTGAATTGACATTGGGAGCTCTGCTCAACCAAGGAGTCCTGTAACATTACAAAACACCATTATTCTTTAAAAAGTTCAATGTAGTATGTATAATGAAATTATTATTATTTTAGGAACAGTGATAACTTACAATTCTTTCAGAAATTTCCCGTGCAGTGTCAGAAGAGTAGTTGCCTGATAACGGTCTAAAAACCGTTTTTTCATGCTTAAATTGATATCAAAATATACCCTTTATGGCTTAGAATGAACTTAGAATCAAGTCAAACACTTAAGTTGAGTCATTTTTGGTCAAAAGTTGTTTTTAGAGATATTATGCTTGTTTTGCATTGTTTTACAGGGTTTTGATGAGAATTAAGGATGGAAGTGAAGTAGGAAGGTCTTAGACTCAAGGAAGAAGAAGAAAAATGAAGAAAAGAAGAGTCTATGCACCGCTCAACGTCAAAAGGCACCGCTCAGCGCCATGATTCGAGGGAAAGCCACTGTCTGGCGCCAGGAGATGAAGCTGAGCGTCCAGGGCGATTAGAGGCAAACCACTCAGCGGTGAAACTGACCGCTAAGCGGTGGCGCAGCTAGAGGGAAACCGCTGAGCAGTAAAATACGACGCTGAGCGGTGGTCTGCTGGGCTTGGGCCTAAATTCTGTTACTTTTCTGTGCTATATATAGCCCCAATGCGATTTAAGATTTATTCTTTTGGCAGAAGAGGACATCCAGAGCTATTTTACACTCCTTGCAGAAGATTTCTTGGATGCTTAGGCTCTATTTTATCCAATCTAGGGTTTGCTTTTCCATACTTTCATTGTATTTCATCTAGTTTCACCATGTCAATGGTGAACTAAACCCTTTGTTGTTGGGGAACAATGTAATCTTTTGAAACTCTCTTATATTGAAATTCTTGTTTTATTCATATGCTTGCATATGCTGTTATTATCAATTGTTGGGTTCTTTATCTATGTTCTTTGCTATTATCATTAAATTCATTTGATAAATAGATGTTTGCCTTTGTCGATACGGGTGTTAACACTTTGGCAAGTGTACCAGATCGTATCAAGTAATATTATTGGTAAACCCAATATCGTTCTTCCCAAAGGACTCTTAAGGCCTAATCTTTCGTGTAAACTAATCGCTTGAGACTTGAGAAAAGAAATCAATTTGAATGGTTAAATGCAAATCAAACGTAAACATGCAAATGCAGTGATTCAATTGGCTAAAAGAAAATATGGATGAATGGAGTTGTTGAGGTTTACAATTTCATCTTATCCACCCTCACATATCTACTCTTCTTATTTAATTTGCTTATTTATCATATTGCCATGCAAACTTTCTTGGTCTACCCTTAACCCAATGCTTTGGTGAAAAGAGCCTATTACTAATTACCAGCTTGCTGTCCCTAGCCTCTCCTAGTAATTAATAATGCATGATAAACAGAAGCAAAATACAATTGACTGTCCTACCCCTATCCCTAGGTGATATTAGCATAATCAAGGAATTTCCCCTAGTTCATGACATTACTGTACGTCCCCATTTCAATAAAGACAAACAACATTTACTGAATGAGTTAAACGATAAAAGCATTAAATACAGGTAAGGAACCCAACAATTGATAAATCAAGCATATGCAAACATATAAACTAAATAAGAATTTGGATATATGAGAGTTTCAAAAGATTACATTGTTCCCCAACAACAAAGGGTTTAGTTCACCATAATTATGGTGAAACTAGATGAAATATAATGGAAGAATGTAAAAGCAAACCCTAGGTTAGATAAAGTGGAGCCTAAGCATCAAAGAAATCTCCTCCAAGGTGTGTAGAACAGCTCTGGACGTTTCTTTCTACCAAAAGAATTTCATTTGGATTCACACTGGGGTTATATATAAGCCAAAAAGATAATAGAAAGATCTCAAAATCCAAAATATAAAAACAGACAACCGCTCAGGCGCCAAAGTTGGCCGCTCAGCGGTTTGCCTAAATCCCCGCCACCGCCCAAGCGTCACAATTGACCGCTGAGCGGTTTTCCTCTTGCCGTTCTGGACGCTCAGCGTTGGAATTTGACGCTTGAGCGGTCCACAGACTCTTCTTTTCTTCCTCTTTCTCCTTGATTCTTGAGTCTATGACCTTCCTACTTCATTTCCATCTTCAATTCTCATCAAAAACCCTGAAAAACAATGCAAAACAAGCATAATATCTCTAAAAACAACTTTTGACTCTCATGTGACACAACTTAAGAGTTTTACTTGATTCTAAGCTCATTTTAAGCTACAAAGGGTGTGTTTTGATATCAAATTTATGCATGAAAATAACGGTTTTTAGACCGTTATCAACGGGGACGTACGGGGAAGTCCTGAACTGATAGGGAATTCCTTGATTAAGCAATACCACCTAGGGATAGGGGGGTAGGACGATCAATTGTATTTTGCTTCTGTGGTATTTGCATTGCTAGTTACTAGGGGAGACTAGGGATAGTAAGCCAGTAACTAGTAGTAGGCTCTTCTCACGGAGGGATCGGGTTTAGGGTAGACTAAGAAAGTTTGCATGATAATTAGATAATAAAGCGAATTTAATAAGAAGAGTAGATATAAGAGAGTGGATAAGATGAAATTGTAAACCCCAACAACTCCATTCATCCATACCTTTTTCTTGCCAATTGAATCACTTGCATTTGCATGTTTACTTTTAGTTCTTTGTATTCAACCACAAGTTAATTTTCTTTCAAGTCTTATAAGATTAATTTACACGAAAGATAAGGCCTAAGAGTCCTTTGGGAGAACGATATTGGGTTTACCAATTATATTACTTGATATGATCTGGTACACTTGCCAGGGTCTTAACAAGTTTTTGGCGTCGTTGTCGGGGACTCGTGGTTTAACTTATCTAGTAGTGTAAATTGATTAAATTTGACTTGATTTTATGTTTGTTTTTATTTTTGTTCTAATAAAATTTTTCTAGGGTTTTGTGCCTAATGTTTGCAGAATGCAGTACGGACGAGAATTTGACTATATGGGCACAAAATTCTATCAAAATCATTTCAACCACTGGTGGGAACCTCATTCAAATATGAATCAAAGCCAATTTGGGCAACAACCCTCTACGCCAAGAGAAATTTTGGGGGAAGTTGAACAACGTTTACGACAGAAACAATCTTTTATACCAAGAGAAACGTTATGGGAAGCTGAACAACGCTTACTGAAGAAACAATTCTCTTTGCAGAAAGAAACGTTAGGGGAAGCCGAACAACGTTTACAACAAAAACAATCTTCTGTACGAAGAGAAACATTGGGGGAAGCCGAATAACGTTTATGGCAGGAACAACTCTCTTGCATGTTGAAGTCTCTGGGTATTGGGGTTAATACTGAAGTTAACCCTAAAGAGGAATGTCAAGCCACTATCTCTGAAAATGATAAGGTTGTTGAGGAGGAAAAGATAAAGGAAGAAGAGATAGAGATATATGAGGAGAAGATAGAGGAGGAAAAGATAGAAAGAGATGATGAGAAAATAGAGGAAGAAAAGATAGAAGAGATAAAAACAGAAAAGGTTGTTGATGAGGAAAAGATAAAGATAAAAGAGGAAAAGATAGAGGAGATAGAAACAGAAATGTTGAGTGAGGAAGAGAATGAAGTGGTTGAGAGAAAAGAAAAAAAGTGTGAAAATAAAAAAGAAGAAATCAAGGAAAAATAAAAAGAGGAAGTTGAGGGAGGAGAAGAGTGAGAAAAAAAGGAAGAGAGGAAAAAAGAAAAGATCATGTGAAAAACCCCTTCCTCATAAAAAGAAATATCATAGGAAGGAAAAGAAGTTTAAGTGCTTTATGGAGATCTTCAAGAAATTGGAGATTAAAGTTCCTATGATTGATACATGGAAACAGGTGCTTGGTTCGATCAACTTTTTGAAGAGATTCAGTAGGAAGAAGAAAAATAAAAGAATATCAAGTAAGAAGAATATCAACACCTATTGATGGGTGTTTGCTGGGGGTCATCCCAGTTGTTGTAATATATTAGTTTTATTTTATTTTGGACATGTAATTCTTGGATTTTTAAACAATTTTTGGGTAGCATCTACTGAGGGATGCTAATTTTTATGTATCTCACTGAACGATACCAGGAAGATACACCTACTGATGGGTGTTGGTAAGGATTGCACTTACTGATGAGTGCTGGACAGTTTTCGGTCAGGCTCGTGACATTAAACAAGCGCTACCTGGAAGGCAACCCAGTTGATTATTTGTTTATTTTTAAACTCTGTCTTAAGTGCATTATAAGTTTGCATGTGCATTTGAGAGGGGAAGGGCATGAAATTGAAAAATTGAAGGTTAAAATCAGGTGCTACAGGGTGGAATCATGCAAAAAGCAAGCAAAGAAGAGAGGGAGAAAAATTACCGCCCACCGCTGAGCGGTGGCGGCGAATACCTAGCTCGGGCTTTTAAAAGCTGAGCGTTTTTAGGTTTTCTACACTTTGAAACCTCTTCTTTGCAGTTCGCCCAAGTGGTCTCCTTAAGCCCTAACACCCAATTTACACCTTCAAAGGTTTTCCAAAGAGATTTCCTCACTTTTTCTTATCACCCATTAAAACCTCATTTTATACCATTCTCTTGTCAAAGTTTGGGGTTTTTGTTGAGGGATTGTGCATTCAAGAGGCATTCATCATCAATTAGGAGGAAGTTTAGCAAGCATCTAGTCTCTCCACTCAAGTAAGTTGTGCAATTTCTTTCTTAGGGTTTCTAAATTTGAAATTTGATGAAGAACATGCTTAGGAACATGATAAATTAGGGCTTTTGATTTCTATGCATGATTTGATGAAATAGGAACTGTTTGAACCGATTGAATTGCATGAATTTAGTCTGGATTGATGAAATTAGTGTTAGAGTGGAGAATAGGGCGATTTAGAAAAGGTTTTTGATAAATCCTAGTTGCCACTACTGAGCGGTATGCTTGGACGTTGAGCGGTCTGCTGCAGATTTTATTGGATGCTTGATTTTTGATGCAGGGACATTGAGGGGCCATGTTTTTCCCTCAGTGTTCGACTGTAATTGGTTTGGAATCTGATTGATGATGTACTAACCTCTAATGATGAATTCCTGTGGTCCTTTGAATTTTATTTTATGCAGGAATGTCATCATCATCAAGAAGGGTGAAAACTCCTGGCAACAAGAGGAAGGAACCTGAGAGGCAAAGAAGATTCTATTCGCCTAGGTTCCTCTCCAGGAAACATGAGGAACACTATGTGATTGTACAGGAGAGAGATTGCTGATGGAGAGAAGGGTCAGTTTTGTCCCAGACTTGGCTCCTGAATTTGGA
Source organism: Vigna reflexopilosa (assembly GCA_027742785.1). Classification (NCBI taxonomy): domain Eukaryota; kingdom Viridiplantae; phylum Streptophyta; class Magnoliopsida; order Fabales; family Fabaceae; genus Vigna; species Vigna reflexopilosa. The sequence continues at coordinate 14,644,449 of CM050928.1, read as the reverse complement.
GTAGAGATCATGAGGAGAGACTGGGAAAGACTGGCCACATATCCTACACCAGCCAGCATTGAATTGGTGAAGGAGTTTTATATGAACGCCTTGACTAGAGGAGGAGTATCGGTTGGAAGATACATGAACTATGTGAGGGGGCAGACCATTCAGTATGACCCTGACACTATTAACAGCTTTTTGGGCACTAAATGACCAGGTGAGAATGTTGATTGTATTAGATGAAGGCCAATTTTGTTTCATGTGACATGTGAATAGTAGAGAGTGGAGTGACCTCTTAAACACTTGAGTGATTGAGTGAAACACTTGCTTGGTGAAAATTGTTGAATTCCATGTTTACATCTATGCTTAGTTGATTGGTCATTCATAAATAAAACATCTGTTGGGAAATATGTGATCATGTGAACTGAATTGAATTGAAAGCATGCATGCATCTTGATTTGATTCCACTGAAAATCTGAATTGATTAGTTCTTGTCATAAGAAAAATGAATTTTGGGAAAGCCAAGTTTTGTCTTATTTGCTTGAGGACAAGCAAAGTTCTAAGTTTGGGGTTGTGATAACGGTCTAAAAACCGTTATTTTCATGCTTAAGTTGATATCAAAATATACCCTTTATGGCTTAGAATGAGCTTAGAATCAAGTAAAACACTTACGTTGAGTCATTTGAGAGTCAAAAGCTGTTTTTAGAGATATTATGCTTGTTTTGCATTGTTTTGTAGAGTTTTGATGAGAATTAAGGATGGAAGTGAAGTAAGGAGGTCTTAGACTCAAGGAAGAAGAAGAAAAATGAAGAAAAGAAGAGTCTATGCACTGCTCAGCGTCAAAAGGAACCGTTGAGCGCCACGATTCGAGGGAAAGCCACTGTTTGGCGCCAGGAGATGAAGCTGAGCGTCCAGGGCGATTAGAGGCAAACCACTCAGCGGTGAAACTGACCGCTGAGCGGTGGCGCGGCTAGAGGGAAACCGCTAAGCTGTGGTCTGCTGGGCTTGGGCCTAAATTCTGTTACTTTTTTGTGCTATATATAGCCCTAGTGTGATTTGAGATTTATTCTTTTGGCAGAAGAGGACGTCCAGAGCTATTTTACACTCCTTGGAGAAGATTTCTTGGATGCTTAGGCTCCATTTTATCCAATGTAGGGTTTGTTTTTCCATTCTTTCATTGTATTTCATCTAGTTTCACCATGTCAATGGTGAACTAAACCCTTTGTTGTTGGGGAACAATGTAATCTTTTGAAACACTCTTATATTGAAATTCTTATTTTATTCATATGCTTGCATATGCTATTATTATCAATTGTTGGGTTCTTTATCTATGCTCTATGCTATTATCATTTAACTCATTTGATAAATAAATGTTTGCCTTTGTCGATACAGGGACGTACGGGGAAGTCATGAACTGATAGGGAATTCCTTGATTAAGCAATACCACCTAGGGATAGGGGGGTAGGACGATCAATTGTACTAGGGGAGACTAGGGATAGTAAGCCAGTAACTAGTAGTAGGCTCTTCTCACCGAGGGATCGGGTTTAGGGTAGACTAAGAAAGTTTGCATGACAATTAGATAAAGCGAACTTAATAAGAAAAGTAGATATAAGAGAGTGGATAAGATGAAATTGTAAACCCCAATAACTCTATTCATCCATACCTTTTTCTTGCCAATTGAATCACTTGCATTTGCATGTTTTCTTTTAGTTCTTTGCATACAACCACAAGTTAATTTTCTTTCAAGTCTTATAAGATTAATTTACACGAAAGATAAGGCCTAAGAGTCCTTTGGGATAACAATATTGGGTTTACCAATTATATTACTTGATACGATCTGGTACACTTTCCAGGGTCTTAACAGTGCCCGATGGTTTCATACGAGCCAACTTCCATTTCTCATGCCAAGAAGGTGGAGAAGGAGGCTGAGGGGGGCTACCACCCTGAGATGGTGGTCTAGCATCTGCCTTTTGCTTGAGGATTTTCTCCTCAAGCTTCCTATACCCACCACGAGATAATAGGTGGGGAGTTTTTGTTTTGAGCACTTGTTTCTCGTGCTTTGCTTCTAATTGCCTGTCACATATGTTTAATTAATTAATTCATATGATATATATTTGCTAATGAGGAATTGAATAATATCAACTATGCTAACCTGTCATTTCCTCTGTTGTCCGACTCTGTATAAAGAGCCGCCAAGTCTCCTCATCAATGGCCTTATATGTAGTACATGGAGAATTTTTTTTTGCTTCCAAAAATATATCTTGAGGTCAACTTACTTTTAAAATTTCTGAACTTTTTAGCAACAGTTGATACACACTTATTTCTAAGTGTTGCGACATTTGGAATGTCAAATGTCAGTTGAAATAAACAGAATAAACTTGTATCAGTACAAAATTATCAATATAAACAAACTGTAATTCAAATGATATTAACTAACTTACCAATATATCGTTCCATATAATGTTTCGATCAACCTCGGACACATGCTCAAAAGATGGAGTAAGAATACTAATCCTATCACATGCCACTACTCCAAGGTATGTTCGGAAGTCATCAACATTGGGGCCAGTTGCCACACCCGTGATCACGTTAACATTCACCGGTGTTCTTTTACCACTATTCTTTTTGATCAAAAATTGTTTCATCCTGGTGGGTCCTCTAGTGGATCTGGAAGGGGGAGCCTCATACCCTGAAGAATGTGGATGATCAGCCATATATCTGTCAAAATAAATAACAACATGAAATATTAATAAAAGACTTATGTAATATCATATTATTTAACAAAACATGTAATAGTAATCATAGGAAATATTAATAAAAAACTTATGTGATATTAATAAAATACTTATACAGAAATTGGAAATTCATACATAAAGATATGGATTCATCATATATATTCCCTCATCATGATCTAGCCGAATTGCATGTACATCGTCGTCAACTAGAGATTGGTCATCCAAATTTGTTGTAGTTTGAAATGAATGGTTGTCAGCAATATGAATATTAATCAGATTGTCTTCGTTAACAATTTGTTTTTTGCCTTGAAGAGTGACATACCAATGGTCAGACGCAGGATCTTTGACATAAAAAACCTGAGATGCTTGATGTACCAAGATAAACAATTTGTCTCGATAACCCACCTTTCGAAAATCAACCAGTGTCATACCCGATTCATCTATTTTCACACCACTCTTATATTGTCAAACCACTTACATTTGAACAATGGAACAAAAAACTTGGTGTAATCAACCTCCCATATCTCTTCTATTATACCATAATATCTCATTGATCCAAGTACAGGAGATTGATCTTTTGATGTGGAAAATTGAAGCGACTCAGCTTCTAAACTAACTCCACTATTTTGTATTGTGCTTTAATCATCCAAAGTCTTCATATAGAATGTGCAAATATTGACTTCATAACATGTACAACATATGACATCAAACTTTAAACCATGTGCAAGCCACAATAAAGTTTGAGAAGAATGTGGCTCATTCTCAAGTTCAGATTTGAACCAAGACATAAATGTTTTGTTATGCTCCATCAACTACCATTTCTCTGATTGTCTTGGATTTTTTTTCTTAACAATGGATTTATGTGCTTCCAAAAAAGGGATCACCTCATCTGTGTTGTTCAATATATAAAGATGCGCTTGCAACAATTCTTCGCGATCTTTTGTCACCACATTCACACCTCGAATGCTTTTACTTGTAGAAAATTTATTCAACAATGATGTGCGAGGAACTCCTATTGGATTCGTTGATGTCATGTAATCTGAACAAAACTTGATACTTTCTTCAGCAATATACCTTTCAATCATTGAACCTTTAGGACGATATGGATTTTTAACATACCCTTTCAAAATCTTCATATAACGATCAATAGGATACATCCATCTTAAGTATACTGGTCCACACAACTTGATTTATCTAACCAAATGTACAAGTAAATGTACCATGATGTCAAAAAAAGATGGAGGGAAAAACATCTCTAGTTGACACAAGATGATAACAATCTCGCCTTGAAGTTCATCTAACTTTTGTAGGATCGATGGCTTTACTACATATTGACGAGAAAAAAGAACACAACCTGTTTATGGTCTGCATAAAATTTTTGGGCAAAATTCCACGAATAGCCACCGGTAACCATTGTTGCATTAAGACGTGGCAATCGTGAGACTTCATGCCAACAAGCTTTAAGTCCTGCATCGACACTAAACTCTTCATATTTGAAGAGTATCATTGTGGTACTTTGATACTCTTTAAATAAAGGCAAAAACTTATCTTCTCTTGTCTAGACATTGTGTAACATGCAGAGGGAAAATAAGTATGTTTACCAATCTCCCTGGGTGCCAACTCTTCTCGGATATTCATGTTAACCAAATCTAAACGAGCATTCACTCCATCTTTTGTCTTTCCCTGAATGTTGAGTAGTGTACCAATCAAGTTATCACACACATTCTTCTTTACATGCATCACATCTATGCAATGTCTAACATCTAACTTTGACCAGTATGGAAGATCAAAGAATATTGATTTCTTCTTCCAAGGGGTTGTTACAGATGACTTCTTAGATGTTTTCCCAAATACATGATGTATTTTATTAACTTTTTCAAGAACTTGAAGGCCAGTAAGTGGATTTGGTGCTTCGTCCCTCTCTTGATATCCATTGAATGCTTTTTTTAACCTTCGATATGGATGATTACATTTTAGAAATCTCCGATGACGTAGATACACCGTCTTTCTTCCATGTTTCAATTGATGAACTACAGTGTTTTCTTCACAGATAAGACATGCTTTATAACCGTTGACACTGTATCCTAACAAATTACCATAAGCTGGAAAGTCATTAATGGTTCAAAATAACATTGCACGCATCACAAAAGTTTTAGAAGCGAATGCATCAAATACTTCAACCCCATCAACCCACAAAAACTTCAAGTCTTCAACTAGTGGGCTTAGATAAACATTTATGTCATTTCCAGGATGCTTTGGACCAGATATCATCATAGACAACATCATGTACTTCCTCTTCATGCACAATACAGGAGATAAGTTGTAAATTATCAATATAACTGGCCAACAACTATGATTGGTACTCAAATTACCAAATGGGTTCATTCTATCAGTGGTTAAACCAAGCCTAAGATTTTTACACTCTTTACCAAATTGGGGGAATTGTTGATCAATATTTTTCCATTGCTTTGAATCAGTTGGATGACGAAGCAGCCTGTCAATTTTTCTCTCATCTACATGTCATCTAAGGTTTTTAGCATCTTTGAGATTCGCAAACAAACGCTTAAGTCTAGGCACTATTGGAAGGTACCAAACTACTTTCAAAGCAGATCCATTTTTTTCTATCTGACCATTATCTTCACTAATGTTTTTTGACTTGTATCGTGATAACCCACATTTTGGACACTTTGTCAACAATTCAAACTCTTTCCTATATAAAATGCAGTCATTGGGACAAGCATGTATCCTTTTATACTCCATACCCATTGGACAAAGAATTTTCTTCGCATCATAATTACGAGTGGGTAGTGTATTTCCATCTGGCAGCATTTCATTCAACAACGTCAACAATTCTATGAAACTCTTATTAGTCCATCCATTGGTCGCCTTTAAATTCATGAGCCTTAACATCGTTGACAAATGTGTGAACTTAGTTGAACCGACATACAAAGGTGTTTCTGCATCAGTCAACATTGTCTCATACACATGAGCTTTGGCAAAATTTTCTGCTCCAACATCGCGAATCATGTCCTCTAATTTGTCTTCATCCGGTCGATCTTCTTCCATGGTGGAATCAATAACATTTTCAGTTTGGGAGTCAGTGGGAAAATGCATTTCTTCACCGTGCCATATCCATGTTGTATAGCATCTTAGGAAACCATCACAGATAAGATGTTCTCTAATTTGGGTTGCGTTCAACTTTCTCCCATTCAAACAATTCACACAAGGACATCTAAACTTCACTTCTCCCCTCATTACGTTGCGCAAATTGTATAAATTCCTCTACACATCTCTCGTACTCAGCACTAATGTGTGGTAAATTAATCCAATTTCGATCCATTCCTAAATATTACAAAATTACAACTATATATTAAATCAATTCAATCATACAATCAATTTATAACATATAAACTATTAACCAATTAATACGAATATTAGTGCATCCCATAGTTGTTAGCAATATTAATACATTCCACACACAATGCCCTCACCTCTTCAGTTATTGCATCACTATCACCTATAACAGGTCAAGGATGAACCTAGCAAATAAAGGAAAATGAAAATATCCATTTTCTTTATGTGAAGAAATCAAGCATCATTCAAGCACAGTTCAATCATATGAAGAAATCAAGCACCATTCAAAATAACCAGATTCAGAAATCAAGCACCACTGTCTATTTGTTCCTTCTTATCTCTTTTTCTCATCACTGCAACATTGCTTTCCCATAACTAAATTGATGATATGAATTGAGGAACGTACCCGAAGATTCGTGAAGACACAATGGAAACAAGAAGAAGAAGAATTTCGGCAGGACGGTTCTGTGTTAAAGAATGGAAAAAAATTGAAAGAAAAAAGAACTTATGAAAAGAGGATGGCGCGACGATTCTGTGTTTACCTTCAAAAGGAAGACGAGAATTCGAAAGAGGATGGTGCGTCGGAGAAGGCTTCAGGGTTTTAGAGTCGCGAGAGGTTGACGGAAGTGAAAACCTCACAGTAGACACTCGAATGGGGCGGCGGAAGGCGGCGGAGGAATGGCTCGACGGAGTTTGCAGAAGAAAGCTTCGAGTTTTAGTTTCAGAAATTCGCGTGGAAGAGGAAATTGTTCACAGTTTTTTTTAACCTAATTAAATCATACTACCGCGGTTTCAAATAAAACCGCTGTCATAGAGTGGTATAGGCCGCGGTTAAGAGGGGAACCACGACCTATTCTGCTGAAAAAAATAAATCAAAATGACATTTTTGAAATTTTTTTTAAACTATATGTCGCGGTTCAACGCCCAACTGCGGCCTATTCCCTTAAATATTTAAAATTTATTCAGATAAGGGAATAGGCCGCGGTTGTGAGGGGAACCGCGACCTATTCCCTGACGTTCTGAATCCTCCCAACTGCCTCCTAACTGCCATTTGGGTAAGTCAGAAGTTTGCAGGGGGAATAAGTCGCGGTTGCTCAAAGAACCGCGACCTATTCCCCCTGCATTTTATTATAGGAGCTGACTTGGTCAGAAGTTTGCATGGGGAATAAGTATGTATGAGTATGAGTATGTATGACGTAAGTATGGTTAAATCATGTCATTCGTTTCTATTTTTGTAAAAAAATCTCAAATGAATTTTTTTTCTTTTTTTTTTCATCTCAATTTGATTTTTATTCTAAAAATTTTGATAGTGTTAAATTTTGTGTTTTTCTTTTTAATATTTTTTGTAATTATTTTTATTTAAAAAATAAAAATTTGTGGTATGTTAAACCCTGTACTACATGACGAGGTGACAATGATATTTACATATATATACTTTTAATTATATCTTATTTTCAATTTAAAGATATATTTTGATATTTTCTAAATATATTACTTTATATTTATTTTTTATTTTAAAAGAAATATCTTTTTTTATCCATGTTTATTTTCTTATTTCATTGTTTAAATATTTTTAAAATTAAAATAATTATTTTATCAATATTATTTTTTAAATAATCATTTATTTAAATTTAGCTTTTTTTATTTGTCTTAGATATATGGAATGTTGTACTATCACCTGAACTAAAGTTTTTCAACTAAAGTTTTTCTATTTACTTTGGTGATTAAGCAAGCTTTTTCTTTTCTACTGGATAATGTTTATCCTTCCTCCTTACTTAAGAAGACTAGTATCTTAGTTAACCAATAAAGATGTCAAAGGAGAAAGAGCAAGGAATAAGTAAAGGTTAAAGAGAACAAAACAAAGGTTAAAGGTTTTCTCGTAAAGAATTATAGCTATCATTCCTTTCTTACAATCAAGCATAGATTCTTTATAGTAAAAGTAGATAAGATTAAGGAAAATGTTCTTTTAATTATTTATTTTGATAATTTTCTTATAATATTTTATGTGATAATTTGTGATTGATCCAATAAATATAAACAGATTGATAAATTAATGATATATAGTTTATTGTAAAAAAAATTGTTATAAAAAGTTATTAACCTATTATAATTGTAGGACTAAAGAATAGTAGCAAATCTCTGAGTAATTGATAGGAAATAATATATTTGATTATAATTTACCTTATTTAGTTTCTACATAATTGATTCTGTCTTGAATAATTGATATATTCTTTCCTTAATTATTGTACGTTAATTATTGTATGTTGGTTATGTACATTCTATATATTGTATGCTGGTTACTCTTTCAAGATCAATAAAACACATTTGTTACAATTCTTACATGGTATCAGCCTAATTTCGATCCTTCCTTACCCTTTCTTATTTTCTTTTCTTCCCTATGGCTAATACTGATGGTGTTTTTTCCTTTAACACCATGATCCACATATTAAACATACGCCTCACCTCAACCAATTTCATTGTTTGGCGTCGTCAGCTCCTTCCTCTTCTCGAAGGACAGGCTCTTTATGGTCATATTGATGGCTCAATCATAACTCCTCCTGCGAAATTGCCTACTGCTGATGGATCTTTGACGGTTCCTAATCCAGCCTTTATCACATGGAAACAACAAGATCAAAGACTTGTAAGTCTTCTTCAGGCCTCCCTTACTGAAGAGACTCTAGCTGAAATACTGCACTGTGACACCGCACAACAGATCTGGACTACTCTTGAATCTCTCTACAGTGGTGACTCCAAGCAAAGAGAAATTGGGATCAGAGATCAACTCTTGCACCTTACAAAGGCTCATCCATTGTTAGGGAGTTCTCCAAAACATTTCGAGGTTTATGTGATCAACTTAGCCTCATGGGTAGACCAGTGGATGATTTAGATAAATTACACTGGTTTTTACGGGGTTTAGGTCCAACTTTCACTAGCTTTGGTGCATCTCAATTAGCCATGCGACCACTGCCTGTTTTTCGTGATCTTCTTTCTGCTGCCGAGAGTTTTGAAATGTATTTACATTTCGTTGAATCTACTCCCTCTCAAGCTGCGTTTAATATAAATACTCAACGTTCCTTTCAATCATCCAATACACGTTTTCAATCTGGGTCGCGTTCTTTCTCAAATGACAAAACAAGTCGTGGTTACGAATACTCAGGTCATGGTGATCACGGCAGAGGACGTCGTCCTATCCATTGCCAAATCTGTCGAAGAGAAGGTCATTATGCCACATTTTGCCATCAATGTTATGCAGGTGGCCCACCTCAATCTGCAAATCTTGCTGAATCATTTGCGAATTCTTGCACTCTATCAAATTCAAACCAGTCTGATTGGTACCTCGATACTAGAGCTTCAGCACACATGACAGCAAACTCATCTGATTTAGACTCAATTGAGCCTTATTCTGGTAATCACACTGTTACTGTTGGAAATGGTAATGCTCTCCCCATTTCCCATATTGGATCTCATAGTTTGACAAATGATTTAAACCTTCTTGATATTCTTGTTGTGCCTGGCCTCTAAAAGAATCTCATTTCAATTAGCAAACTTACACGTGACTTTCCTGTGGATGCTATATTTACTGACACATCTTTTCTGCTTCAGCAAAGGGGTACAAAGGAAATTCTAGCAAAAGGGAGGCGTGAGCACAACTTATATGTATTGGAGCATGGTCAAAATGCCTTTGTTTCTGTTTTAAATTCCAATAAGCTACGAGGATCATTTGAATTGTGGCATTATCGTTTGGGTCATGTTCACTTTGATAGTATTTCCCATTTAAGAAAAAGAGGTCTTTTGTCTTTATCTTCTATTTTACCAACTCCTTCCATTTGTGGCTCTTGTGAATTAGCTAAAAGCAAAAGACTACCTTATTCCCTAAATGAGAAACGTGCATCGCATGTGCTGGATTTAATTCATTGTGATTTATGGGGACCTGCTCCCATTTGTTCAAAATTTGGTTTTCGATATTATGTGATTTTCATTGATGACTATTCCAGATTCACTTGGTTATATCCAATGCGCCTGAAATCTGATTTTTATGATGTATTTGTCCAGTTCAAGAAATTTGTTGAAAATCAGTTTCATACAACTATAAAAACTTTCCACAGTGATGGTGGCACCGAATTCAACAATAACAAAGTCAAGACCTTGCTAAATGAAACTGGCATTCTTCATCTTATGTCTTGCCCTCATACACCAGCCCAAAATGGTAGAGCTGAACGCAAACATCGTCACATCACTGAAACAGGGCCTTGCAATGCTTTTTCATTCACATCTCCCTGCTCATTATTGGCTACATGCTTTTTGTTGTGCTGTTTATGTCATAAATCGGTTATCGACCACTCTTCTAAATGGTGTTTCTCCATTTGAGACCTTATATAATACTCCTCCTAATTATGCACACTTTCATCCTTTTGGCTGTCGAGTTTATCCTTGTCTCCGTGACTATGCCACTAACAAATTGTCTCCTCGCAGTGCACCTTGTATTTTTCTTGGATACAGCAGCAACCATAAAGGATTTCAATGTTTGGATCCTTCAACCTCCCGGTTATACGTAACAAGACATGCCAAGTTTGATGAACTTTATTTTCCGTGTTCAAAAAACAGGAACTATATCTCCACTTTCCGGATTGGGTTTTTCTTCATTTGCTGAACCAGCCTCAACACCTGAAATTCCTGCTCCAGCTCCTGCACCAGCTTCTTCTTTGCCACTATCCAAGGAAATTGTGCACTCACCAACCACACCTTGTGGTGTATGTCCTGTTGAAGATACTCCTTCAACTGCTGTTTCCATGCCTGATACTCAACCACAAATACACGGTAGTGTCCAGTCTACTCATCCTATGGTCACACGCGCCAAATCAGGTATTTTTAGGCCTCGTCATTTTGCTGACATTACCACCTACCAACCATCTTCTCTTCTTTATGCTCTGCTCACCACTTCTACACCCAAAGGGTTCAAATCCGCTGCCAAACATCCTGGTTGGTTGGATGCTCTGCATAAAGAGCTCCTGGCCCTACACTCCAACAATACTTGGGATCTTGTCTCACGCCCATCCAACACCAACATTGTAGGATCCAAATGGGTGTTTCGCACCAAATATCTTTCAAATGGGTCAATTGACAAATTAAAAGCACGGTTGGTTGCACAAGGCTTCACTCAAACACCTGGTCTTGACTATTATCACACCTTCAGTCCTGTTGTTAAAGCTGCCACGGTTCGTGTCATTCTCACTCTAGCAGTAATGAATAATTGGCCTCTTCATCAATTGGATGCCAACAATGCATTCTTGAATGGGCACCTGACACATCCTGTCTATATGGAACAACCTCCTGGGTTCGTTGATCCTCGATACCCAAATCATGTTTGTCGACTTCGGAAAGCTCTTTATGGCCTCAAACAGACTCCTCTTGCATGGTTTCAACGATTCAGCTCGTTTTTGCTCAGTCTTGGGTTCCTCGGAAGCAAGGTAGATCCATCTTTATTTGTCTACCACAACACTATTGCCACTCTATATATACTTGTTCATGTTGATGACATAATTTTGACAGGGAATAATAATTCTTTACTTCAAAAGCTTTTGGCAAGGTTCAAAACTGAGTTTGCTATCAAGGATTTAGGTCATCTAAATTACTTTCTTGGTCTCGAGGTCCAATACACTACCAATGGTGTCTTTCTTAGCCAGACCAAATATGCTCAAGACATTTTATCTAGGGCGTAGATGTTGGATGCAAAACCGACAGCCACACCTCTCCAACCTTATATTCAATTGACAACCACAGGAGATCCATTCTCTGATCCCACTCAATATCGCTCTCTTGTTGGTGCACTCTAGTATCTCATTATAACTCGTCCTGACTTGTCCTACGCCGTAAATTTGGTTAGTCAGTTCTTCAAGCTCCAACAAATGATCACTTTCAAGTAGTTAAATGCATCCTTCGATATGTCAAGGGCACCATGTCCTATGGCCTATCCTTCACTTGTGGAGCTTCCCTTAATGTTCTTGGATACTCGGATGCTGATTGGGCTCGATGTATTGAGACTAGGCGATCTACCTATGGTTATTCCATGTTCTTAGGCGGAAATCTCGTCTCATGGAGTGCTAAGAAACAACCAACTGTAGCTCGATCAAGTTGTGAATAAGAATATAGAGCCATGGCTAATGTAGCAGCTGAACTAATATGGATTACTCATCTTCTACATGATCTGCATATTTCCTATCAAGCGCCAACTCTTCTTTGTGACAACAAGAGTGTTATATTCCTCTCCCAAAATCCTGTGGCACACAAACGCGCTAAACATATTGATATTGATTATCACTTTGTTCGAGAGCTTGTTCTATCTAACAAACTCATCACTTAATTCATTCCTTCTGATCTCCAGCTAGCAGACATATTCACTAAAAGTCTGCCTCGACCATTGTTCTAGTTCTTCACAGCCAAGTTGCACGTTGGACCAAAATACCACACTTTGCTTGAGGGGAGATGATAGGAAATAATATATTTGATTATAGTTTACCTTATTTAGTTTCTACATAATTGATTCTGTCTTGAATAATTGATATATTCTTTCTTAATTATTGTACGTTAATTATTGTACGCTGATTATGTACATTCTATATATTGTACGCTGGTTACTCTTTCAAGATCAATAAAACACATTTGTTACAATTCTTACAGTAATATTACTCGAGCCCAATCTAGAAGGAGAAACATCCCTTTATTTCAATAGTATGAAAGGAAAAAGACTTCTGTTAAAATGTTGAGATAACTATTTTTTTAATTAAAAAACTACATACAAAATAAGAATAACTACTTAACCATAATAATTTTTATATTTAATTATATAAAATAAATATAACAAACCAAGCATGTGTTTTAAAATTCAAATATTTATAACTTTTTATTCACCTTCTTTTACTTTTAAATATTTTCTCGTATTTCAACACATAATTTATTTTCTTTTCTTTTCTTTTTCATTCTTTTTTTGATTTCTACTCATTTATCTTTATGATAATATTAAAGTATACATCATTTGTAACATTTCATTTAATAAATTAATTTATTAAACAAAATATCATAAGATTGATATAACATAATAGTTAAATAAAAAAAAACATATAATTTATCGTTATAATTATTCAAAATAATAATTATATGGCTTAATACTCTTGATGGTCCCTATTTTCGTTAAGTGTTGAGATGACATTTAATTACTGCCACATCACCATCTTCTTCAACCTTCAACCCACCAAACCCTACCGCCACTGAGCCCTAACGCCGCCGCTGCCACAAAGATCATCCAAAGTCACCATGCTTTCGTGAAGTCGCACCTGTAGAGAACCATGGCAGCCATCACGCGCAACCTCCATGGCCACCACCATCAAAGTCGCAATCTCCCCCAAATCATGAAACCCTAATCTTGAACTCCATTCGAATCTTCATTCTTGTTCATCAGCCATGAATAATCCAAATTGAGAGCTTCGTTGTAAGCGCGACAATCCTTGTCGCCGTCGTTAAAAGCTTCAGGACCATAATCTTCTCCAACCTATAGAGAACCACAACAAAATCCAAAAAAATCTCAAATCAAAGAAACCTAGAATCACGCCGCTGTTTGCCTCTACCGGCCAACATGAGTGCTTTCTTATACAACTAGGTTCATCTTCTTCATGCTACCATGAGCCGCACAATTCGCGAAATCATCCTCCATTGAATCAAAGCGAGCAGCATTTTCCTTCTTCTTGCGGCGCTGGCGCGGGGTTTCCCCAAAATGCAGAACCCTAATTTTGGGGTGGGGGCTTGAGACTCTACTTTTGGTGACATGGCAATAGTTAAATGTCATCTCAACACAGTTGTGCACACCTGGACTGTCTACCGTTAACGATTTAAACAACATTTGCAAAAAGAACCAAATTGAACAAAATTTACATTCTTTAGGACAACATTGAACAGAAAAAAAAACATGGGGACCAAAACAAACGCACTTGATGAAAATAGGGACCATAAGGGGTATTAAGCCTAATTATATCAATAAAATATATTTACAAACCTTTCTATATACAAAGTATCACAAAAACAATAAACTTTTATAGAAAACATCTAAGAATATTTACATTTATATACACAACTATATACTAACTACCAATATCAATCTATACGTCTCCATCGACATTACATTAGACTATCACTTATAGAGAAACAACAAAACAAGCAAAAATGAATCAACATATCATAACTTACATTAAAAATTTATAGAATTCAATAAAAATAAAATCATACAACCAAAAGACTTTTACACTCAATTATTCGGATACGATACTTCACATTGACGTTACTAAATGTGTGCACCCATGATAATATTTATACTCTGCAGAGTTACAAATAAGGGTATCTCGACCTACTACAAATGAGGTAAATCTTCCATTCCTAAGACCCAAAAGGACTAGGATAAAGACCTCCTGATATTTTCTCCACACCCCATTTATCTCTACATGAGTTGAATGGTTGATGGAATATCTAAATACCTACTTACTGAGTCTACCATCATGCATTCACCAGAATTTACTTGAACACAAAACCTCTCCTTGAGGTTCTTCTCACAATCCATGGCTCTCATTCTCATCATCACATACATATATATCATCCCATGAACATCGATAATTGCATACATATGTATACTTTAAATCACTTTAAACAAAGCTTTATTCATAACATAGATAATGAAAGAAAAGAACTAAGTACTAAGCACTCAAAACTCCATTTTTTCAAAGATAATGAATTATATAATCTCATAATCGATTATTTCCGAGAGCATTCAAATAAGAAATGAACTGTAACTGAAATAATCGATTATCTCTCTTGCTAATCGATTATTCCAGAGAGATTTCAAGCTAGGAAAGAACTCTGACTGAGATAATTGATTATCCAACCCTATAATGTTTTACCTCTATTAGTTTTTCACAACAACCTCAATTTTGGACCAATATGCAAATTAAACTTATTCAAAAGACCAAATTGGTATCCTTAACCTTGTATTTGATTCATAAACCTATTTATAACTTAAATTAGGACATTATTTGCTCATTTGAGTATGAATCCAAAGCATTTAGACTAATTCAATTACATAAAAGCTCACACAATAGTTCCCACTCTTTAAAAAAAAAATTTTTTGCAAAGTAAGGTGCCAACTAAGTCACAAATGGGGGTATGTTTAAAGCACTCAATTACCAAACAAGAAAGAAGATTTGATAAGCACTCAAAGCCAAAACATGCTGGCTATTTGGCTTAATGGAGGTATGTTTAAAGCAAGTTTTTCTTCTAATTTTTTCAAATCAAAGCAGTACCCAGCTGTGACTTGGCCACAATGTTAAGAATGTTTGTAATTTCCCATAATATCAAGCATTGCAACTAAGTGCGACCAAGTAACCACAATTTACGACCTAGAATTAAAGTTCAAAGATAGGAACCTTTTCTCTTTGGATGCTAGGAAACCGGAAAATGAAAAGGAAAGCAAAGCATTATGTAAGACTAAAGTCCATGCAAGGAAATTAAAATGGTGGGTATAAGATTGAAGAGTGAAGAAACACCTGAGATTCCAGCAGTGCAATAAACAAGGATGAAGATCATGCCACCAAAGGCCCAAGCAATGCCAAGAATGCCAACCCCACCACAGATCACCCCCAGCGTTTACATCACTCTGGCTCTTGTAACCAATAACAGTGAGCATTGTGATGTAAAGGAAGAGCACTGTGACAATGAACTCAGCAATCAAGGCCCTGTAGAAGGACCACTGTGTGAGTTCCTCACCATCAATCAAGGGTGCTGGAGGAGGTTCATAGTAGTCCTTTGTAGAGAAGGAACCACCCTCAACATCATGCTTAGCCATTGCAATCTGCAACCACACTTTTGACAATGATCAAGAAAAGAAAAAAACTTCAATAGAGTGATGGAAGAGCCTGAGGAGGTGACCGATTGGCAGCTCCTCGAAGCTTCTCCGATGAGTAAACACGTAGTGGAAACTCGAAAATCGAAGAGTAAACCCAAGCAGACACAAGGAAACCCAAAAATCTAGAGTTTAATCGGTGTGTGTTGAAGGTATGGTGGATGAAGATGTTTTGGACGGTGCAAACCCTAACCGAACACGAAACCCTATAACAGTGGGGAAGCATAAAACGAACCGATTAAACGGTTCAAAAACTAGATTGAACGGTGGATAATGAACAAATGGTGGAAAGGCTTTTAATGGAAAGAAAATGGTGCTAAACGAAGAATCAATCGGTAAAAATGGACGGAAATGGTGAGAGAAGGTTTTTAATAGGTAGAAATCAAAAGAAATGACGAAGGAAGATGAATCTGTGAAGACAAAGAAATGAATTTTTTTTTTTGAGTTCAAGAGGGTTTGAAAACTTAGGTTTAATCTCTATTTTCGTCCAGAATTTCAATTAGGTCCCTTTCTTTTTTGGCATCTCAATTGGGTCCTTATTTTTGTTAATTTGATGCAAATAAATTCTTTCCGTCAATTTCATCAAACAGCTTTAATCAGTGTGTGACGTGGTTTGGTGACACTGCATTTTTAATACACGTGTAAAAAAAAAAGTGTCTGCATTGAATTTTTTAACATTTAGAATTAAAGAATTAAGTAAATATATTATAATATGAAATAAAGAAAGGGCAAAGGTGGAAAATATGATTGTTCCTTTTGTTGAACATTCATTGTCTCTGCAAGTGGGAAAGCAAAATCAAATTGGGAAATTTTATCTTTTAGGGTTCGTGTCTTATAGTTGGGGACGTTGTTGTTCGCGTGGATGCGAGGCAGAACAATTTGCTTCTTCAACAACCAAGCAAAAAAAGGCACCTTCTGAAGCAGTTGAAATTGTTAAAAATGACACCAGAGGCTTAGACTCCGCCAGAATTTCAAATGAAATTGCAAACCAGTAATTCATCATGATAGTGAGCCAAAAAGTAATGTTGATGGTAAAACAGTGTCCAGTATCGAGGTGCCCAGTGCAGAAAGTGAGTTTAAGGCCATGGCTGCAAATGCTTCTATTTTTACCTTTGGAGATGACAAAGACTACGAAAGTGATTGAGCTACCTCAATGTGTCTTTATACTTCGATTTTTGTACATAAAATTGCTTGCAACTTCCACAACAATATTTTGGTCATCCATTTAGTTATGCAGATTAATTCAGAAAAAAAAAAACTAACAGAAAACCAAAACAATATAATGCA
This sequence comes from Vigna reflexopilosa, assembly GCA_027742785.1. Lineage (NCBI taxonomy): Eukaryota > Viridiplantae > Streptophyta > Magnoliopsida > Fabales > Fabaceae > Vigna > Vigna reflexopilosa. The sequence continues at coordinate 14,627,151 of CM050928.1, read as the reverse complement.
GTGCAGAGTTATCTGGACATAGATGCAGAATCACAAATCTATAAAGCCTAAAGGAGCAAAAGGAAAATTTCCCATACAGTATGGAATTCAAATTAGGATTAATTAAAAGTCATTTCAGCTACAAAACATCATCACAGTACTGCATCCTATCAAAACGAAAATACATGATATAAAAAAAACTCGAATAACAATGTCCCCAACTATGAGACACGAGCCCTAAAAGATAAAATTCCCCGATTTGATTTTTTTTCCCAATTGCAGAGATAATGGTTGTTTCAGAAAAAGGAACAATCAAATTTTCTACCTTTGCCCTTTCTTTATTTCATATTATAATATATTTACTTAAATATTTAATACTAAATTTTAAAAAATTCAATTCACACACGTTTTATTTGACACGTGTATTAAAAATGTAGTATCACCAAACCACGTCACACACTGATTAACGTCATTTCATGAAATTGATGGAAAGAATTTATTTGCATCAAATTGGCAAAAATAAAAACCCAATTAAGACGTAAAAAAGAAAGGGACCTATTTAAAATTCTAGACGAAAATAGAAACTTATTAAGATATTAATCCTAAAATTTAAGGTGACATTTTTTTAAGGTTTAAGAAAGTCTTCATGTGAATCTTAATACTCGTAAGAAGTACTATTCACATGGCTCATTGAATGACCCAGGTTTAAATAATTTTGAATTAAATTAAATATCATTTTTTTCTTTTGCATGTTTTGGATGCGTCCTCAGAAAAAAAAATACGGTAAAATATGGAAAAGGTAATCGTAAAAATTAAATTGGTTGATTTAATTAATTTTTAACGTGTTAAAAAATAAACTAAAGTTTTAATTATAATCAGTGTTGTAATTATAATTTGTAGCTAAATATTTTTGCTGTTAATACAATAAACTATTAGACTATTGCCATTGAAAATGCATGAGGTTTGATTATTCATTTCTATTTTTACAATAAAAATTTATCTCCATCTTTATTTTTATTATATTTTCTCATTTTATTAATGTGATTTATTTTGGTTGACGATGTCAAATATTATGAAAATTATAATTATACAAATATAAGACTATTAAATAATAATTAGATAAATGTCAAAGTGATTGTTTTAAGTTAGAAAATTTAAATTAAAAAATTAATATAAGTTTATTAATATAATTAATAAATTAAATATATTTTAATTATTTAGAAAAGAACAAAATAAGTATTGAGATAGGTACATATTTATTTTTATTCTCATATCAAAGATAAAATATTAAATATTATTTATAATCCTATTATATCAATGCGAAAAATTTTCATTAAAATTATGATGAGTAATATAAATAAAAAGAGAATTAATTATACTTTCTTTTACTAAATTTGTCAAATTAAACAAATTATGACGAGTCATGCACCATCTCCTTTCTTTGTTGTAAGGCAAATTTCAACAAAAGTAAGAATTATTATCTTTCATCACATAATCTATTTCTTCCGAATGATAAAATGATTTCAACTATTTTAGTATATCAGTATAATTTTATTTATCAAGAATCATCAATATAATATTAATATTAAAATAGCCATCAATAATTTATATAATAATATTAAAAAATTCATCAGTATAATATTAATAAACAAATAGTCATTAATTTATTAATATTAAAATATACGAATATAGTAATATATCAATAAATATTTCCAACAAAATATATTTAAAACATTAACATAAATTTGAAAAGAAAAATTGTTTCTTCACTATTTATTCAAAATTTGGATTTTAAATTTTTTAATATTTCATTTTAATATAATAATATTACTAAAATAAAATATCATATATTTAATATTTAATAATAAAAACTGATAATCCATAATCTAGACTATGTTATTACAATTATTCAAAAGACATGCTTAAGATAAACGTAAACAAAATTAAGAATTTCTACTATGAGAACTAGATAACTGCTTCATCTCTCTTTTTATGTAAATCAACTCCTATTTTTCTTATATGATCACAATACATAAAGTGATTATTGTAAAATAAACGAAACAAAAACACACAAAAAAAAAAACCTAACAACACGAAAGAGTAAACTAATTTATAAATAATATATATTATTTTTTTAACATTCTAAAATATAGTATAAATACTATAAAAAAATTATCATAATTTTAATAAAGTAGATTAGTTGATAAACAGAAATATAAAGTTAATTACACACTCGCTGATTCTTCCTCCAAAGTCTGCTCGACTAAAACCTCATCCTCCCTTGCTTACATCCACCAGATGATCATATTTAAGACAGTCAAAACACCAAGACATACAAATGAAATACAAGAAAAAAGGGTACGCTAGATACAAAACAATTCATAATACACTCAAAACATTACATACATAAATCATAGATAACCTGAATCAAACCAAACATCTTTATCAAGATTGGACTATCCGGATTTAGTATGAATATCGAACTATGGCAGGTTGTGCACTTGTGGTGGCCTTTACTGCTTTGCAAAGTCATTGCCAATGAGTTTCACTATATCACACTCACAAGGTTAGTTTGTACTGCGTCTGTCTTAGGCCATACTAGAAGCACTTAGACTAAGACCTGCTACTACTCTCACCACATTTTTGAATATTCTCTACTTGAAAATTGATGACTATTATAGTGTTAGGATAACTCCCAAGATTGAGCTACCTGCACTCATACTAATAATACTTGAACCATCCAATAAAAGGTTTCTCCTTGGAACCCATTTCCATGATTTTCATTTCAATATAGAATTAAACATATCACTTTCTATATCATCAAATAACTCATAATAAACCATCACATATACATCAAAGAAGAAAAAACAGTACATCAGAAAACATTGGATAACCCAAAACTGAAAAACCCAAAAATTGGCTAAGGGGTGCTCACCCCCCAAAAATGGACACCCAGGTGCCAAAGTCACTGGAATAGGACACCTGAGGGTTTTAGAGAAATTGTTTGTGTTTTAAGTAATGAAACGAGTTTAAGAAATTCTATTTATTTTATTGAATTATTTTAACTTTAAAACATTTAGTCTCATTATTTTAAAAAATTTATCAACTATAATACTTTATTTTCTAAGTTCAATTTTTATCAAAAACATATCGAGTATATAATTCCAAATAGATATTACACTAAAATATCATGCACCAAAAGACATTTATTAACTCAATTATCTGAATACATCTATTGATATTTGATCTTTAGAACACTATAAAAAAAACAAACTGGATTTAGTACTAAAAAAAATTTTAGGCTCTTTTTTCTCATATAATTAATTTAATAGCGAAATATTAGAATTAAAATCATTTTTAGGCCTTTATTTTGTAGAGGTGTAAAGTGAGTCTTTTAGCTATTTCACCCTTGAGTCGGTCTTGAGTGGTGCTCGTTGTTGTATCATAATTTTAAATTCTCTCTTTAAGCTTTAATTGATTAATTTGGCACCTCTTAGTTAATCTATGCTTAGTAAACATCCTACTACCTAGAAATTTCAAATCCTTACTCAAGTGGGACCATATTACTCAATTAAAGAACGTAATTCGAAACTAGACATGCTTCTCACAATTAAAATGTATAACTCACCAACACTTAACAAATTTAACAATTTCAACATTAGTTCAAACCAAATCAAACAATAATTCAAAACTCAAGGTTTTTCTACATCAAAATTACAACCAACAATTAGAACAAAAAGCAATATGAAATAGTTAAAATTAGTTTTCCTCACCTTATTTGATAGTTCAAAAAGCTCTAACTGCACCTATTACACCAAAACACCTATACTCACACGATGTTTTACGTACACATAAGAGCATCATAAGGATGATAAAATCATATCATTATGATTACTAATCAACGAGAGTCATATAGATGGCTTATTGACACATGTAAACAAAGGAGACCCACATACAATTTGAAAAACAAGTTGGTTGGAAAGATACCATTGAATAAATCATTCCTACGATCTTAGATCTTCAAACAGATGAAAAAAATAAGAAAACATAAAAAGAAGACATAAAACTCTCAAAATAATGTGTTTTAAAATAATAAAACTTCTTTATAAATGAAATAATATGTTAAAGTAATAAAACTTGTTTATAATTTTTTTATTTATAATGTTAAAATAATCAAATTTTATTATTTTATAGACATTATCCATCCTAAACTTAAGTATTTATAAAAGAATTTTACGAAATTTTTATATTTAGAAAAGAATTAAAATAATCATGAACAAAATAGAGTATACATATAAGAAACTTTTAAACAATAAAATTTCAACAAACACTCATTTTCTATGATGTTAAAATTTAAAAATTGAAATTAAATTAATAATGGCAAAGTTAAGTTGATTCTCTTCAATAAAATTTATTATTTATGAAATTTTTGATATATTTAATTCATCATTTATTACTGCATTAATTAATATTTAATTTAAAAATCAATACTAATTATTTATATTGGGACAGATTTAAGGTTGAACTTGTAACAAAAAAGACAAACAATGAATTTTAAATATTAAAATTTGATATTATTATTTAATATTTTATATTTTATATCATAGAAGTAGATTTGAAATTATTTTAAATTTTTTAAGTATTAACTTTTTATCCGGTTTCGAATTTTTTAGTGTGAAATTATAAATTTTAGATAAAAGAAATTTAGATTAAATATATCAATTTTAAAATTATATTATAATTAAGACGGTGATTTTTTCCTTTTAAAACAAGCAGAATTTTAATATAAATAAAAAAAAATTCGTAAGACTATTTTAAATTAAAAACATAACAATAACAATGATTCTAAATTTAATTGTTTTCTAACTGATGTCACCGAGAGATCTTAATTCCATATTCAATCCGACCACTTTAATCACATAATATACCTCCAATGCCATATTAATTTATACACACATCATGCAAAATCAACCATTCTTACTTTACAATAAAATCCAAATACACCCTTAATTCACAAGAGCAATTAACTAGAAGTTTGAACCAAACGTTTTAAGCATGAGTCGAACACTTAGTGCATAGGCCGACCACTGGGGAAAAATGGGCTGAGTGTCAGTCAGGACCGAGCACCCTTTGATAGATCGAACGGTCATGAACTGTCATGGCTCAAGTGAGACAAACCCAACTATAACCGAGAGTCTTCACAAGACCGAACGACCATGAGAAGAATCAATTCTACTCTGACCGAGAGCATAAGATCGAACGACCATGAGAAGAACCCATTCTTTTCTAACCGAGTACACACAAGACCGAAAGCAATACGAAGCTGAGAGCAATACAAGGCCGAGAGCACCTAAGACCGAGAGCAATACATGACCGAACAGTCATATTATGCAGAGATCGTCCAAAGTCACCATGCTTTCGTGAAGTCGCACCTGTAGAGAACCATGGCAGCCATCACGTGCAACCTCCATGGCCACCACCATCAAAGTCTCAATCTCTCCCAAATCATGAAACCCTAATCTTGAACTCCATTCGAATCTTCATTCTCGTGCATCAGCCATGAATAATCCAAATTGAGAGCTTCGTTGTCAGCGCGACAATCCTTGTCGTCGTCGTTCAAAGCTCCAGGACCATAATCTTCTCCAACCTATAGAGAACCACAACAAAATCCAAAAAAATCTCAAATCAAAGAAACCTAGAATCGCACCGCTGTTTGCCTCTACCGGCCACAATGAGTGCTTTCTTACACAATTAGGTTCATCTTCTTCATGCTACCATGAGCCGCACAATTCGCGAAATCATCCTCCATTGAAGCAAAGCGAGCAGCATTTTCCTTCTTCTCGCGGCGCTGACGCGGGGTTTCCCCAAAATGCAGAACCCTAATTTTGGGGTGGGGGCTTGAGACTCTACTTTTGGTGACATGGCAATAGTTAAATGCCATCTCAACACAGTTGTGCACACCTGGACTGTCTACCATTAACGATTTAAACAGCGTTTGCAAAAAGAACCAAATTGAACAAAAATTACATTCTTTAGGACAACATTGAACAGAAAAAAAAACATGGGGACCAAAACAAACGCACTTGATGAAAATAGGGACCATAAGGGGTATTAAGCCTAATTATATCAATAAAATATATTTACAAACCTTTCTATATACAAAGTATCACAAAAAAGATAAACTTTTATATAAAACATCTAAGAATATTTACATTTATATACACAACTATATACTAACTACCAATATCAATCTATACGGCTCCATCAACATTACATTAGACTATCACATATAGAGAAACAACAAAACAAGAAAAAATGAATCAACATATCATAACTTACATTAAAAATTTATAGAATTCAATAAAAATAAAATCATACAACCAAAAGACTTCTACACTCAATTATCCAGATACGGTACTTGACATTGACGTTACTAAAAGTGTGCACCCATGATAATATTTATACTCTGCAGAGTTACAAATAAGGGTATCTCGACCTACTACAAATGAGGTAAATCTTCCATTCCTAAGACCCAAAAGGACTAGGATAAAGACTTCCTGCCATTTTCTCCACACCTCATTTATCTCTACATGAGTTGAATGGTTGATGGAATATCAAAATACCTACTTACTGAGTCTACCATCATGCATTCACCAGAATTTACTTGAACACAGAACCTCTCCTTGAGGTTCTTCTCACAATCTATGGCTCTCATTCTCATCATCACATACATATATATCATCCCATGAACATCGATAATTGCATACATATGTATACTTTAAATCACTTTAAACAAAGCTTTATTCATAACATAGATAATGAAAGAAAATAACTAAGTACTGAGCACTCAAAACTCCATTTTTTCAAAGATAATGAATTATATAATCTCATAATCGATTATTTTCGAGAGCATTCAAATAAGAAATGAACTCTAACTGAAATAATCGATTATCTCTCTTGCTAATCGATTATTCCAGAGAGATTTCAAGCTAGGAAAGAACTCTGACTGAGATAATTGATTATCCAACCCTATAATGTTTTACCTCTGTTAGTTTTTCACAACAACCTCAATTTTGGACCAATATGCAAATTAAACTTATTCAAAAGACCAAATTGGTATCCTTAACCTTGTATTTGATTCATAAACCTATTTATAACTTAAATTGGGACATTATTTGCTCATTTGAGTATGAATCCAAAGCATTTAGACTAATTCAATTACATAAAAGCTCACACAATAGTTCCCACTCTTTAAAAACAATTTTTTTGCAAAGTAAGGTGCTAACTAAGTCACAAATGAGGGTATGTTTAAAGCACTCAATTACCAAACAAGAAAGAAGATTTGATAAGCACTCAAAGCCAAAACATGCTGGCTATTTGGCTTAGTGGAGGTATGTTTAAAGCAAGTTTTTCTTCTACTTTTTTCAAAACAAAGCAGTACCCAGCTATGACTTGGCCACAATGTTAAGAATGTTTGTAATTTCCCATAATATCAAGCATTGCAACTAAGTACGACCAAGTAACCACAATTTACGACCTAGAATTAAAGTTCAAAGATAGGAACCTTTTCTCTTTGGATGCTAGGAAACCAGAAAATAAAAAGGAAAGCAAAGCATTATGTAAGACTAAAGTCCATGCAAGGAAATTAAAATGGTAGGTATAAGACTGAAGAGTGAAGAAACACCTGAGATTCAAGCAGTGCAATAAACAAGGATGAAGATCATGCCACCAAAGGCCCAAGCAATGCCAAGAATCCCAACCCCACCACAGAGATCACCCCCAGCGTTTACATCACTCTGGCTCTTGTAACCAATAACAGTCAGCATTGTGATGTAAAGGAAGAGCAGTGTGACAATGAACTCAACAATCAAGGCCCTGTAGAAGGACCACTGTGTGAGTTCCTCACCATCAATCAAGGGTGCTGGAGGAGGTTCATAGTAGTCCTTTGCAGAGAAGGAACCACCCTCAACATCATGCTTAGCCATTGCTAGAGTATTTCAAAATACAAGATATCACTAAGAAAAAGCTAAAAGAAAGTCCTAAGAGCTAGGGGCAGCTGCATATGACTCATCAAAAGTCAGCTCTAGTGAAGCCTCCTCTCCATCTGCTCCCATCCAAATTTGGATGATCATCGCAAAGAGAAAATCATACAACATGCAACACAAACAAGAGTAAGGGTAAGCTAGGTTTCAAAGAAACATGTAATTCATCATACAATAGTAAAAAAAATAGAAAGCATGAGCATACAAGTGATTAAACAAATTATCCTATCATGTTATGACACACATGACTCGTCCGGACTTAACATGTATGTGGAGCTGGGGCGGGTGTTCACTTGTGGTGGCCTCTACTGCTTTGCAAAGCCATTGCCGAGGGGTTTCACCCGACCACACACAAGGCTAGTCCATTACCGCGGAATAGACCTCCAGTGATAGCGCCTACCCTTGGACCTCCCACTACTCCCACCACGTCAATCCTCTCTAATTGAGAATGAAAGACCGTTGGAGTATTAGGGATAACCCCCCATATGGAAGCCTCTCACATTCATTCAATACACTAACTGATCTCACCGAGAGATCTTAATTCCATATTCAATCCGACCACTTTAATCACATGATATACCTCCAATGCCATATTAATTTATACACACATCATGCAACATCAACCATTCTTACTTTACAATAAAATCCAAATACACCCTTAATTCACCAAGAGAAATTAACTAGAAGTTTGAACCGAATGTTTTAAGCATGAGTCGAACACTTAGTGCATAGGCCGACCACTGGGGAAAAATGGGCTGAGTGTCAGTGCAGGACCGAGCACCCTTTGATAGATCGAACGGTCATGAACTGTCATGGCTCAAGTGAGACAAACCCAACTATAACCGAGAGTCTTCACAAGATCGAATGGCCATAAGAAGAAGCAATTCTACTTTGACCGAGAGCATAAGACCGAACAACCATGAGAAGAACCCATTCTTTTATGACCGAGAACACATAAGACCGAAAGCAATACGAAGCCGAGAGCAATACAAGGCCGAGAACCATTACAAATCCGAGAGCACCTACGACCGAGAGCAATACATGGTTGAACGGTCATGAGAAGGACCAATCCTTCTCTGACCGAGACCCACAAGACCGAACGGTCATATTATGCAGAATTCTGCAGAATCTGGACAACACCCTCTGTACCATTTCTAACGACTTTTACCAACTTTTAACACCTTTAATTCTTGTTATACATATAATTAAACCTATCTCAATGATTCCAAACATCCTCATTACCTTTCTAAAGTGATTTACACTCCATTCTAACTCTAAAACACCAATTTCTCCAACTTAGAGACCCAAAACGCAATTTTACCTCTTTGCACCTGTTTTGATCAATTTAGTGACGCACACAAGTCACAATACAGTGGATAAAACTACGCCAACAGTCCAAAAACGTGACAGACCTCATTTGCTCAAAATCACTACCTCACTTCCTCCAAATGACCTAAAATTGACTCTAAAGACACTGGATTTCCTTTCTAACAGTACCATAACAGAATTTTCACACCAAAACAGTTCCAACATACACAATCTCAGCATTTTAAATCATTCCAAGACAGCACACAGTCATCACACACTAAATTTGCATATCAAACCCTTCCATACATGCATTTCAAGTCAACTAAAATCAAATCATGCTTCCAACAACATACCACTACAAAGTTTATCATTCACACACATCATACTATAAAAATAAGGATTAGAACTAGCTCCCCTTACCTCTAGAGTGGACAGCCAAATTCAAGAGGGAACCCAAAACCACCCACTTGCACTCCCAAAATGTTAAAATTACCTAGAAATCATCAATTGATGATTGAGAATGAATTTTAGAACCCAATAGAAGCTAGATTATAGAAGAAAACGAAATGGGTTGCATGCAACAAAAAAATTGCATGCTTACAACCCTAGGGCAAACGAGAAAGGGGGTTTTCTTACCGGTTGGAGGAAACGAAGATTCAATCTGTAGAAACATTCCTCTAGAAGTCCTGAAGGTCTAGGTAGCTTCAATTTAAGAAACCAACGGTTAGAATCTGAGTTGAGATGGAGAGATGCTAAGGTGCAAAGAAGAAGAAAAAGGTAGAAGGAGGTGGCTGTTATTTAAGAAAATGACTGAACTTTAGAATGCTAAGTTTATTTTACTTTACCAATATTGTTCAAGCTATCATATGCTGTCACATGTACCCACTTTTTGTTATCTTTTTACAAGGCCTTACAACTATAGTTTAAAAGATGAAAACATCCAAGTGCATAATTTTCCAAATTTTAAGATAAATAGGAGAATAACAATTTATTATACTAAATTAAATAGAAAATGAAACAAGGAACTTTATGCATAGAATAGAATGGTAAATGGACTAAAATTACATAATTTTCAATTCCTAGTTAGCTTTGTGAGGTTTGGTTTCAAGACCAAATCCAAAGGGGAAAAGGGGGTCATAATGAATATCTCCAACATTCATTGGCAATTGATCAACAGTTTTGAACCATGTTCTTGGAAGTTTTCCTGTGAAACCATAATCACCAAACAAAACATCAGTCACACCATGTCCTTCAGTACCAGGAAGCCAAGCAGCAACAAGAGCTTCAATTTTGTCAACATATGGTTGTAAAACCACTGGACGACCAGAGATTATCACAGTAACACATTTGACTTGTCCACACACATTCTTTATGGTTTCTGGCCCAGGTGCAGAGATTGTCAAATTCAAGCTATCACCGTTTGTTTCAGCATACGGTTTCTCTCCAACAACCACAATGGCATATGAAAAATTATTGGACTTCACATAGTCCAAATCAGGATTTTCCTTGTAGACTACCTTAGTATCTTTATCAACTGTGTTTTTTATTGCACTGAGGATTGTTGTACCTGTAAATGGCAAGACTTTATCAGTGTTGTACTTTTAGCAAGCTAAGAAAAATTGAAGTTTAACTCAATATTAATTAAAAAATTAATATATTTGTCTTTATTTCATTGTCTATGTAAGATTTCTAAAAAAATAAGAAAGGAAAAAAGTTGTGAAGGAATCTATAATATACCTTTGGTGACATTGTTTCCAGTAACTCCTTGCCATTCAATGGTCCAACCACCACATTGATATCCTAGATTATCAGCATGGCTTCCAGCAACCAATATCTTTGGAGCTCTTTTAGGAAGAGGGAGAAGTGGTTGGTTAGGATTTTCACCATTTTTCAATAGAACCAAGGATTTCCTCACAGCTTCCCGAGCCAATTTTCTATGTTTCTGTCAAAGTATAATGTCAAAATGATTTTATTTACATGTAAAAAATTATTGGGAGATAAACAATATGCACATGTTTCATGACTAACAAACCTTACTCCCAAGCTGGTGAACTAGGCTATGATCAGCCAAAGGGTTCTCAAAAAGGCCCATAGCAAACTTTACTCTCAAGATTCTCCTTACTGCATCATTAATTCGGCTCATTGGTATGGCATTACTTTTCACCAAAGAGGTTAAGCCATCTATGAATTCTGTGAAGTTAAGTGGAACCATTACCTACAACATTACCAAAGCAAATATTAAAAGATGATACAAGGTAAATGGAAAAACCATTGATGTTTGTACATAATCCATGTACTTAAAATTCACAGTTTACCATGTCAATTCCAGCATTGATTCCAGCATAAATGGAATATGTGTAATTAGCATCAGGAGGGGTAGTGATTCTATCAATCCCCTGCCAATCTGATATGACAAAACCCTAGAAAAAACATACAAATTTTAGGACTCGTTTACTATGTTGTCAATTTGGTATTTTGAATTAAATGAAGCCTTTATAAGTTGAGTGTTACCCTAAAGTGTAATGAGTTCTTGAGAAAGTTTGTGATTAGATCATGATTGGCATGCATCTTTTCTCCATTCCAGCTTGAATAAGAGACCATGACAGTAGAAACACCCTTAATGATTGCGTTATAATAGGCTGGCATGTGAATGCTAAGCAATCCATGTCTACTTATCACTGTGTTGTTCTCATTAATTCCCTTTGTGGTTCCTCCATCCCCAACATAGTGCTTGGCAGAGGCTATAACTTTTCTCCTGTGTGTACAAAAGTTACTATGTTAACACCAATACCAAGACTAATTGATCATTCAATAATATAAAAGGACAAGAAAAGAAAAAACATTCTAGTGTAAAGGCTCAATGTTATCATCGTTTAGAGGATAATGAGCTACCACAAAGTCATATTTTATAGGATCAATTTGTAAGTAACAAAAGATATAAAACTATGGAAAGAAAAGTTTCTTACTTTCCAGCAACAAATGGAACACCCTTTGGCGAGTTTGCTGGGATTTCACCTTGCAGACCTGGAATGATCTCTGTCATAGCTTGAACTATTTTGTGGTCTTCACTGTAACTTTCATAGCATCTTCCCCACCTGGGATCTCTACAAACCTATACCACAAATCTTATTATCATATAAAACTATATAATAAATGACAATTTATAATTAGATATTAATAACAAAATTATGTAGTAGAATGTTCTAAGTTACTTACTGCTATGCAAGGTGCAAAAGCATATTGAATTCCAGTAGCTCTAACTTCAAGGGCAGTTGCTGCTCCAATTTTCCTCACTAGTTTAGGGTCCCTGGTAGTCAAAGATTAACTTCATCAATATGCATAAGCATAAATAATATACACTTTTATTAAGGTAAGTTATTTGCTTCCAAAATTATTATATAAAAAAAGTAATGAATAAAAATGCATGACAATATTTATACGAACAACTTTTAATAAAATTAAAAAGAAAAAAATATTTGATACAGTATATCAAATAAATGCAAAAATGTGATATCTTACGATTATTCTAAAATAAAATATGTTTTGAATAAAAGAAATTATTAAAAAGAATATTTTAAATAACATGTGAATTAAGTATAATATAAGAATTACAAATTATAAAATTTACAATATTAAGTTAATTATTTGTCATTAATCATCTTTAAGTGAATTAGAATGTCATAATAAGTTTAAGACTATAAAATTAGAAAATTGTCTAGAAAGAACTCCACAAAGATTTAAGACTTTTAAAATATTCGTGTGATTTTTAAAAGTGAGGTCCACAAAAAATTTATGACTTTTATCAAATAAAATTTATGTTTTTATTAGAATTCGCTCACCTTTACCAATTAATAATAATAACTATTACTATTATATGGGGTTTTTATGATGAAGTAATATATATGTCTATATATTTTGTAAATGAAATATTTTAATAAGATTATTTCACTATTAATTTTATTGAGTGAGAAAATAAAATTAATAACTATCTCTCTAATTATATAAACACTTAATAAACAAAAATCTCATTATTTTTTTATCCAAAACAATTTATTTTTTAAAAATAAGTAGATTATTTATTCTTACTAAGAAAATTGTTTGTTTAACCTAAAAGAAAACAAAGTGTGAATATGATAAAAACTATGAAATGCCTATATATAATAGATATATTAATTTACCTGGTAGCACCTAGCCCAACATTGTGAGGAAAAATTGTTGCATTATATACATTATTATTTCCATGAACAGCATCAATCCCATATATCATAGGAATCCCCAATCTAGTTGATAAAGAACCCTTTTGAAAATCATTCACCATTTCAATCCAATCATATGCAGAAGCTTGTGGCTTTGGAACACTGCCACCCCCACTCAGCACACTCCCTACCAAAATCACAAACCATACAAGACAAAAGAATAAAAAATGATTAATATTCAATTAGAAATAAAATAAAATTGATAAAATTATAGGATATATGATATGATTTATAAAAAAAGAAAGTATGTTTTATTGTTATAAAATCAAACAACAGATGAGTCAAATGTGTTGAAATAATGAGATAAATATGTCCTATTATTCAAATATGCATATATATTTTCATCCAGCATTATCTGTTTGTTTTTCATTCAAAAAGGACAAAGAAGAAATTGACTTTACCAATATAATAGTTCTTCATGATTTCTGCAGAAGCAACCTTACGTTCAATCTGTGTCATTTGGCCAATTTTTTCCTCTAAAGTCATTCTGTCCATCAGATCCTTGATTCGAAGGTTCAAAGGCTGTTTTGGATCTTTATATTTCATGTACTTAGCCTCATTCATGGCTATGCAGCAATGCAACAGCATAAACCCCACAAAAAAGATACTCACTTTTGCCATTTTCTTCTTCTCCTCTCCTCAGTGCAACTTCACAACCCAAATGAAAAGTTATACGCAAGACTAACAAAAAAACAAGAACACAAACAGATCAAAAGCAAAATCAAAATCAAAATCTACCGTTTACAGAAAGTGAAGAGAAAAAGATACACAGACACCAAGAGGTTCGAGTCCCAAGCAGAATTGCAGACTCACCTAGGTAACAGAAGAGAGGAGAAGAAAAAAAACTGAGAAAATGCACTTCTTAATGTGCATGTTGTATGAATATATATAGAGAGAAAAACAAGATATTACCGTTATGTTTATTAAGATAAGATATATGATATTATACTGTTTTTTCTTTTCTGTTTTAAATTTGGATTTTTCTTTTCTGGTTTAATAAAAATGATATAATTGTTATTATTATAATAGTTAAATATGTTTTTGTTCCTTTCTTAAAAATTCGAATTACTCCTCAGACTAATTTAGTCTCCGTTTTTAGAATAAATTGAATTTAGTTATTTTAACTCAATTTTGTTAAGTTTATTTGAGATTTCAAATGTATTTTTTAATTAACATCTAAGAAAAAATATGTCAAAAGTATAAACAACTTAAATGCTATCATGAAATATGTTTGAAAGGGCAATTAAACTTAACAAAATGTGATTAAAAGAATTAAATCCATACATTTTTAAAATTGAGAGACTAAATTTGATCAAAGTTTCAAAGAGGGACTAATTCCAATTTTCACAAGGAACCAAAAACATATTTAACCCTTATTATAATTATGAAATTAAATATAAATACTTTTATAGTTTTGTTATAAATACTTTTTATTATAAAGAGTTTTTATTTATTCTATAGTTTTATAATTAAAAATGGGTTAAAGTTATAAAAATGGTCAACTAATATACTAAAATTTTAATTTAAAATTTTTATTTAAAGAATAAATTTAAAAATAAATGGGAATATAAAAAAGGAAGTCCCTTTTGTATATAAAGTATAGATATGATATGATTGTATTCGTTTTGCTGTTTTCTAAACTTATATTTCCGTTTGTTAATTATTTTTATAATTAATTATTATGCATTATATATCGGTTGTTAATATGTTTTTGTTGGTAAGGGATGATTGACTAGGCCAAAATCTGAAAAAGTTTACACAAAAGAATCTTCCTTATAAAGAATTCAAAACGATGTTTATCTCTTTGGCTTATATAAAGAATGTATTAATAACATATTAATATTTATTTTAAAACTCTTTAACAGTGAAAAAGTTTACACAAAAGAATCTTATAAAGACTTCAAAACGATGTATATCTCTTTGGCTTATATAAAGAATGTATTAATAACATATTAATATTTATTTTAAAACTCTTTAACAATGATACTGATTAATATTATCATTGATTTAATTGACCGAAAAAGTAACCATTGCTGGCTAAGTTTTACTTTTGGAATACGTGACATTAATTATGCAGTGTAAAAAGTTATTTTAATTTAAAGATTATAATTAAATGTTTGAGTAGATTATACTATATCCTGAGATGTGTGCATTTTATATTGTTGTTAACTTCAGTTAAAATTTATATTCTCTATGTCTCGTTTAGTTTTCCAAAAGCATTCCAAATTCATCCAATATTAATCAATTAATTATTATTGTTTATCTCAGTCAAATAATATATTTATTAATAATATAAAGGAAGAGAGAAAATCTTAAAAGAAGTGAGTATTTTTCTATATTGATAGATTTAATTACCTTTTTCTATTCTAAACCATTATAATTCTCTTTCTCTTATATATAGATATAAGTGTTAATTAATTATATTATATTTCTTCTCGTGTTAAAATTTACATTTCCTATTATACATAAATATATAAATTATTTTATTAGATACAAGTTATGTTATATTTTCCTCTCGTGTTGAGATTTACATCTTCTAATAAACACAGAAGGTACATATAAATCTATGTTCGTATATCATAGTAAGCATAAAATGATATAAAAGTTGTAATAAAAAAATGGAAAATGTTATCGTGTTCATATATTAATACAATAACTATTATCATCATCATTATTATTTTATATAAATCTCAATAGAGCTTTTAAAAAGTTATATTAATTTTTATGAAATTAAAACTCTAACGTTCATCAATTATTTTTATCTATTTTTATATAGGTTTAATGACTCTATCATAATCTTGATTAGCTTCTTTACTTATTGATTTTCTCAATTGGATCCTTAATTTTGAAAAATTAAAACAAATAGAGTTAGTTGACATGTTGATTGTCATTTTTTTTAATGTTGTGACATAGTTTACGTGGGATACTATAAGTGGGTGGTAGAAGCAATTAGAGTTCCTGTTAGAAGTGGACTTTAAGCCTAACTCAATCCTACAAAACCGGCTTATAAGGTGAGTGATGAAATCCGTTTTGGGAACTAAATGGAGATCCGTGAAGGGAGCATCAACTTAAGCTAAGGCTAGGAGATTGGAAGAAGAAGAAGGACTTTCAAGCTTGTTCTTGCTTTCCCTTAAGCCTTAGAAGACTTTAGACCTCTCATAAAGAGTCATGGTCAAAAGAAGATGAAAGAAGAAGATGGAGCTTGAAGGATTCTACTCCTATGAAGGATCACATTCTGGTCTTCTTCTTTATCTTAAAACAATTTTTGTAAATATGTAATATAATTCATTTTTAGGCCTTGTATTTGTCCAAGACACTTTGTTTAGAAGGTTTGATGGCTTTAAGAGTTAAAAATAGGTTAGAAATAGGATAAAAATGAGTTTTGGAAGGAGTTAGTTGCAATGAGCCTTTGCATTAAATTCTTTGACTAAGTTAGTTACAAAGCATAAGGCTCCTCATTTAATGCTTAGGCTCTTCATTTAATGCTTAGGCTCCTCATGTAATGATGAGGCTCCTCATGTAATAATGAGGCTCCTCATTGATGGATAGGCTCCTAAGTATTCCATGTACTCTAGCCTTCTCCTTCACCTATAAAAGGAGAGGCACCCTTTTGTAATCTGAGAACTATTTTGAATGCTAAAGTTTCTTTGCCAAATTTTCAAGACTCCTTCTCCTTAGTTCTCACTCTAAGAAATGTCTTTCTCTAGACTTCTTCTTACCTTCTCTTTCATGGTTGGCCTCAACTCCTAGAAGGACTTCTACCTAGACCATCCAACACCATCAACCACATCTCTTCATCTTGAAAAGCTTTCGCAACATCCATCATCTCACATAGAGTCCATCATTTGAAGAGCTTCATCATCACACCTTGGAGAGCATCTCCTGTTGAAGAAGCATCATCAAAGCAACTTCCATCAGTGAGGTTTGCACCCACTTATATGCTATGAATTGGCCTTATCTCTAGTTGATGTGGGACTTCCAACAGTTTCTTGGCCATTTGAAAATTAGGGATTTTGTTAGAGAGTTTAAGGTTCACTAAGCGTCCATCAACAGTGAAAGAGGAAGTTATGCTCGTGGTTGAAGTTCGTCTCTAACCCTCTCGTAGTTGGATTCATTCTCAGAAACAAAACCAAATCCCTCTCAACCGATAGTGTTACCATTTCAACTGTCGGAGACGGAAGGATGCACGAGTTATCCCATCAGACAGGCCTTGGGTGGCGGCGAGCATTGGAGGCGGTGTTGGCGTGGACAGGTTTCCCCATCGGACCATAGTAACAACAACACCCTTATTTCCTCCTCCGACGGCGTTGCGATGGTGCTGCCTTCTCCCACATGGTGGTGCTGCCTTCTAGAGTAGATATATATCGAAACTTTATCTCGAAATAAATCTTATAATTGGAGAAACCTACATATAATGCCAGGAACCTAATTTTCATGGTCCATACTATAAGGGCTTGTTGGTGTCCTCGCTGTGTAGCTAGGTTTGCATATCCCTATTTCCTTGCCTCGACTTCTGTCTCTGTACATGGCCTCTCTCAAACAATGGTCCTTTTGTCATTAAAGAAACTATATTCAATTATTCATACAAATTTTTACACAAAAATTTATACTATAGAGAGATATACAGATAGAATAGAGAAGAAAAAAAGATATAACTTTTTCTCATCAAAGACATTGAATTGATACAAAAATTAGTGTATTAGGACAAACTCCAATTACGAAGGAACCCTAATTTGAAGAATCACTCAGTTTTTTCCAATTTCTTTTCACAAATCTTAATTCGAACAAAAGGGCTGGGTGTAATTAAAATTTGCCCAATTTCTTAATTAAAAAATTTGAATTTACATGTCACAATCATCTTATTACCATAATGTATGCCACGTCATTAAAAAAACCATCATCAACATGTCACATCTACGTCAATCTAACAATGTTTGTCCAATTTAACGACATAACTCTATTTGTTTAAAATTTTCAAAATTAAGAACCCAATTGAAAAAACCAATAAGTAAAGGACCTAATCAAAATTTTAACCTAAAAATAAAATCTATATATAAAAAGTTTTATATCAAATAACATCATAATGAAATCTTAATACCCAACTAAGGTAACACATCAAAACTTTATCAATCATGTGATATTACAATAAAACATATATTAAAAAAAATCATGTGATCAAACCAAACTCATGGACAAGATAAAAAAAAAGTTAATAAAACAAATTTATATTGCAATTTCTAAAGAATTTTCGTAAAAGGAATCCTATCATACCCTATAAAATCATTTTTTAAGTTTAATCCCAAAATAATGAATTTATCAACAAATTTAGGACGATACCTTAAAATTATGTTTAATTACTATTTGATCCATGTTTTTATTTAAAAATATGAAATTAGTCTTACAGTTTTTATGTCTCAACGAGGTTTCTATTTGTGCAAATTGATACAATTTGGTTCTTATTTGTGAAAAATTTATATGATTATCAACAAAGAATTTTCATCAAAATTGAAGTTGTTAATAACGATGGTTTGTTGTGTTGGTGTAATTGACATAATCCTAGTGTCAAATTTGATAAAAAAATCCATGAACCAAATTAAGACCAAATTACATTAATTTTCAAAATTGAATCAATTTTCACAAATGAAGACCACATTACATCAATTTTCACAAATCAAAACTAAATTAAGACTAAAAAAATTGAAAGATCAACTTTGCATTTTTGGACCAAAATAAGAATCAAATGAGTAATTAAACCTTAAAGTTAATTACTTTGCTTATAGCAACACAACAAATCCATCTACTCTGAATGGATATGTTATAACTAAAAATTTACGATACAATACGTTTTTATATACAATGTATTAAAGTAATATTATTTATAAATTATATAAATAATTTTATTATCTTGAATATATTTATATATAATAATTAATCATTTGATTAAAATAATATTATAAAATAATATTAAGTGGAATTAAGAAAATAAAAATAAGAAAAAGAACTACATTAATGCATGGATAAAATTGAATTAGAAGTTTTATTTCAACATAGCTTTAAATGTAAGGATAGGATTGAATGATTTTTACTCCAACAAAGCTTTAAATGTAGGGATAAGATTGAATTAAATTTTTACTCCAACAAAACTTTAAATGCAAGGATAGGATTGAATTAAGATTCTAACTCTCTGGAAGTAGTAATTTATAAATAAGATACCATATGAGAAAAGTGACAAGTGTTTTATGGAAAGGATAAAAAAGAGAGAGAAGGGAAGAAATAGGAGAAAGAAAAAGAAAGAGAAAGAGAACACATATACTCCTACATCTTCTAACAATATCAAGGTAATAGAATGAAACATTTTGTAACATCTTAATTAATAGTGTAATACTACCATTTAGGACATTATATAATTGTTATCCATCAAGCATAAACAAAGTACACAATTACTTCATTATAGTCATCTCTGAACATAATATTGAAACCAAAGTAAATTCATATACAACCCATAAGAAACTAAAAGGGGATAAGAACTACAGAGCTTTTCAAAATATGGTGTTGAATTGAAAAAAAAAAAATATCATTTTATGGTCAATGGGAGATTTTTTCTTGGGCACAAAGTTTCTAAGAAAGGAATTGAAGTAGATTTAACAAAAGTGGAACTTATAGCAAAAATTCCTTCTCCTACCCATGTCAAAAGAATAAGAAGTTTCCTAGGCCAAGGTTGTTTTTACATACATTTTAAAGGATTTCTCAAAAATTGTTAAACCTCTAAATAATTTTGTTAGTCAAAGAGTTGCAACTTTGAAATGATATGTGATGCAAGCGACTAAGCAGTGAAAGCAATGTCTTAGATTGTCAAAAACAGTTTGATGCAACTAATCTTGAGTTTAATGTTTCCTATCCATTCTAATGTTTAAGGAACCAACTTGATCAATAAAACAAGTTCTGGGAACATAAAAATCAATTTTCGAAGTGTTATGGGTATTGTCATAGGGTTTGGGTGCCCCCTGAACGCCCCTGTTCAAGGGATTTAAACATGTACTTTATAAAAAGTAATTTATTTCTAAAAGATAGATTGCAAAAAAATAATATAAATCTTCTAAGATAGATAGAAACACTAATTACAACATTTATTTCTTCTTACTAAGAAGATAAAACAATTTAATTTATTTCGGCATTGATGTTAAGAAAAACAAAACAAAAGAAACTCTGATTACATTTTATCTTTATTGGCTTAACATTTAGATTAAAACACTAGGATTAAGCAATGCAAATCGAAGGAAATTCTCATCATGTTCCAAGACAGTTATATGTTTCTCTGACATTCTGATCCATACCTCTATTCCCTCTCTTGTTTCCATCAATATTACTGTGTTTGAGGTACTTTTTTGGTTCCTCCTCTATGAGCTAGCCACAAAGGTTTTCCACAACCAAAATCCACTCCTTTGTGACTTTTTTGAGTCCTTCTTTCAGAATTTCAACCAAATCTATAATCTTAGTGTTCTTGTTGACACCCCCTCAAGAACAACAAATGCAGGCCAAACCAAATTTCCCATAGCACCTTTTGAGAAAGTCTCCCCTATCCTTTTTCGCATGTCCACAACATGCAATGCAACCATTGGTCTTGTTTTTTCATAACATTCCTCTTTGATTGCTACAATCATATGTTTGCTTATGAATGAAGATACTACTTAGTATCGTGTTGGTTTTGTTTCATCACTTGTTGACATGGATTTTGGCTCATTCATGGCTTTGTGATCAAACAAGAATCTTCTTGTGGTGCAGTTTTCATCTATGTTCGAGGCCTTTATAGTCAACACACCAGCACGTACACCAGTGGTGTTTCTTGGAGGGAAGGCAAAGGCAGCATAAGAGAAATCTGGCCATGAGATTTCTCCCTTTGACCCTTTGCAAATGGCAAACCAGGTTTTCAAGAAGGCACTGCAAGAATATGCATCCAAGAGAATGTGGAGGTTACACAAGCCAATGACTATTCCTCCACATTGGAATTTGTTTACTTGAACAAGAAACTGGGGCAACACTTCTTGGTGAGGATGGCACTTGTTAGGCTCACATGGAAGTAACTGGTTTAGCAGTTCTAGTTTGGGTGGTTTTAAGAAAGTTCCATGGTGGTGTTCACCGAAGCTTCCATGAAAATTCACTAGTGGAAAAATAGCATACTATGAGGACCTATTATGACGGATGAAAACCATCCATCATAATAGGTTGACCGGTGGCATAATTGTAATAAAAGTTAGATATATTATGACGTAGTTTTGTACATTAGTCATAATATGAAATGCGGTGACAAAGTTGTAAATATGTTTAAAACATATTATTACGTAGTTTTGTACATCAGTCATAGAATGAAACGCGGTGGCAAACTTGTAAATAAGTGATTGAAATTTTTTTAATGTATTATGACTGATTTTTAGAAATCAGCCATAATACCTCTAATCCCGCTATCTCACGCTCCTAATTTCTCTTCTCTCCCTTTCTTCCTCACTCGTTCGCGATTCTTAGAAACCATTGAACCATATTCTTCCTTTCTTCCTCTCTTCCTCTCTTCTTCACTCTCCATCATCCGCCGTTCACTCAACTGTTCACTCTCGTTTCTCTTGTCTCCATCATCGAAGACTCTCACCACAGTTCTCATTCGCCACAGTTCAAGCGGTAAGCATCTTTCACCCTCAAAGGTTTCTTCGTATCTTCATATTCTCACTTTTTGACCGAATGTTTTGTTTTTTTCTTCATTTTTCACCGATTGAAATCGATTTTCTCAGTTTTTTGTTTCGGTCAAGCAGTTATTCGACCCGTGGAGGTAGGAGCTAACCTAGATAGATGTGGCTGATACTGCAAGTGTAGTTGCGTGTTCGTTCCCCTTTCGAAGTAAGGGTTTTTGTTTCGTAATTACTCTCTGAGATAGGCAACAACTTCTCCTATTGATACTGTTATATATGGTTAAGGGAATGCTAAATGAAACATCAAATCGGGTAGCTAAGTAGAGGTTGTGAATTATTCTGGTCGTATCAGATAATGGAAGCAAACTTTTGAAACTTATAGTCGGGCAGTGCAGTGCGGACGCCGATAGGGAGCACGACGATGAAGAAGACAGAGGAAGTACTCCGCAGCGAGATCGATGAGCTTCTTCGCCAACAATGCGAGGTTTTCTTTCTCTCTCTACACAAATATCTTAAATGTGTTAGATTCTTTCTAATGTTTGTTGATTTTGGAGATTACGGAGAGGCTTAGAGATCCTCGAGGTCTTCGCAGAGGTGCTTGGCGGGGCCTGCTCTTCGAACTAACGGTGGAGTTCGCCAAAGACCCTTCATTTGCTCTGTTAGTATTTCTGAATTCCCTATCTTCACTCTCTCATTAGGGTTATTTCCCAATTTCTTCATTCTTTTCAGTGCTGAATTTGAGTAGATTAATATGATGGTGTTAGATTTAATTGTATTGATACTTTTAATTTACTGTTAAGGGAGACAGGAATGATTCTGAAGGTCAACCTCCTACGAAACGTCGGCTTTCATCCACTGTGGTTAAGGTGTTCTTACTTATTTCTTGAATCTAGTTGTGTCTGGTTGGTACTTTGATTTTTAAGTTTTTTTTTCCTCTCTTGTCTTTTCGGGGCTTTATATTCCCATATTCGATTGTTTATAATGTGAGAAGTGGGGTGGGTGTGTTGCTTCAAAATTCGCCTGTGGTGTTAACTAGAGCTGTCAAAATAGTTTACAACTCGCGAGCCAACCCGGCCCATCACGGGTTCGGGCCGGGTTGGGTTTGAAAAAATTGTATTTTTTTTATGCGAGTTAGATTTCAACCCGGCTCATTTAAACCCGGCTCATGCGGGTTGAACCTGTGGTGGGCCGGGTTGGCCCACCAACCCGCTTACCTAATTTTATTTTATTAAAATTTAATTTTAATTTTATAAAAAAAATATTTATTATTTATTTTTTTGCTTGAAAAAATTATTTAAGTTCAATATTTTCAAAATTAATTAAACAACCATGTTGGGAGTGAAATTTATGAGTGAAATTTGTTTAGATTTGAATTATAGAATGTTTGTAATTTTTTTATTTTAAAAAAATTGTAATTAAGTGAGACAATGAGCCAACCCGTTTACCCACCAACCCGTGGTGGGTCGAGTCGGGTTCGAATTTTTCTGTCTCGTTAATAAATGAACCGGGTTGGGTTGGCTCACTAAGTGACCAACCCATGGTGGGCCGGGCCAGGTCGAACCGGGTTACCCGTTTTGACAGCTCTAGTGTTAACTAAAGCTGTACATCCTTCTCCCACAAGGGGAAATATAGGATGTGTTAACTAAAGTTGTGTTTGGGAATGAAGGTTGATGATGGCAAGTTGCCTAAAGATGCTGATGCAGGACAGGATGGAAAGGAAAAGGATTTAGCTATTCAAGGTGTGAATGGACCGGTGTAGTGGTCCAGAATGATCGGAACCTTTTCAATTCTCACCAAAGTGGATGGTCTAAGAGAGATGGCAATCAAATAACTTCCAAGGTGGTAAAGAGAAATGTGTTATCTTCCTGGTGATTGTTGGTTTAAAGTTGTATATCTAAAACTTTAGCCGGTTGTCCATGTCAGGTTTCTGATATCCTGTGGAACATGTTCCAAGGGTACTGCCAAAGAATGAGGATCCCAGTTTGGTTAATAAGAATAAAAGAATGTTGGGCCAGCTTCTGGGAACTCTGGAGGTATATATTAAATTAGTTGCTAGGTTCAAAATAATCTCATATACCTTGAAATTATTTCCAAGGCAGAGCAAAGGGCACGAGAAGAAAGTGAAAGGCTTAGGAAAGAAGAAAGTGAACATAATTCTGAAAAATGAAGGAGAGACTTGGTTGGCTTTCGATAATAACCTCCAATCTACTATTTCCCTAACATTATGTTAACAATACCAAATCCTTAACTTGGTCTTTAGAGGCAATCACATCCCCATATCAAACTGGCAGAACAATTTCTAATTCCTTTCCCTTGTCTGAGTTAGATGATGATCGACCAAGAAAGAAATATAGAACATCAACTTCTTCAACTAAGGAAGGTATGGATTCAAAAATCATTGTGCCTTCATTGGTGATCCAATACCTGAGGATGAAGCTCAGAAAATATGTGGATGGCGATATGAATTAAAGGTTGTTAGCCTGATTTTTTTGGCATGAATGCTATAAAGAACTTCTGTATGTATATTGTGCTCTGATAAGAGAGAGAATATTAACCTTTTTTGTGTCACTTATAATGATGGTCTCGTTTGCATTATATTTACTTTTGAAGAAACGGAACAAGTTTTGTTTGTTTCCATCTTATTGAGTTTTTAGTACAGGGATTCATTACTATCAAGTGGACAGTAATGTGTTTTCCGTTTTTTTCGATTTTTATTGTTTGTTTTTGTTCTTCCCTTATTTCCCAAGGACCTCTATAAATAGAGCTCTCCCCTTTTTCCCATTTTTGTATCAGATATTAACAATGAAATTTCAGTTCATAGAAATAAGAAAAGATAGGGTTTTTCTTACGTGTCTCGTCGTCCTCATCAAGATTGCCTTCTTCATCTTTTGCAACTGACGCGTCTCTGAAGATCTTGGACAACTTCCACCTCCATCATGTTGTAGAAGCTTCGAACGTCTTTCTCCCATTATGCGAAAGCAATTGTGTTACCTCTACTAGCCACTTTGCAACAAAGATATTTTTATCTCTTTCTTTCGAGCCAGACATGGGTTGGGCCATATTTTCAAGTGCACAGTACTGGGCCATATTTTAATATGGTATCAGAGCAGGTCTAGTACCTGTTCTTCTTCCGCTGCCTCTGTTTCCATTCTTGGTATCTTCTTGAATTGTTTCTTGGTTTCTTTCTTTGCCACTTGCCTCCATGGATCAGACGGATCAGTCAGCAAACCCATCCAGCCCTTTCTACCTACACCCAGGAGAGAACCCAGGTCTCACTCTCATCACTCAGATTTTAAATGAAAACAATTATTCTTCTTGGAGCAGAAGCATGATAAGAGCTATGCTCTCCAAGAATAAAATAAAATTCATTGATGGGTCTATAAAGAAACCCCAAAGAATAGATGCTTCATTCGATGCTTGGGAGAGATGCAATATGATGGTTCTCTCTTGGATAACAAAGACGCTTTCCCCACAGATTGCTGAAAGTGTGATATATGTTGAGGAGGCAAAAGAATTATGGGATGAGCTAAAGGAAAGATTCTCAAAGGGTGATTATTTCAAAATTTCCAACTTGTTGCAAGACATACATTCAATCAAACAGGGAGAAAAAGGGGTGAGTCAGTTTTTTACAGATTTAAAAATTCTCTGGGAGGAATTGGAATCCCTAAGACCCATACCTATGTGTACGTGTAAGACTCCATGCAGTTGTGAGCTCTCAAAAGTCTCCTTGAAATACAGAGAAGTGGAGCATGTGATATGTTTCTTAAAAGGGTTAAATGATTCTTACAACACTATAAGGACGCAGATTCTTTTGATGGATCCTCTTCCCAATATCAATCGTGTGTTTTCTCTCATTATGCAACAAGAGAGACAAGAGAAATAAGGTTCTACAGAAACCAAAATATTGGCTAATGTTGTTGACAAAAGCAGTCAATGGAGGTCTGATCAGACTTGGAGGAGTCAAGGCCGGGGTACTGGATCTCGGAGTCAAGGAAGAGGAAGGGGGAGGAATCCTAACTATGGAAAACAGTGTTCATACTGCAACAAAATGAATCACACGGTGGATGAATGATATTCCAAGCACGGGTATCCACCTTGGTATAAGAAAGGAGACAACAATCAAGACAAAAGAAATGATTGGAATTCTGTCAATGTTTGCCAGAACAATACAGGACCAGAGGACATACAGAACACTCAACAGGTCAATAACAACAACATTCTTAGTTCTTTTACACCAGAATAGGTGCAAAAATTTCTCAAAATGCTAGACTAGATAGATGAACCCATTCACAAGATCAATCAAGTATAGAGAAATGAAACTGAAAACAAGCAAGGTATTCTTTCCTGGATCATAGACACTGGTGCTACCGACCATGTGACACATGATAAAAGAAACTTTGTTACTTTCTACAAAATTAAACCCATCTCTATTAAACTTCCAAACAATACTGCACTCACTGCTGAACATGCAGGAACTGTGCAATTTTCAAAAAAATTTGTCATTTTCAATGTTCTTTACATTCCTGATTTCTGTTTCAATTTAATCTCTGTCCAAAATCTTATTAAAGATTTGAATTGTACTTTAACTTTTTCCTCTGAGATTTGTCAGATAAAGGAGAATTATACATTGAAGACGATTGGGTATGCTAAATCTTGGAAAGGCCTCTATTATCTGCAAGCTTTTCCTAATCCCGACCAAAGATACATTTCAAAGTCTGCTTTTTCTTTTAAAAATATTGATTTAAATCTGTGGCACTATAGGTTAGGCCATCCTGGACATAAAGTTGTAAAACAAATATGTCAAAAGTTTCCCTATGTTGAAATAGGTGCTGACATTGTCTGTAATACTTGTCATTTTGCTAAACAACACAAGTTACCCTTTCCTAGAAGTATTTCTGTTACTAATGAATGCTTTGAGATTATTCACTGTGATATATGGGGTCCTCTTAACACTATTTCTGTTCATGGTCATAAATATTTTCTTACCATAGTTGATGACTATAGTAGACACACGTGGGTTTTTCTAATGAATAATAAGGAACAAACTAGAGATTTACTGCAGAACTTTACTGTTAAGGTTAAAAACCAGTTTAACAAGGTGATTAAAACTATTAGATCCGATAATGGACCTGAATTTAATTGTGTGAACTTTTATGATTTGCATGGCATCAATCATCAAAGGAGTTGTGTTGAAACTCCCGAACAAAATTTTGTTGTTGAAAGAAAACATCAACACATACTTAATGTGACCCGTGGTCTTCTATTTCAGTCTAATATGCCTAATGCTTACTGGTCTTATGCTATTGGACATGTTGTTTATCTGATTAATAGGTTGCCTTCCCCCATTCTTAATAATAAAACTCCTCGTGATCTGCTCTATGGTCTTTCCCCCACTTATTTAGACCTCAAAACTTTTGGATGTTTGTATTTTGCTTCCACCCTTGAAAACAACAGAAATAAACTTGATCCAAGAGCTAGAAAAGGAATTTTTCTAGGGTACAAAAGTGGGGTCAAAGGTTACATTGTTCTCGACATCAATACCAAAGAGCTTCTTATAAGCAGGAATGTTGTCTTCTATGAAGACAGTTTTCCTTACAAAAATCTGCAAGGCAACAAAGAGAATACTGACACAGAAGAAGATAAAATTGCTTCTCTCAATGATCTTCTAGGAGACTAATGTCCCACTGATGATAACAGACATGATGAGTTGAATGTTAACAACCAAGAAGAAGTGCAACAGACCTCTGATGATAGAGACCACAGTAACAGCACAGAGAACAACCAAGAAAATCATGGCTACAGAAGGTCAGACAGGCTTAGAAAGACTCCTGGATATCTCAACGACTATGTGCATCAGGTTAACCAATCCTTATCTGTGAAAAATAGTTTTAAAACACCATATTCAATCTCTAATTTGTTGTGTTATGATAATCTGTCAGAGAAACACTTAAAGTACACCATGGCTGTCACTGGAAATAAGGAACCTCAGACTTATAATGAAGCAAAAGGCATGAGTGAATGGGCAGAAGTCATGCAGAGAGAAATCAAAGCCCTACAAGACAATGATACTTGGACTTTAACACAACTACCTCCAGGAAAGACTCTCATAGGATGTAAATGGGTATATAAAACCAAATATAAGGTTGATGGTACCATTGAAAGGTTCAAAGCATGATTGGTGGAAAAAGGATATACCCAACAGGAGGGAATAAATTACTTGGACACCTTTTCCCCTGTGGCTAAGCTCACTACTGTTAGATTGCTCATCGCCCTAGCAGCCTCAAACAACTGGTTTCTACATCAACTTGATGTAGACAATGCTTTCCTACACGGGGATCTAAATGAAGAAGTTTATATGGAGCCACCTCCAGGTCTGGACATTCATGATAAAGGACAGGTTTGCAAGCTAACCAAGTCATTATATGGTCTGAAACAAGCCAGTAGGAAATGGTTTGAAAAACTATCCTCTTTTCTCATATTTGTCAATTATGCTCAATCTAAATCTGATCATTCATTGTTTACTAAGAGCACACCTACAGGTTTTACTGCTTTGCTTGTATATGTTGATGATATTGTATTGACAGGAAACTTTATGGTTGAAATCAATCACATAAAAGTACTTCTGCCCAAAAAATTCCAAATAAAAAACCTAGGAGAACTCAAGTACTTCCTAGGATTGGAAGTGGCCAGATCTAAAAAGGGTATTCACCTATGTCAAAGGAAGTATTCTTTGGACATCCTTGAGGATACAGGAATGCTGGGGTGTAAACCTTCTTCTACCCCTTTCCTGAGTGACACAAGCCCTCTATATAAAATGGACAGCTACCTTGAGGATCCTAGCCCCTATAAAAGATTGATAGGGAAGTTACTCTACCTCACCAATACTAGACCCGATTTGTGCTTTTCCATTAATTTACTTAGTCAATTCATGCAATCACCTACTAACTATCACTACCGGGCTATTCAACATGTTCTTAGGTATACAAAATCTAAACCATCTGAAGGATTATTTTTTGCCGCTGACTCTCCTATGCATCTAAAGGCCTTTAGCGACTCTGACTAGGCGACATGTCCGAACACTAGAAGATCTACTACAAGGTTTTGTGTTTTCCTTGGATCATCCCTCTATCTCATGGAAATCTAAGAAGTAGAGAACTGTGTCCAGATCCTCCACTGAAGCCGAATATCGTGCACTTGCAGCCACTGTATGTGAAATACAATGGATCCACTACCTCCTACAAGACCTCCAAATAAAAGAAAGAGGGACTCTAACCCTATATTGCGGCAACAAGTCAGCAAGACACATAGCCCATAACCAGAGCTTTCACGAACGGACCAAGCATATAGAACTTGATTGCCATGTTGTTCGTGAAAAAGTATAGGAACATCTTCTGCATCTTCTTCCCGTTCGATCCGATGAACAACTTGTCGACATCTTCACCAAATTCCCCCATCGCGTTCGGTTCAAATCTATTGAGGGGATGCTATTGAGTTTTTAGTACAGGGATTCATTATTGTCAAGTGGACAGTAATGTGTTTTTCGTTTTGTTTGGTTTTTATTGTTTGTTTCTGTTCTTCCCTTATTTCCCAAGGAGCTCTATAAATAGATGAACCCATTCACAAGATCAATCAAGTATAGAGAAATGAAACTGAAAACAAGCAAGGTATTCTTTCCTGGATCATAGACACTAGTGCTACCGACCATGTGACACATGATAAAAGAAACTTTGTTACTTTCTACAAAATTAAACTCATCTCTATTAAACTACCAAACAATACTACACTCACTGCTGAACATGCAGGAACTGTGCAATTTTCAAAAAAAATTATCATTTTCAATGTTCTTTACATTCCTGATTTCTGTTTCAATTTAATCTCTATCCAAAATCTTATTAAAGATTTGAATTGCACTCTAACTTTTTCCTCTGAGATTTGTCAGATAAGGGAGAATTATACATTGAAGACGATTGGGTATGCTAAATCTTGGAAAGGCCTCTATTATCTGCAAGATTTTCCTAATCCCGACCAAAGATACATTTCAAAGTCTGCTTTTTAGTATAGGGATTCATTACTGTCAAGTGGACAGTAATGTGTTTCTCGTTTTGTTCGGTTTTTATTGTTTGTTTCTGTTCTTCCCTTATTTCCCATTTTTGTATCAGATATTAACAATGAAATTTCAGTTCATAGAAATAAGAAAAGATAGGATTTTTCTTACGTGTCTCGTCGTCCTCATCAAGATTGTCTTCTTCATCTTTTGAAACTAACACGTCTCTGAAGATCTTGGACAGCTTCCACCTCCATCACGCTGTAGAAGCTTCTAACGTCTTTCTCCCATTTTGCGAAAGCAGTTGTGTCACGTCTACTAGCCACTTTGCAACAAAGATATTTTTATCTCTCTTTCTCTCGGGCCAGACATGGATTGGGCCATATTTTCAAGTGGGCCATATTTTCAAGTGCACAGTACTAGCCATATTTTAATACATCTAATCCAAACAGATTGTATTCCTCTATATTGTTTATCTAATTTTTCTGTTTGAAGCTTGCAGGACAAAAAATGTAAAGACCAACAGCTAAAGAAAAAGTAAGTATTAATCAATTCATAATCTTATATAGTTTATTGCATGCTTGTTCTCAGTCGATGCGATTTCCAATTTCTTATCCTTATATTTTGATTCTGTTGGTTTCATAGTAAGGGTGAAGAAGACGAGATTATTTCAAATGTCAAATGCCATTATGCACAAGCTGAAGTTGGGAATTGCATTTTTAGTCTTGGTGATTGTGCATTTATAGAAGTAAGTTTAGTTTAAAAAAAACATATTTTTCTTATGTTCACCTTTCCCCTATCCATTGGAAACCTTGTTATCAATACTCCTATTGCCTTTTCATATTTTCCACTACATTCCATGTTCACCGTTTCACTGACAATTTAATCAAGGTTATATATGTGGCCTAATTCTTGTCCTTTATTTCTTCCGCAATTTTTCTTTATGTATCTTATCAACATCAGTTTTCCTATGTATTTACTACTTTACTTTTTTTTAGTCTTTTGTTGGAGATAATATTTCTCAGTCCTGAAATTTAATTTCTTAGATTTAATCACAAGTATTTAAGTTAGTAATTCAAGCGGAAACTAAATGTTGTGCTTAATTAGAATAAAATCAGTCTAATTTAACTTATTTTACCTCTAAATTCACATCGAATAGACTATAAAGTTAATCGTGTTCATCATCTATCTTTGACTGATTAATAAACTTCACCCTTTTTCATCAACAGATTAATATTTTGGCCATCTTTTATGACCTACAATTGAAAATTATTACTGAAACAAGTTTTAGTTGACATTTAACATCTGACTTAAACATGTTGGCATGCAAGTTCCATTTTGTTTCATGGATGACTATCAATATTAATGTTTCTTCATCTGTCTGTGGCCAAAAGTGGCCAAAGGTATCACAGTGAGTGACAAAACGAGCTATTTTAATCTTTTTTATGATCATCTCAATTAAAGTAGCTATATTTATATTTTCATTTTTTTTGTTAGCCAAGACCTCGTTTGATAAGAATGACAATCTTGGTTGTGGTACATTGTTGGTAAATGTACATCTATTTTTATTTCTTGCGTATTCATATCTTTATGATTTGTGTTTTTTCTTATTCATAGATTGTAGACCTTGATTTTCCACATACAACAGAAGGCTACAAACTCTACTGTCAGGTATGTATTCTGCCCATATTTTCTTTTAATGTCTTTATCTTCATTCATTTTTTATTCATGGAATAAGGTATTAAAAACCTAACTAAATACTTGTCAATATGTTTTTTACAAAATTATTCTAATTTAATTATTTTATTTGTAAATCTTTAATGATTCATCTTCAATAAAAGTTCCAGACGTTGAAGACATTAAAAATAAGTGTGCTTCTTTTATTTTAAGTGTTAGTAAATTGTAAAAAATTGACTACAATGTAGTGTAAGTTATTGTTATATTTGGATTTAATATATCGTTTGATGAACAAATGTATTAAATATTATTACAGAATTTAATGTTTGAAATGAATTTCATTGTGTTAGTTTAATTGAATATGTTCATTTCATGTTATATTGATTATAAATTGATTGATGAGATTATAATACATGAAATTAATTGTAAATTGAATGGATATGTCAAAAGTAATAATGATTTTTTTTTAACAAAACAAGTTTTTATGATAGGTGAACAATGTATGTAATAAAAGATTATTTCTGAAAAACATATATTATGATAGGTGAACAATTACTTGTCATAATATTTGACATATTATGATAGGTGAAAAAATCTACATCATAAAATATTACATATTATGATAGGTAAATCCAGCTGCATAATAATAAATTCGTTATATTATGACTGATAAGTGAAAGTTTGTCATAATTCATTGGACTTATTATGATAGATGACAGAAAGTATGTCATAATACATTGGACCTATTATGATGGATTTTTCTGTACATCATAAAATGCGCAGACATATTATGATGCCCAGAACTATGTGTCAGGTCACCCGTTATAATAGGTCACTTTTAGCCGTCATAAAATGTAGTTTTTCTACTAGTGATTGCACCTTCATCGTTGCAATCAATGGAAAAGTAATCATATCTTCTACCTGCAAGAGGGTAGAAAATGGTTAGTGCCTCAGATAGTGATTTCTTTAACTGAGTTGAGACATCTGAGAATGCTTGAAGGCTGGTGGTTTTGCTGCAAAAAAGATCAATGGAAAATAACTGTTGAGTTGAAACCCATCTAACAAGCATAATGTTAGAGTTTTTCACTGTGTAGAAGTTGGCAATGATGGTTTAATGGTTTCTTTTGACGTGATGTTAATTTTCATTCTCAAATTGTAACTACTCAAGATTGAATTGAGATATGGATAAGAGATCTCATAAGAAATTTGTTTATTGGTATCTGTTTATATATACTACTTGAGGAAGGATAGAAACAATGTAAAAGAAAAATATTTTTAAGTGTTTTTAATAAATTAAATAATAAAGTGATTTTAATGTTGTTGTACCGTTTCTTTTCCTTTTTACCCATTCTCTTTCATTTTAATGTTGTTAAAAATTAAAATATAATTAAAGATAAAAAAAAAGCTGAAATTAATAAAATAAAACACAACAAACAAAAAAAAATAGAAAAAAGAAGCAACCTAATATCAACTATCAAGTAATAATGTTTAAACATCTAAAAGTTAAAAAAAAACAATTAAAATATGAATTTAAGACTTGAGTTTCCTTTCTCTGACCTCGTTTAATTATTGAAGTTAAATATTCAAAATTTTAACATAAATGTAGTGAAATCAAGAATTATTAATTATATTTTAACTAGTGTCGTACCTTTTTTATTATTGAAAGAAAAATTAATACAATTCTATGGTTAGTTATTGAAATATTTTTTGATAATAAAATAAGTTTTATTTTATTCAAGTACCATGGTTTAATTAATAGGAGTGTGTTAAGAGGGATTATAAGTCTCGTGAATAAGTTTTTGATGATGATATCACATATATGTTACTATGACAACAACAAAAATATGTCTTTATGTTTTATATATATATTGTTAAACTGATTGTCTGCATACTCTCTATGATCATAAATGTGTCTTACATTTGTTGTATGCATTATCATGTGTTTTCATATGTTAAAACAACTTGTACAAAGCAATCTGTATGAAGTAATCAATTACATCGGTTTAGTAATCAATTAAGTTTATTAGATAGCTTATGTTTAAAATTGTGACAAAACAACAAGTTTCAATTGATTACATTATGTGTGAAATCGATTAAAACTCGTGTATTTGTAAACACCTATTGAAAATGTGTAGTGATGTGTTTTTAAGGAGAAAAGGTTTTCATTGTCTAAGTGTAGGACTTAACTGATTACACTGTTTACATAATCAATTAAGTCTGGTATTCTTTGAAAACTGTTTTCAAGCTAAGTCATAACTGTAATAACGATTATATTTTCAAATGCTTTGTCTTACTGTTAACATGCAATCGATTACATTAAATACTTAATCAATTAAATATGTTTCAATGTAATTTTGATATTAATTGTTAGAAATAAAGAGGCTTGTTTCTCAACACCAAGAGGGGGTGAATTGGTGATTTACAAAAATGCATGCTTTTCAAATCTTTTTGCAAAATTAGAATGATCTTTAAACTTTCTTGTGTTGTAAGTAAAGCGCGTATGCAACAAAATGTAAAGAGATAATTAAAGAGATACAAACAACAGATTGATACTGGTTCGGCCTTAATGCCTACATCCAATTTCCCATCTAATCAACCTTGGATTGAAGGATCTTTCACTATAATGATTTGGGTTTTACACCAAAGGTTTTACAGAGCTCTCTCAAATGTAAACACATTTCCCACTTAACAATCAAATATAGAAAGAAAACATCTACACACACAGAACCACACGTTCTTGCTGCAGAACCCCTTTAAGAAACACCTCTCAAAGTCCAAGAGCTCCCCACTCTTCTTCATGTCACGCACGAACAGGGAAACAACACAATCAACGATTGTAGAATACTCTTCTGATCAATGTAGATGCACCTTAATAGTGCAGATAAGATCAGCCAATCATGTTCTCAAAGCTTCTCTCAAGAATCCTTCAAGTTTCTTCAAATTCTTCACTTCTTGATTCTTGGAGTGTCTAAGCAATCTATAAAACTTTTCTCATATCAAAGATATCAGATATGAAAATGTATAAATGATCAAAAGTTCTTATAATTGCATGTAATGCGTCAATTTATAGATTTCATCATGACAGACGTAGAATAATCGATTACGTTAGTAATGTAATCGATTACATTAAAATCATATGTAATAGAAATACAACTAACACATGTCTAATTGAATGCACAATTAATGTAATCGATTTGCATTTAATGCTAGTGAAACATATTGAAAAATATGAATGTTAATACTGTTATGACTAAGCTGAAAACAATTTTAAAAAGGTAAGAGACTTAATTGATTACATAAAATGTGTAATATCAATTAAGCTAAGCACATAACCAGATTTTGAAAACTTTTTCTCTTCAAAAACTCATCACATCAATCTGAAAATGATGTATGGAAAGACACGAGTTTTAATCGATTTAACAACTAATGTAATCGATTCAAAACTTGTTGTTTTGCCACAGTTTAAAATATAAGTTGTCTGATGAACTTAATTGATTACAACATCTCGATTATGCCATCACACAGAAACATACAGTATGCATACAAAGATATAAGTACATTATGATCAGTAGTATGCAGAATCAACAGTATGTCAACATATGTATTAATCATAACAAGCATTTACATATCCACATATATATCAATCACTAATACATATTTTTGTTGTGTCATGACAACATCTATGTGTTGTTACTATCAATGTGTTATCATCATCAAAAAGCAAACACATCAGGGATTGAGTTTAGCACTCATATTGCTCCCCCTATCAACAGATATAATTCTGATAAAGCGTAACCGATCACATTATTTTCGTAATCGATTAAAGTGCATCTGATATGAGAAAACTATATAATATCATGTTGCGTGCTGTATAAAAAGACTTTTGACACTTTGATCATTTAAGAATTTTCATATATGATATCAGAGAGTTTGGGAAAGAGATTGCAGGTGTTAATAGTGCTCCAAGAATCAAGCACTAGTACAGAAAGGGCTTTAGAAGTCCGTTATTTTGAGCTTTTAACGTTAGATCCCGATCTGACGTCTTTATGGGTGAGATTAATGGGACGTCGAACCTATAGAGTCCGACGTCTTTATAGACGTAGGTTAATGCTATGTCCGACGTCTATAAAGACGTCGAACATGGCATTAACCGATGTCTACTAAGATTTTGTTGTGTTTTGGTGCAGTTTTGCTCGTGTCTTTGGGTAGCCTAGTAGCACCTTCTTCCTTTGATAGTTTCCTCAAAAGAAAACCTTGCGTCTTTTGAATCTCTTATGGCATTTCAACCCAAAATCGAACCTGGGTCCTTGCCTAGTTCCATTCCAACAGCCAATGAAAAAGAATACGATGACATGAGAACTTAGCAAGGTCCTAGGTTCGGTTTTGGGTTGAAATGCCATAAGGAATCCAAAAGACTCAGCTTTTCTTACGAGGAAGCTAGCAAAGGGAGAAGGTGCTACTACGCTACCCAAAGACACAAGCAAAACTGCACCAAAACACAACGAAAACTCATTTTAATCGGTTCAAATGGAAGATAATCCATCAAAGACTAATTTAATTGGAGTAAAAGTAAGTTTAAACGATTCAAAATAGATAAAACGCACCTAGAAATGCAATGCCACGGAGAGAAAAGGCGACGAGGAAGACGATGAAGTCCGCGTAAACGCGGGTTCGCGATTTCTAATATAATAGGAATAAAGACGTTGGTTCCCCTAGTGCCCGACGTCTATAATTTTATAGACGTCGGTGACCTCACTAATATGATGTCCATTCGAATTAAAATTTAATATTCGCGGTGTATATAGACGTCGGATCTAGGTGGAGCCGCCGTCCAAAATAACTTTTCACCTACCCTGTCAGGCCATTTAGATGTCGAATGTAAGGGGAGCCGACGTCCAAAACAACTTTTCACCTATCCTATCGAGCCATTTAAATCATAGACGTCAGTTACAAAGGGGTCGACGTCTATAATCGTATATAGATGTCGGAGTGGCGAGAACAAATATCCATATGACGGAAAAAAATGACTTTTCACCTATCTGTCAGGGCTGTAAACGACGGTTAGGGGTGACGTTAAAGGTCAATTCTACACTAGTGAAGAATCAAAGAACTTGCAGATTTTGAAGAATTCTTGAAGGCTATCTTTGTGCGTTATTGGTTGATCAATTCTACACAATTCAGGTGTATTCTTTACTGATTAGGTTTTGTTTTGCAATCAATAGATTATGGTGTTTCCCTGTGCATGTTGCTAGGAAGAATAACTTAGTGTTCTTGGTACTTTGAGAAGGGTCTTAAAGGGTTATTGCAGTGAAGAGGATTGTTCTTCTGCAGGGTATTTCCAAAAAGATTAAAAAAGAAAGAGTTTTTATTGATTACCAATTCAACCTCCTCCTTGTAAAAGAAACAAGCCATAACTATTCTTACAATTATGAAAACCAAAACTCAAATTTGAATATAAAATATTAGTGTCAAACCATCCATGTTTATTTGTATTTTATATGGTTTATTATTCATAAACTTACTTGACTGAGGATTTTTGTTTTCAAGATTAGCAGAACAACTTGGACATTTTAGCACTTAAAACCCATTAATCTTTCTCTCTCTCCCTGTCTGTAACTAGGGATGGGCAAAGTACATTGTACTGCATTGCATTATAAAAATTTATAGTTAACTATAAACCAGTTCAAAAAAATTATACTGAACTATAAAATAGTTCAAAGTAACTGAACTATTTTCTAGTTCAATTATACTGCAGTACAATTCAGTTAACTAGTTTTTAGTTTATCATAGTACAATTCAATTAACTATAGTCCATGTTCAATTAAGCCATGACAACACATCAACACTAAACTCTTCCCAAAGACATAAACCAAAAAACTCCAGAAGAAAATAGAGTATGATAAAGTTTTCTTTTTTTTATTCACAAATATTTATGAATGAAACCTGTTAAAGATAAAAAATAAAATAAAATCACCATGATGGGAATAAAAAAACTTAAAAATGTGTTTGATTTACATTATCCAATTTATTTTTGTTTTATATATTTTAATTTTTCAAGAGTTTTTTATTTTTAATTTTGCTTTCATCCTATAAATCACTTTATCCCTATTTTCAAGATAATTTTCAATTATATATTAAAATAAAAATCATTTATAATTAATTAGACTTTAAATCATAGTAAATACTTTTTTTTTAAATCTTAAAGCTTTTTTTTAGTTTAATTTACATTTACAAGCTTTTTTTTAGTTTAATTTTAAAAAACCTTAGTCAAAATCTATCAATTTATAAATTTCAATAGTATAATAATTTTTAGTAAAACATAAAAATAATAATAAACGAATATGATTTATAATTATGAAAAGTAGATATACAAATTTAAATTAATATAAATAACCAAGATACATGTTTTTATGATAAAAGAATAATTCATACTAATTTATAAATAGTATTAAATGTCTCTTTGTTTTATTTGTCTTAAAAATATTTCGGAACAAGTTTCAAAAGTTTATTTAAATTCTTAGAATATTTATTTAAAACTAACACTTAAATTATTCTTTTAGAAATTTAATTTAGGATATTTGTTTATTTAAAATCACTTTTCAATAAGTTATTTGATAAAAAAAAATATGTGGATAGAGTTACAATTTGTTTTAATCAAATTATATTTTCTTACCGTTTTAAAATAATTAACTGAATTAACTGAACTATTAATAGAAAAGTTCAATTTTTTAAAATTAAACTACAAAACAGTACAGTTCAATTTTTAATAAAAATAGTTCAATTTTTAATAAAAATAGTTCAATTTTTATAATACAGTATAATATAAATAATCCATTATTTACTACAGTTAGATTAATCATATCCAACCCTATCTATAATGTCTACAATGGAGCCATGTAGCCAAATCGAAGTGGAAATC
This sequence comes from Vigna reflexopilosa, assembly GCA_027742785.1. NCBI lineage: Eukaryota > Viridiplantae > Streptophyta > Magnoliopsida > Fabales > Fabaceae > Vigna > Vigna reflexopilosa. The sequence continues at coordinate 14,588,248 of CM050928.1, read as the reverse complement.
AATTAAACAAATCGTGAGAGAGAGGGGAATGGGGTCAACAAAAGCAAAACAGTTAATTGTACAAACTGCTCTGAAAATATTATGAGATCAGTTTTTTTAACCTGAAGTAAATAATAGTATAATTAGTTTTTGATTAAAATATATTAATTTCTTTAGTATAAAATAATATAATTAACTATAGTTTAGTATAGTTAAGTTATTTTTGTCCAATCCTAATGAAAGCCTATATTGTTCCAATAATTTTAAAAATATCATCTTATTAAAAAAAAACCACCTAAGACATATTAAGCACAGTCTAATAGTCCTTTCACGGATGGTATTGCTCAAATAAATATCTACAAAGAAAAGAAAAATTACAAAGAAGAAAAGTCACATGAAGAGAGCATTTAAGAGAAGAGATCTCATCATCAACGTATTTCAAGAAATGGGAAGAAAATGAGATACATCTATTTGAAATACTAAAAACTCGATTTTGTCATACATAAAATCTGTGTACCCTATAAAACTTGTAGAATAAAATGCTTGCACACACTCACAAAGATACATTGAGAAATTTTAATTTTCATTTGCAAAGCAACAATAGACAATAATCTGTCAGATCCACTAAAAATGTACAATCAATGAAAGCACAGAATTGAATTCTAGGTTACATACGATTTCGTGATACAAGAAGTAGCCTGCTATATTCTCGCTGGTAAAACCTGTTATACGATTTCATGACTTTTTGGAAGAAGTTTTTTAGAATTTCGGTAATAAGATTTTTGAAATAAAATTTTCAAATAGGCATGAAATGCATTCAAATTTCGGAACGAGATTTTTTAGGATATCTCACTTGAAATGCGTTTTGGAAATAGCTTTCCTGAATTTTATTTTTTTCATTTCCTCATCGATGGAAGCATAAACAATGGCAATAGCCCTCATCTAATTCGTGAATTGTGGAAGTACTCAGTAAGACAGATAACAACTCTAATTACACAGTTTCTTTCTTCTTATTATGAAGAAAAGCAATTTAATTTATTTCATCGTTGATGTTAAGAAAAAAAAACTCTCATTACATTTTATTTTTATTGGCTGAACATTCAGATTGAAACAGTAGGATTAAGCAATGCAAATCGAAGGAAATCCACATCATGTTCCAAGATAGTTATATGTTTCTCTGTCATTGTGATCCATGCCTCTATTCCCTCTCTTGTTTCCATCAATATTACTGAGTTTGATGTAGTATTTTTAGTACCTCCTCCGTAAGCTAGCCAAAAAGGATTTCCACAACCAAAATCCACTTCATTGAATCCAATATTAGCCCAACTTGTGAACACCAATGAGATTGTTTTATTTGTTGGTATACCTTCAAGCATTAGCTCTGCATACTCACCATTCCACAAAAAACTAGGATCATTCTGCACTTTTAGAAACAAATCCTTTGTGAGCTTTCCAAGTCCTTTTTTCAGAATTTCAACCAAATCTATAATCTCAGTGTTCTTGTTCACACCCTCAACAAATACCAACGCAGGCCAAACCAAATTTCCAACAGCATCTTTTGTAAAAGGGTCCCCCATCCTTTTTCTTATGTCCCCTATATGCAATGCAACGGCTGGTCTGGTTTTGTCACAACATTCCTCTTGGATTGCTACAATCATATGTTTGCTTATGAATGAAGATACTACTTGGTATCGTGTTGGTTTTGTTTCATCACTTGTTGACATCGATTTTAGCTCATTCATGGCTTTGTGATCAAACATGAATCTTCTTGTGGTGCAGTTTTCTTCTATTATATTAAATATGCAAGGACGTACACCAGTGGGGATTGCTGGAGGGAAGGCAGAAGCAGCAGAAGAGAAATCTGGACTTGAGATTTCTCCCTTTGACCCTTTGCAAATGGCAAACCAGATTTTCAAGAAGGCACTGCAAGAATATGCATCCAAGAGAATGTGGAGGTTACACAAGCCAATGGCTATTCCTCCACATTGGAATTTGTTTACTTGAACAAGAAACTGGGGCAACACTTCTTGTTGAGGATGGCACTTGATAGGCTCACATGGAAGTAACTGGTTTAGCAGTTCTATATTGGGTGGTTTTAAGAACAGTTCCATGGTGGTGTTCACCGAAGCTTCCATGAAAATTGCTCCTTCATCGTTGCAATCAATGGAAAAGTAATCACATCTTCTACCTGCAAGAGGGTAGAAAATGGTTAGTGCTTCAGATAGAGATTTCTTTAACTTATCAGTTGCGACATTTGAGAATCCTTCAAGGTTGGTGGTTTTGCTGTAAAAAAGGATCAATGGAAAATAGGTGTTACGTTGCAACACATCAAACAAACATAGTTTTAGGGTTTTGCATTCTGTAGAAGTTGGCAGTGATGGTTTAATCACTTCTCTTGATGTGATGTTAATTTCCATTCTCAAACTACAACTACACGAGCTTGAATTTAGATATGAATAAATAAGAGGTCTCATAAGAAATTTTTATTCATTGGTATTTGTTTATATATACTACTTGAGGAATGTTATAAACAATTTAGAAAATAATATTTTTAAATGTTAAATATTTTGTTTTGTCTTGAACTTAAACGTTAAGTTCAATTGAAAATAATCAATGTAAAAAACATTAATTTATTTTAGTCCACTTGTAAAATAAATTAATAGAGTTTTTTTAATATAATCACATTGAATTTTTTTCTTTTTCTTTCAAGGCGTTTCTCACTGCATATTAAAACAAGAACGTGTTAATCAATAAAGAACTCAAATGCTAGCCTTATTTTTATTATTTTTATTATTATTATTATCATTATTATTATCATTATTAATGTCATTATTAATGTCATTATTATTACCATCATTATTAATGTCATTATTATTATCATTAATGTTGTTATTATTATCATTATTAATGTTATTATTATCATTATCATCATTATTATTATTATTATTATTATTATTTCATTAGCAAAAGCTTAGATATTGTCGTATTTGTGTTCGTATTTTTTAAATATTTGTATTATAACATGGTGATGTTTGATTATAGTTACAATCCTTTGGTGAATAATGCATATAACCTTTTTTATTTTTTCCTATTAGGAGGTTCAGTTACTTGGTGTGATAGTATTTTGATATGACAAACTTTGTTTTCATGTTTTAATTGTTTTTTCTTACCGAATAATCCTCAAAAAGCTTACTACGTACTGAACTTAGTAGGGAATTTGCAAATCTTTTCAAGAAATGTGAGTTTTCTCGATATTAGATTAATTGGTGTGTTGTTATAACAGAGTTTTCGTATTGTGTGTTATATTGCTTGTAGGACTTGGGGAGAAAAGAGAGGAAGGGTTTATGTTAACAAAATCTGTATACTTTTATTTATTTCTTTCTATTATCAAGATATAACAAAATTCATTTCAAATTCATACACTTAACAACCGTGTTTGTTTATATATCAATCAGGTTATTCCTATTAATTCAATATTTTATACCATTATATACTTTTAATGAATCGTATGTAAATCACAATATTAAATTTTTATTCGTAATTTTTCAATGCACTCACAGAGTCCTTCACCCACACATGCATGCACGTGCACCTTCCTGTCCACACTCACATTACCAATTTTCAAATATTAATAACTTATATTGTAATACAAATATTTAAAAAATATATAAAACCACGACACTCACTATCAATTATAATAATTAGTTTTAAATTGTAATAATTAGTTTTTATTAACTAATTTTTGTATATTTACTTTCCCTTTATTTAGTTTAATTGTTAGTGTTAAATATCAATTATTATAAATAATAATTGATATTAAATTGGTGGAGTTTATTCCCTTAACTCTTTCTAATTAGTTATTAATTTATATATTTATACTACTGTAATCCAATGATAGAATCAATTCATTTAAGTACTTTTCTATATGTTATTAGCTTAACACGATCATCTTCGTTTTTTTATCTTCTTCAACACAGGACATCACTCCTTCCTTTCTTTTTGCCTCCCATGGCCAACGACAACTCTTCATCTATTAGCCACCCTCATGAGTCATCAAAACCCTTCACTTGCATCAACCATTATGATAAAACTCTGGGCAATTTTCTGCATCATTAACTTCACGCCCTCGCAATCGCAAACCGTTTCTTGGTCGCTGTCAGTGGTGCAATGTCAAGGGCCATGTCCTGTCTCAGTGTCACACCTTCAAGCAGAAACACCCTAGTGTCCTGATGCCTCCTCGTTCCTCTTTTGCTAACCCTAGACAAGTTCAGGTTCATACTGTAACTGTTGGCACTTCTTAAAATAATTTTTTGGTTGATAGTGGAGCGACGCATCACGTCACCAATGATCTTGACAATCTAGCGCTTCATCATCCGTACACGGGTCTAGACTCATTGTTTATGGGTAACGGTTCAGGTTTAAACATCACTCATTCTAGAACACTTTTACTTAATGATTTATCCCTCTCCCACACTTTGTGCTTCCATGCAACAGAAAATCCTTTTTGTCTCTCAACTCACCAAACAAACTAACTCTGCTGTTGTTTTCTTGCCAAACTCTTTTTATGTTATGAACTTGCAGACATGTCAAATAACCCATAATGGCTCATATGTGGATGGACTCTATCTTTGGCCAGCCAACTCTCCGTCTGTCCACTTTGTCCGCACAGACTCCTCTGCTTCATGGCACCATAGACTTGAGCATCCCTCCTCTTCTATCTTCACATTTATTCAGCAACATTTTTCTTTGGGTTCAAATAAATTCCAGCAATCAGATTGCAACTCATGTCAAATTAATAAAATCCATAAACTTCCTTTCAATGAATCCACTCTTAAAACATCTATCCTTTGGAAATAATTTTGTCTGATGTATGGACTTCCCCTGTTTTATCCATTGATGGTCTTCGCTACTATTGCATGTTTGTTGATCATTTTACTCGTTATATTTGACTATATCCGATAAAACGTAAATCTGATGTGCAAACTCTGTTTCCCAAATTTAAGTCGCTTTTTGAAAATTTCTTTCATCGCAACATCAAAATTCTTTACACAGATAATGGTGGCAAATATATTGGTCTTCGTCCGTTTTTCAGCACTCATGGAATAAGTCATCACACCACCCAACCTCATACACCTAAACACAATGGAATTTCCGAACGCCGGAATCGACACATTGCCGAAACTGGTCTCTCTCTTATCCACCACTCAGGTTTGCCCCTCACATATTGGCCTTATGCCATGACAACAGCCGCCTATCTCATAAATCGTCTCCCAACACCAATTCTTGGGTACCAATAACCCTATTCCAAATTACTCAAAATTAGCCCGGATTATCATAAGTTAAAGTGTTTTGGTTGTTTGTGTTTTCCCTGGATTAAACCATATGCTAACCATAAACTTGCACCAAAGTCTGCTATGTGTGTTTTTGTAGGTTACTCGGCGGATCAACATGCATACTTGTGTCTCGATCCAACCATAGGAAGGATCTACACCTCTCGCCATGTCAAGTTCGTTGAATCTGAATTCCCATACAGCTCCCTAGCACCTCAAGCCAGTCCGAGTGTAGAGCAACAACAAGGCCCACTTTAGCTTTCCATACTCCATCCCATAAACCAACCCATGGTCAGTACCACTCTAAACCCACCAGAGGAAATCTCGGCTACCCCTTCATCTTCATCTTTCCCCAACTCCCCGACTCCGGCCCAACCCTCCACTGGACACTTTGAATCCCCTCCATCACCTTCATCCTCACAATGTTCTATGCCACCATCCCAACCCAATGTCAACCCTAACACGAGACCCCAAATCGATGGAGGTAGCATCACCACCCGGTCCAAAAACAACATTGTCAAACCCCTCAAGAAGCTTAACCTCCATGTCCAACCCTCTTCTCCACTCGAGCCCAGCACCATCACCCAAGCTCTTCGTGACCCTGATTGGCGCTCAGCTATGCAAGCTGAGTTTGACGCCTTACACCGCAACAACACTTAAAAACTTGTCAGTCGATCCTCTACTCAAAATTTGGTTGGTTGCAAATGGGTTTTTCGAATCAAAAGACACCCGGATGGCTCGATTGATCGGTACAAGGCTCGCCTAGTCGCCAAAGGTTTTCACCAACGCCCTGGTTGGGACTATACAGAGACATTAAGTCCGGTTGTTAAACCGGTCACCATTCGCATTGTCCTCACACTTGAAGTTCATCAAGGATGGTCCATTTGCCAACTTGATGTCAACAATGCATTTCTTCAAGGGACGCTCAAAGAGGAAGTTTTCATGCTCCATCCCCTGGTTTTGTCAACAAAAGTTTCCCTGATCATGTGTTCCGCCTCAAAAAGGCACTTTATGCTAAAGCAAGCACCTCGCGCCTGATATACGGAGCTTCGAGTGTTTCTACTTTCTCTTGGCTTTGTCAATTCAACTGTAGATGCATCTCTCTTCATCTACCAAAAATTAGGTTCCACACTATATTTATTAGTATATGTTGATGATATCATTGTCATTGGGAGTTCCTCTACACAGCTGTCCAACCTTATTTCCACCCTTGCCACTCGATTTTCGTTGAAAGACCTTGGTTGTCTTAACTCTTTCTTGGGCGTCGAAGTAATTCCTTCCACTAGAGGACTATTTCTTTCACAAAGGAAATACATCACTGATCTTCTCCATAAATCAGGAATGGCTAACACAAAACCAACATCCACTCACTTGTCCGCCAGTGCTCAATTACTCAAGGATTCTGGTGATCTCCTACCTTGCCCAATTGAGTATCGCGCACTCGTGGGAAGTCTTCAATACCTAATTCTTACTCGCCCGAATATCGCCTTCAGCACCAACAAACTTGCGCAGTTCATGCAACACCCCAGAACGAGGCATTGGTTTGCCCTCAAACGGGTGCTCCGTTATTTGGCGGGCTCTTGCAACAAAGGTATCTTCATCTCGGCAACTGCTCCACTAACCTTTCATGCTTAGTCAGATGCAAATTGGGTGGGTGATAAGGATGATTATATTTCTACCACTAGTTATTTGCTGTATCTTGGTAGCACTCTCATCTCTTGGAGCTCCCGAAAACAATTCTTTGTTGCTCGTTCCTCAACTGAAGCAGAATACAAAGCCTTGGCTGACAGGGCCAGTGAACTTCTATGGGTCCTATCCTTGTTCACTGAACTTGGTCACATGCCCACAACCAATCCGGTTATCTATTGTGACAATCTTGGTGCCACAACTTTGAGTGCTAATCCTATTTTTCACTCTCGGATGAAACATATAGCCTTAGCCTATCATTTTGTTCGTGAAAATGTTCAAAAAGGCAAGTTTTGGTGTCTTTTGTGTCTACTGATGATCAACTTGCTGATATACTCGCAAAGCCTCTGCTTCATCCTCGGCTTGACTCATTACTATCCAAGTTGCATCTCTCTTCCAGATCGTCCAACTTGCGAGAGAATATCAATTATAATAATTAGTTTTAAATTGTAATAATTAGACTTTATTAGCTAATTTTTGTATATTTACTTTCCCTTTATTTAGTTTAATTGTTAGTGTTAAATATCAATTATTATAATTGATATTATAATAATAGATATTAAATTGGTGGAGTTTATTCCCTTAACTCTTTCCAATTACGTTATCAATTTGTATGTTTATACTACTATAATTCAATAATAGAATCAATTCATTCAAATACTTTTCTATATTATGCTATATTTAATTGAATATAATATGATGGAAATATAATTATGCTAAATATTATTGAAACCATATATTATACATGGTAAATTAGTTAAAGTATGTAGAAAAGAAAATAAATGGATTTAATTATCATTTTTCAAAAACAAAGAAAGTATAATAATATTTAAAGCCAAGAGATAGTATAATAATTTGTGTGTTTATGCATATTTTTAGTACACAACAAATATTTGGCAAAAAAATTAAATCACACAATAAATCGCATTGATGTGTTGAAATAACAAAAATTGATAATATGAATATCATATTCTAGTTCAAGTGAGAGTAAAAGGATGAATATTCATTTTATACTTAATTGACATATATCATGAGAATGCAAATAGTAAAATAAAGTCAAAACAAAGACACTATTAACTACAAAATGAAATGTAAAATAAAAATATAAATTATATACATAAAAGAGGGGATCCTCTTTATATATAAAAAATTATATTATAAAGAGTTAAAATAGGAATATAAATTATATACACAAAATGAGAATTTTCTTTATATATATATATATATATATATATATATATATATATATATATATATATATATATATGGTGCGACAAATGTGAAGAAGGAAAACTTGGAGAAGAAACTCAAATAAAAAGATGAAGAGATTCAGTGATTGAAAAGCTTTTAGGTTAAGCTAATGAGATTATGAATAAATAAAAGGTTGAACTTGGAGAGTTGAAAAAGGTGGTCGTTGACAAGGACGAGGAAGCACCTAGTATTCTTGAATTAGATGAAAATGGGAAAGAGAAAGATGAAGATTTTGAGAAGAACCAAGGTATGAGAAGCTCGAATATTGAGATAGCAAAAAATTTCATGAGTAAAATTTCGGACAAGATGAAGAAGTCACCTAATGTTGCTAAGAGGTTGGCCAAGATTGCTGAAAAGTTGCCTAAGATCAGAAACAAGTTGGTCGAGGTTTCTAAAAAGATGGGCATAACAAAGAACAGGTCATCCAAAAAAGACAACATGGCCAATATAAAGAAAACGAAGAATCCAAGTCTAGTTGAAAGAAGCAAGTTTAAGATGCATATGGAAAGCAAGAATAAAGGATGCAAAATTTAAGTTTATGGGAGAGTTTTGTTAAGATAAACTTAAACTTTAGGGATTTATTAGTAATTATGTTTGAGTCTTATTTTATTAGTTTGGTTCTAATAATATTTAATTTGATTTTGAAAGAGATAAAATAGGGATGAATAGTTTTGATTTTCCATTTATTTAGGTGTAGAATTATTTTATTTTGTTGATATAAGAGAAATAGATTAAGTAGTTATTTATATTTTGAGTCAGTTAGTATTTTGTTTTTAGTTTTTATTATTTGTACTTAATCCAGGACCTTATTTGTACCTATTTAAATGTTGTTAAAGTTCAATAAAAATTACCACAATGATCTAGAGTCAAATACTTATTCATTTATGTGTCATTTGTTTTAACATTACTTGCTTTGGACATGAATCACACTTGGGCTTTAACATGTTTGTTGAAGGAAGGGCATCATTAGCTGCAAATGGATGTTTGAAATCAAACACAAGGCAGATGGGACAGTAAAGCAGTACAAGACTCATCTAGTTGCACAGGATTTCACTCAAACCGAAGGTAATAATTTTCTCATTACCTTTACTCCTGTAGTTAAGACATATGTGTTATTCTTTCCATTATTGTTGTTCAACATTGGCACTTGGAACAACTAGGCATCTACACAACCCTTTTGCTAGTTATTTGGATGAGGAAGTTTATATAAAACCTCCTCCTAGATTATCTCTTTTGGATTCTAATTTGGTCTAACTTACTAAATCACTATATGGTCTTCGGCAAGCTAGTCGCTAATGGAATTTTAAGCTTTCTCATACTCTTGTTGTTGTTGGTTTTGTTCAATCCAAATCTGATAATTGTTGAATAAACTTTAAAATCATTAGATTTAATTTTTAATTTTTTTTCTTGTTTGAGTGTGTTTCATTTAATGCAGTCAAACATAATTATTCGAATCTTTTGTTTGTTTTTCTTTTTTTTTTTGGAAAGCAAGCAGTTTGGATTTCGTGAGTTAGTTATAGGTTAGATTATTATATTTGTTTCAGATTTTATTTAGGTTTGCTATTATTCTAATTATAAACAGCCCAAGCACTAGTACAGTGAAAAGAATTGGCATCAGTTAATTTTGACCATTGGCACCAGTTTCTTAACCGGTGCATATCTTGATGAGGTAAAAAATCTTTCTCTTATGCCTTGGTTGTGAATCGAGTTAGTATTTCGTCATCTACTACCTCAGTTGGGACTTGAACCGAGGCAGTAGAGTGGTTTTTACTTTTTTTTTTCTGGCCACACTTTGTTCAGCTTATTGTCATAAGAAATTAGTAGGCAAATTCTTCCAACCCAGTGACTTGAGCACAAACACATCAGAAAATATAACCAGATTTCAAAGTTTCTCTCGAAATAATTGGTTAGCACAAAATGCTACAATAATAGGGCCAACCAAATCACCAACAGCACATCCTGAAGAAAAAGAAGACACCCTTAAGTGTATTGAAGTGAAACAAGCAAGAATCAACTCAAGATTTTGTTTATATATTTTTTTCAGCATAGACAAGTTTTTCAACCAGTAAAAGAAAATTAGAAAGTAAATTAGACCTTAAATTGCAAAATTCAAGTAAGGCAACAATTTTACCAATCCATTGACCCAGCGATGGACGAACAAGAGTTGCACCGTTTCCTGCTCCTATGGAAGCAAAAATTAAAGATGAAGTACATCTAACTGTAGTGATGAAAATCTTCTGTCCAAGAACTCTAACTTCATTAGTTTTATCAACATCATTATCCTCTTTCTGCACCTTGAATGCCGAAGAAAAGAATCAATATAAATCAATGCCAACTTGGACAAGCCATGATGCTGCAACTCCAAGCATGTGTCCTGTACAAAACAAAAAGAAAGTCATCACAAGTTACAGACAGTGGTTACAGAGAACCCAAATCATCAAATTTGTTCATCACCAAACCTCTTCTAAATCCTTGCCACTTCATCCATTGCTCGTTGGGAAGAAGAAGTGCGTCTAGAGAGTGGTTACAAAGAACCCAAATCACCAAAAATCACTATCCTCATGTGAGCACAAAGAACCCAAAAATTTCAAACGAAACCCTCGCTAGCAGAAGCCCTCGCCACGCCACCGCCACACCATCACCTCACCCTTGTCGCTCCATCATTGCACCTTTGTTGTGCTAAGGACGATCCCTTACAAAGGCGAGATCCACCGCCAGCCGCCAGCCGCCAACCGCCACCAAGCCTCCCACAGTGTCGCCAAGCCCTAAATTGAAACCCTAAATCGAATCGCCAACACCAAGCCACAGTGTCGCCAAGCCCCAAATCGAATTGCCAACGCCGCTGTTGCCACCTCCACGAACAGGGACCGTCACGTCGCCGAGACGAAGTCGCGCTGGTCGTCCCTCCCTTATGCGAAACTGCGTCTGAACCTGAAAAGAAAGAAGGGAAGAAGAGAACCCAAAGTCGAACCCAAAATAGAAAAGAAGAAGAAGAAGAAGAAGAAGAAGAAGAAGAACGACCCATGCACCACCGTGAGCCACCACGAACGTCACCTGGTCGCGCCATCTCCACACCGCTGCCTGGTCGCCTGGTCACGAGAAGAAGAAGAACCAAAGGCCAAGGTTTTTGGAAAATGAAATATGATTAGCCTTACCCCTTTGGACCGAAAGTACTAGAAAGACAGGGTATATTGCCTCGGGTCCTAGTCAACTGAGGCATTCTCAGGGTGTTAGGCAACGAGTGGGGTTTGAACCGAGGTCATATTGTCTATATGCCTCGGTTCCCTTAAAACCAGGTCAGAAAAGTTAATCTAAACTACGAAAATGCCACTGTTTTCTTATAGATTTCGGTTCCGCCTTAACCGATGCCTAATGTGTGATTTCAAATCCAGTTTTTTTACTAGTGATGGCCTATGTCACGGCTATTTAAAGCCATCTTTGGATTAATGAAAGACACCGTAAATTTCAGGGAATTACTTTTAGTGTGTGTGCAGTGGGAATTTTATTTAACAAAGTGGTATTGGAGATTTATGCTCTGAGTATCGAGAGAGAGAAAAAAGAGAGAGGAGAGAGTCAAACACCGTGAGGGAAAAAGTGAGTGCTTCATTTTTTTGTAAGAGAGATGAAAAAGGTAGTCAATAGAATGAGTGTTCCACAACTGACAAGAAAAACCAATTATGATAATTGGTGCCTACAGATGAAGGCATTATTGAGATCCCAAAAGACATTTAGGATATGGTGAAAAACGGTGACGTTGAACCTGATGAGGATGAACATCAGACGATGGCACAGATAACCACGTTGAAGAAAACATGTTCAAGAGATGGGTCAGCATTGTATTTTCTCTACAATGCAGTGAGTCAGGATTCTAAAAAAATAGCTAATGTCACATCAACAAAGGAAGCCTGAGAGATATTGGAGGTTGCATATAAAGGTGACAACTGCGTCACACAAGTTCGAATACAAGCTCTTAGAGGGGAGTTTGAATAATTGAAGATGGAACCCAAAGAACAAGTAATTGAGTACATAACTCAGGTGGAGAAGGTAGCCAACCAGCTTGACAAGAATGGAGAACAAATGCCACTTAGCCGGGTTGTGGGAAAATCTTAAGATCACTCACGAAAGATTTCAAAAGTATGACTTATCAATTCTCGAAGGACTTGTCAATTCTCACAATGGATGACTTATTAGGTCATTAGAAGCCCACGAAAAAGGATAAGGAGTTGGGATGAACAGGTTGAACCTCTAGATCAAGCATTACAAGTATAGTTTGACTCGAATGAAACTTGGAATACTCAGAGCCGAGGTCCTAAAGCCAGAGGACGAGGAAGTCGAGGACAAGGTGGAAGTAGCTGAGGTAATTTTGAGAATGATAGTGAAGAGCAAATCGGTCAGCAAAATTGGCGTGACCGAGGACAAGGGACAGGTTGAGGAGATCGGTCAGGAGTGAAGTGTTTTAAGTGTGGCAAGCATGGTCATTATGCAAACGAGTGCAGATCGAGGAAGTGCTACAATTGTGGTAAGTCCGGTCACATTGCTAAATTTTGTTGAGTTGATAAGAAAAGTGAGAGAAACCTTCTTACGGAAGAAAAAGGTGAAGAAGAAATGGGGGTTATGTTGCGCGCCGAGTTGTCAAAGAACTCGGCAATGCTGATGAAGTGCTCAGAAACGAAGTTGGAGAACTTGGATGTTGGACCATGCTTAAAATTAAAGGGTAGGGAGATTTCTACCAACTCTGTATGATATATAGATACTGTAGCAACCAATCACATGTGTGGAGATGAAACTCTCTTTGATGAACTCACCAAGGTGGAGGTTGGATTTGTGTCTTTCAGAGATGACTCCAAGGTGGTCGTGAAGGACGTGGAACAATCCGGCATACGCAGAAGGATGGACAAGTTGGAGAGATTAGGGACGTTTACTATGTTCCCGAGCTGAAGAGAAATATTTTAAGCATGGATCAGATAATGGAAAAAAGAAGAATATCATCAATATAGATGATCATATTTTCTAGAATTGGTTCAAAAGTCTTGGTCATGGCCTTTTGGAAAAGAGAGGGTGTTACTTTGAGGCCAAATGGGAGTATTGTCCATTGGTATTGGGCATTAGGTATACAAAAATTTGTTTTATGTCTTTCAGATGGATCAATACCTAATTGTCAGAATCCAGATATTACGTCAAACTTTGAAAAAATATTGGATTCTTTTAACAAGATAGGAAGAGTGGGAATAGGAAATTTATCATCTTGAAGAAAATGATTTAGGAGCTTATAGTTAATTACAAACCAATTTGAATTTGTTGGTTCTATCAGGCCTTGCCTTAAGAGTTCTTGACATTCTTATGTGGCCAGTTGCAGATCAGTTGGTGTCATTCCAGGATGAGTTGCTTTCCTAGGATTGACATCCTCATTAAGTTTGAAAGGGAGTTTGACAAAAAACGTCTGGATTTTTCCATAAGGGTCTGGGATGAGAAAATCCTCCATGAATATCAGCACACAATGAGAGTAACTTCTTCTTGACCTGTTCTATCTCCAGAAAGGATTCTAAGAGAGAGAATAATGTAAAGGTTTCTACAAAAGGTTTGAACTCTCTTTTGTATTTTAAACCGATGGGTAGTATCTGCAATTTGTCTACCGTTGAGAATATGTCTATGCCTATCAAAATATCTTTGTCAGGAAGTTTGTTGCCTATTCCTTTAGCCCAAATGGTACATTCAGGGAAAAATTTGATCCTAATAAAGGTTTTGGTAATGAGATCAGTTCTGAATATTTTCCCATAAGCAACTATAAAAAATGATGTCTATTTTTACCAAAGTTCTTCAGGAAGAATGTTAGGATTCATCATCGTTTTTTGTGCTCCAGTGTCGATGTATGCAATTTCTTTGATAGGCTTGTTGAACTTTGTTGGCAAGATTTGAATTTCAATGTTGGGATGAGGAGGAGATGAATTGATGCTAGTTATTGCTTCTGAGGAAAAAAATCGGAAGTGATTCTTCTTCAAAAAATTCTTCCCCAGAAGAATTTCTTACCGCAAAGACTGTATCTTCATCTGGTGAAGATTGTTCTGAATACAAAGATTCAACTTCTTCATCCCTAATTTTTGGAGATGTAACAAGCTTAATGGCCTTATTAGTTTTTTAGGACAAGATTTTGCAAAGTGTCCTTTTTTTCCGCACAAATAACATCTTTGTCGTTGGGACCTTTTTCTAAAATTATTTTTCTTGAAAAACTTGAGATTCTTCTCCTTCCTTTTGGAGGGCTTATCTCCCTTATTTTTCTTGTTTTGACAGCTGCACTTGTCCTTGCATTTTATTTCTAGATATGATTTTTTGCAGGCTCTTCCAAATTTCCCTTATTATTCATTAAATCAGAGAAATATCATTGTTGCCAACATAGCTTATCAATGTCCTCCTTAGTCATTTGGTGGATTTGTCCCATAGTCATGGTAGAGAGAAGTCTTTTTGAGCTACCATTACCATTCGATTTAACTCTGGTTGTAACTGGGTATGAAGGGAGGCCACGTAGGTATTTTTTAGACTAGCATCATTTGCTCCATTTAGCAGATAGAATCTTTGTAACATTCGTTTGAAATGCTTGTCTAATTCTTTCATATTTATGGAGCAACACTTCATCTCAAAAAATTCTTGTCGCATCTTTCTGTCAATGATGGCTCAATCTCCAATAAATTCTTCATGGAGAGTTCCCAAGACTGCAATAGTTGTTCCTCGATTATGAAATTGATCTTGTTGAACTGGTCCTAGGTCGTGATACCATTCCTTCAAAGTTCCAGTCATTTGACAGCAGAATTCTTCTATAACTTTGTAGGAATCTGAGTCCTTAATGAGTTTGGTGTCTGGCTAAGCTCCAAACTCAATAAGTCTTGCTCTCCACTGATTGGGAGGAGGATCATCTATGGAAAACCATGGCCCACTATTGCGTTTGGAAGGGTTGTCTCTTAAGGGTGGATCAATTTCTTCAGGAGATTCATATATGGGTTATTGTCTTGTATTGGAAGTTGTCGTATTGGCCATGAATACATCTATATGTTCATCAGAAAACTTTTAGTTACTATTAGAGAGGTTTTTAGTATTATTGTCAGAAGAAGTGTATCCTAAAGATCTTATGTTGGTGTTTTCAATAGTGAATTGTGAGTACGGGTCCTGAGAATCCTAGAAATAGTCTTCCTTTTTAGATAGATTTCTAGGGGACTCTGATTGAGTGTGGGTAGGATTTTTTCTGGTTTCTTGTGTTGAGGGTACTGAGGTTTTGGGTTTTTGTTTGGTTCTAAAGGTTGTAGTAGTTGGTACTGAATAGGTTTGTTTGGACTTATGAATCATAGAGGAAGAAGTTTGGAAAAAAGGCTGAAATGGGGTAAAGGAAGGTGGGCTAAAAGGATCATAGAAAGATAAATGTTTCTCTTTCATTTTTTATTCTATGTAATCGTCCAAATCTTGGAGTTGTGCTTTCAGCTTCTTGATTTCTCTTTCTTTGGCCTGAGAGGTTTCACCAAAAGTGGTCCTTTTCCATTCTTCTTCTAGGCGGGAAATTTGAGTTGTAAGATAGACATAATGTTCTTTCATTCTTTCAAAAAGATGCTCTAATCGGGCATCCATATTCTTCATTTGTGATGAAAGTCCATCTATATTTTGATCAATTCTTCTGAGCATAAAGTTTTGAACTTTTGTGTTTTCTATCTGCCAATTAAGCACTTCTTCAGCTTGGGTTAAAGGCTTAGATTTCCCATCAGGTCCTATTTTTGAGGGGAAGATATTTGGCTTGGTGCTGATCCTGGTGGTAGGATCTACTGTTCTTTCTAGAGAGGGAAATTCTTGTTCATAGTTGGAATCATAAATCATAAAACAGGGGATTTGAGGCAAATGGATCTCTTGAGGGAAAGATAACCTTCCTTCTTTTCCCAGGATTAATGCACATCTTTTCTGAAACCACAAAGGATCTGGTTCTTTGCGTTTATGTAGGCCAATCCATGGTCTGTAGCCGGGATCAGATCTTCTCCTAGGACGAGGAGATGGTCTATAGTAGTCTTCATGGTCTGTATCCTTATCTTCCTCATCTGACTCGTCATTATTGGAGCTATCATCATCTTTGCTACAATCATAATCTGGGTCACACATAGAAGGATCAATATCCCATATGAAATGACCATTGACTTTATCTGTGAATATGGACTTTCCATCAGGAAGAACTCCCTAGATAGGGACTTTTGTTTCCTTTGTAACTGGATGGAGATGTTTTCTATTTTCATGTAACTTCTCATAATTAGTCACCCATTGTAAAGGAATCAGTTCCTCTAATTGTTGTCTAGTAATGTTTATGGGGATGTGGACTATTGATGGGCTTTCTTCATAGGGGCTAGCCATAACAAATAGTGCGCCTTCACTACTAGAGGGTAAGGATAGGTTGACTGCATGATTTTGTAACCTATAGATAATCTGATGATGTAGTGTTGCCCAAAAGGCTTAGCTACTTGTCCGGCTCCCGTGATCTGAACTTGGACTTTGAGTCTTTGAGGCAAGGTTGGATTTCTTAGGCTAACATTATAGTTGGGAAACATTGTGAGAACTACATTGGATCTCTTAGGCTAACATTATAGTTGGGAAACATTGTGAGAACTACACTTCCTGCATGTAAGGTAGTCAGAACTGTTCCTATGATAGTGTTTTCATAGTGGAGAAAACTAGAATCTAAAGAGAGACTTTGGCAAAGACAAGAAGACCTCTTCTTCCATGAAGGGAAAGAATAAGTCTAATGGCTCCATAATGAAGGTGAATGTATCCTTCATGTTGTCAATGCTTGATTAATTCTTTAGGTATTTCTACTGTAACATACTATTCTTCAGGTGTAGCTACAAGAGAACATTGTTCTATCCTAGAGGATTGAACATACTCTTTTTTAGGAGGTCTTTGGGAGGTTATGAGTCTGACGATATATCTAATAGAAGATCTTCGTCTTTTGAAAATATTGTACGAACTAAGCACAAGCGTTGAGACTAAGAAATCTGCGCATCTTCAGGGACATATGAGAATCGGTATGAGAAGTTTTCTTATTCATTACAAAAATGTCACTACAACTACTTTTTATACCGATTATAACTATAATCAATATAAAAAGTTTTCTTCTTTATTACAAAAATGTCTTCGCGTTCACTTTCTATACCTTTTATAACTACAACACGTATAAAAAAATGTTATGTTAATTGCACTCTTAACACCATATCACTTTTTATACTTGATATAAATAGTCACTATAAAATATAGTTTGTCCCTAAGGTTTATAATTAACAATTAACTTTTTATCTATATCAACATTATATTATATTGTATACAATTAATGTTTAAACATGCGAACATCATATTAACTTATTAATTTGTATTAGTAAAGTGTTTTCCCAATAAAGATAAAAAAAATTAATTAAAAAAATCCAAGTAAAAAAGATAAAAAATAATGGATCCATGTTTACCATCACATGATGATTGTAACACATCCACGTAGTAATGCTTTAACAATAAGATTAAACATGAATAGAAAACCTACTCTCATTTATTGGTATCATTATCACAAATTTTCATTTCTGCATTGTGATTTCTTGTTCGATTCTCTGATTCCATCTGGAATCAGAGGATTACGTTACGTCTTCTTTATCTCCTCTTTTGCATTTGTTAGACGTATATGAACATCAATCATAATTCTTTTGAAAAGTTTGTGAGTAATCAAAAGTTCAAATCTTTGATATATTTTATATATGTATATGATATACATGTATGTGTGTATATATATATATATAAATATCAATCACTGTGGAAAATCTGCAAGGAATTAAACGAAGGTGTCCAATTCATTGATTTTTCACAATATTTCTCTTATAGTAAGGGTGCAATGGAGGGGTGGCTCTTTATTTTTACCTTCAATAGGTTAGGGTTATGTTGCTCATACAAGAGATACTTCATCCTCAAAGAAAGTTTTCTTAGAAGCTTCAAAGCCAAGCCTATGTCCCAGATGAAGGTGCTCTCTTTAATGTTCATTTGTATGATATCATGCATATGTTTTTTCCTATCTTGAACATGATAATTTCTTGTGGAAAAAATACTTATGGTGTGGGAAAATAACATGGTGAAAATGTTGGTTTCCCATGTCACTTTATTTTACACAATTTTTGTTTGGGTTATTATGAACACACTCACTTATTATTCCATTTCTTCTACCTTAATTTTTCATATGGTTATCTTCTTTTATTGTCTCTTTATCACCTCTATCAATTTCACATTCCATCATTTCTTTTTCTTCATCATATAACTCTCTCACCTTCACCTCAATCCAAATAACATTAGGGTTAGACATTTAGTTTTATATACTTTTTTTGTTTTAAGTGAAAATTTGAGTATAAGCACATATCTTTTGAAATAATATGTAAATTTTTTTAGTAGAGTGTATAATTCAATTATTAAACAAATGATGAAGCAGAAACTATAATCTTGGTGTATATTTAGTTATGTTAATGACAATAATCTGTGTATAATCTTTGTGACTAAATCAAAGCATTATTTTTTCAGGAGCCAAATAGAAGTACAATAATAGACTCTAACGTTCGGGTTATTGACAATGGAAGAGAAACTATCAAGAAAAAGGTAAGAAAATTAATTTGAAGTTTTACTTTAAAGTGAACTACTATACTTTGTTATACACTTTGTATCAAAAAATGCATCACTCCTAAATCATTTTAAAACTTTTCAACCAATAATAATAAATTGCAAACAAAAAAAAAAGTGATAAAGAATACATTGTTACAAATTTTTTATATTTTATTGTTTTAGTAATATAACTCAATGTTTCTACAAGTTTTCCTTGTTTCTTTTAACACTATAATTGAATGAATATAAAATTTTGTTTACTTTGTGTAGGTATTCTTCACATTCACAATGCACAGTGCTTTAAATCAAAGAGATCAAGTTAAGGTGTGTGAGAATTAAGTGTCAAACAAATTTTAATAAATACATATAAGAAAAAGTTTTTGAAATGGTTGTACTCAAATTATTCAAATGTTTAGTTGGGAGCAAGTAGTTCAGAAGAAGCTGCCAAATGGATACATTCATTGAAGGATGCTCAATTGAAGGTTCTGCTTAATTATTTAATAAATGTATATGTTTTTCCTCAGAAGCTGATGCTACTTTTTTTTAGGAGAATTCAAATCTGGAAAGGAATTTTCTTGTTTCTTCCAAGAAAAAACATTCATCATTGAGGTAAGCCACTTTCTTTTTCTCTATATGAGAATGTGAAATTTGTAATCTGTTAAGAAGAGTATCACCACGTATACAACATTTGTTTTGATATGGACATTTTATTTTTGAGTTTAAGAACTATACACTCTTAGTTGAAAACTTTTTCACTGTCTACCATACAAGAATAGAATTATTGTAAAATGTTGGAGATTACACACGGAATAAAAATATATGAGTACAAATCTACAAATTGGTTTTATATGACTGAATCAAATTTAAAATTCATTAGTAAAAAAGTTATTAACAGACTTGCATACCAGGTTTGTGATTAAATAACAGTGTAGAAAAGAAATGCTTTAATTTACAAAGTATTCGTTACTTTCTTTTTTCATTTTTTTTATACTGTTATGTACGCATACCTAAAGTTTTGTTTAAATAGAATGGGAGGCTCAAAAAAGAAAAACTGGAAACAACATATTGAATGGAATTTTCAGTCATCAATATACAATGAAGCAATGATCTCTGATGTTATTGCTCCATCACCATGGAAGATTTATAGTTGCCACAATGGTAAAGCTTTTAGTTCTTAGAGTTATCATTGTGTATCAGTAGCAAGTGGCTTCTTCTGTTATCTCAAAGTTCACTGCTTGTGTAGGACTAAGGATCTTTAAAGAAGCACCAGATTGGGGTTTCCGTGGAAGAGTTAGTTGCTCCTACCATTATAATTTGAGTTTGATTTTTGGTTTCTTTGTCTAAAATTTGTTGTATTCAGAATTGGGGATATCACCCAGTAATGATGGCAGTGAGTGTGATTGAGGGAACTTCAGAAGACATTTTCCAAACTCTTATGTCTCTACGGCCCTCAAGATCAGAGTAAGTAAAAGTATTTGGAAAACTATAATATGAGTGAACCCTTTAAATTTTAAATTTTCTCAATGCTAAAAGTGATTATGCTATATAATTAGTTATTACCTTGACACCCAGATGAGAGATAGGGAATTAATTGAGGTTTTTCTTTTGGTTTAGTTGCCATCTCTTTTTTGTGTTTGCAAAAGGAAGACAAACACACTTTCAGACATGCAATTTTGTTGCAGAAAGTGGTAACCTTGGTCTTATTTTTCATATTAAGATTCATATCCAGCTAGTACTAACTAGTAAGAAGTTTATATACTTTCAAGAGAAGCAATATTCATAAAAAATTTGATAAATGTACGCCTCCATGTGGTGTATACTCATTTTACACCTTCATCTGGTATTTATTTATTTGACCAAAACACATTGGTTAAATTAATACAATTATTGATTAGATTCATGTCTGAACCAATATGTCAATTGTAATACATTCAAACACTACATAACCAATATGTGGACCAAACTTGATTGGCTAAATAAGTTTAAATAGTTGGTTAAATAATTCAAATTTTTGGTTAAGGGTCTCAACTGAGACATTCTGCTAATTGTATCACATGAAAGCAGTATGTGAGAATTACTAGGCCTGGTGCAATTCTAAAGGAGTGAGTGAACATGATAGAGACACATGCTATCCTCAATCAAGATCATAACACTTTGGTTAAACCTGTACAATGTTTTAGTTAAATTAGTACAATTGTTGGTTAAAGTTTATATAAGTGGAGACAAGTTTGTGTATGCAACTTTTGTGGTGTATGCCTATCAACACTCTATTCATAATAAATCATTGGTACTCCCTTGAATATAGATTTTTCTAATTCCACTTCAGATGATGAATTTACCTAGTGGTTTTGCAGATGGGACTTCTTTACACACCAAGGTAGTGTGATAGATCACATTGATGATCATACTGATATAATTCATGTGAAGTTGTACAATGATCGGTTACCTAGGTAATCAATATGTGAAACTTTGTTACACAGATAATTGGTTCAAGCATACCTGTTACTGATTCATCTATTTACAGGGGAATGAAACCACGAGATTTTTTGGTGCAAAGATATTGGAGAAGAGAGAATGACGGCACATATGGTACATATTTTGAAGTAAAATCCATACTATATGTGAAGTTCTGATTCGTTTATATTATCAATCAACTAATTTTTCATCTTTTTCTTTGGTTCTGTAACAGTTATGTCATTCCATTCTGTTCATCACAAGACTTGTCTACCACAAAGAGACTATGTTCGTGCATCCCTTCAAAGTAATGCAATGTGATTGCCTTATTACTATTCAAATGATACAAAATTATAGACAAATGCAACAATGATTGTAATCACAGTGCTTTACAGGTGGAGGATTTCTGATAACTCCTGTCAAAAATGGAAAGGCATCACTTGTGAAACACATGCTTGCTATTGATTGGAAGTTCTGGAAATGGTATCCATGCCCTTCATCTGCTGCTACACCCTTGACCATTTCTTTGCTTGAGAGACTTGCAGGTTTGTTTAATATATAGTTAATATAATAATCATTTGGGCTTTAGTGCATTTTGTAATCAATCATGTATTAACAAAAACATATTAACAAAAATGACTCTTGTGTGTAAAATAGAAGACGACACACACAATATATAATTGGACTTTGTAATTTTGTGTATTTCATTAATGAATATCATAGACGTTAAATAGCTGCAGGTATGAAGATAAATACTGTAACTCTAATGTTTTGAGCATAAAATCAGTAATAATGACAAAATCAAATAAGAGCAGATTGTGACAATAAATAAAAAGGGTAACATGGTAATCATGTACCAAATAAACTATGAGTCAAATGAAATTACTAAGCTACCTCAAATTTAAGTTTATCCAACATTGTGTACTAATGAAGTTGTATAAGGACTCATTTCTAAATGAGTTTCACTTACAAAGACCACGTGATTATTTTAAACCTTGAAGTATGATATAAATTATAGATATATTAGTTTATACTTAATCTTTCTGCATAAGGATTTTATTTTAAACCTTTCATTAGTCTTATTATTTTCACCATTTGCAGCACTGAGAGAATATTTCAAGGCCAAAGATGGAAATTGTTCCTCTGAACCTATTGCAATGAAAGTCGATACTAAGAATGAAGTTACAAAAGATAACAAGAGGGTCATGGAACATGTAATGGAAGATAAAGCAGGGAAAGTTATTTCTCACTGTACAAGTTTAACGGACATGAATGATTCAGATGAGTTCTTTGATGCTTATGAGCGAATGTAATATGATGAATTGGAAAATAAGCCTTGCTTTCAAAGCAACACTATCAGGTACCTCATTCCTTACCAAGATTCTTTGGTCTTGCATTCAGTTTTTCCTGGTGTTGTTTCCCTTTACTAATTGTCAATAATGCAGACAGAATCACAACTTTTAACCCTATTTATGAAAATGTCAATCAATGTAGTCCTTTTCACCTTCTAAATTAATGTAGAGTTATAATTGAAGTTATTATCAAGTTTTTATCTTTAAGCAATAAAATAGTTAATTTTATGTGTAATCCAATTCTTCAGACACCAAAATGGTATACACATGTTAAGTTTATTGTTCCTATTCTCATTCCTACTAGATCTTAAGTGTACTTTCTATTTTATCATAACCCTGTAACTTGGATCTGCGTTCAATTTGTTCTTTTTACTTTGCTTTTCTGATCTTCCTCATATAGTCTTACAAGCATCACTTTTTTGCTCTAATCCAAACATCTATGTATTCTTTATTTTTTTGGAACCACATTCATGAATTAGATTCTACCTATCATACTGATATATCTAATGGGGTGAGAAAAATAGTTTAACTTGAAAATTTCCACTTCTTTTTAATTTCATAATGAACTTTAGGATTGCCAAAATAAGAGACATGACTACATCAAAGTACTTAAAGAGAAATATTACGTAGTCTCTACTGAATCTCCTTAAATTTTCATGACACCCTATTATTTATTCTTATTTCATCAACAAATATTTTATCTTATAAAACACATTTTAGGATGGCATGTCCTATACTGTTAATTGTTGGAGTTGAAGCTACTGGATGAACAAAGGACTTATCACCCCCAAATGTCATCAGCTTCTGGTTG
This sequence comes from Vigna reflexopilosa, assembly GCA_027742785.1. Classification (NCBI taxonomy): domain Eukaryota; kingdom Viridiplantae; phylum Streptophyta; class Magnoliopsida; order Fabales; family Fabaceae; genus Vigna; species Vigna reflexopilosa. The sequence goes on along the minus strand of CM050928.1, from coordinate 14,564,741 downwards.
GTACAAGACCCTGCAGGTTACATTAATTTTATCTCAATATAAATTAACTAGAGATGCCAGTTATTTAACATAACACTAAAAGGTTTTCTCATAAAATGGTTCCAAATTTATGTTTTGTAGTTCAGAAGAACAACAAGAAACTGCTACAAGGGAGAAATGTGTGTTATGTCCTTATGGAGCCACTTTTCAAAATGATTCAAGTTGTCATTTGCATTGATGAATCTGGTCCATATTTCTTTTATATTTGTGGAAAAACTTATCTAGAAGACAAGAAAAAGGTATCTTTTTAAAAACTAGTACCTAAACTAAAATCTAATTGCGGAAATATAGCTTGTAATACATGTATCGTGTCCATGAAAAGCTTATAATACCTACAGGTGGCCCAAGTATTGAATTTGTGCATCATAACTTCTGAAATTATAAGATCTTAATCATCTTAACTTCCTATATTATTTGTGTTCCACGTTATGAAGAATAAAAATATATGAACAACTCAACTAACAAAATGTAAATTGTTATATACCTATGATTTTGTAGAAGTTAACTTTTGTCACAGGTCTTAGAATAAAGAAAATGATTGTCACATATGAAACTCAATCAAATATTCTTTTTTTGCAAAGTTAACCACATAATTGAACTAAGAGATTAAATTTCTCTTATTCGAGGTCAAGGCAAAACACTTTGATGAAAATGGTGGGTGCAGACTGGATTCGATTTAACACGCAACTAGATGATCCCTGTAGTAGTCCAGGAACCATAGATAAGGTTTATTTTCTATTCTTAATTTGCTACTTGTGTATGGTTTTCTTATATTGTTCATGACTTCATAAGTTTGATCATGGTGAGACGTTGGGGGAATTTCGTCAATTAATGTTGGAAAAGCTGATGAAGTTGCGTAACGAGCAAACGAGAGATCGTCGAGAATCTCCATTTTCAGATATGGATTCAGGGGCAAAGTATAGGATGGCAACAAAGAAGGTGGAATTGCCATCATTTGATGGTACTGACCCTGTGGGATGGATTACCAGGGCAAAGACATATTTTGAAGTGCAAGGCTCTACAGAAGAGGTGAAGGTACGATTGGCCAAACTGAGTATGGAAGGGGTAACCATTCATTGGTTCAATCTTCTACAAGAAGCAGAAGTGGGGTTGTCGTGGACCAAGTTAAAAAGGGAGTTGATCGGTCGTTTTGGGGGTCGTACTAGTGGAAATCCTTTCGAGGAGTTGAAAGATTTGTCGCAGACGGGTAGCGTAGATGAGTACCTGGCGGAGTTTGAGTATATCTCCTCTCAAATTTCCCGTTTACCAGAGGAGATTCGACGGAGGGTTCGCACCTTCAACCCAGTGAATCGTCTCCAAGCCATGCGCCTAGCTCAAGATGTGGAAGCAGAATTGCAGGGAGAGGGATTTCAGCGTGGAGGAGGAATATGAGGGTGGAACAACAATCGAGATTGGGGTACGGGTCAGGGAGAGAAGTTTGGATCTGGGTCGGGTCAAGGCCCACATTTAGGGAAATTAGGCGTTCGGTTAGGCCCAACCCAGAGTATACCAACTAAACCTTTATCAGCAGCGGGTTCAAGCCCTCATGAGTCGCGTTCGACGACACAAGGCAGTCGCGTTTCAGGTGACCGTTTTTCGACCGCCGATCGAAATCGCGCTACGAAACATTTGCCTTACTCTGAATTGATGAACAGGAAAGCTCAGGGGCTTTGTTTTCGATGCGGTGAAAAATATCATCCCTTGCATCGATGCACAAAGCGACAACTACGAATGGTGGTGTTAGAGGATGACGAAACAGTTAATGAAGCAGGGGAGGTTATCGAGAGTGAGACGCAAGAAGAGGAAGATGACCATACCTTGGGGCTGTTCGCAGAAGTTGAAGTACCGTGGGGTAGTCGGAATAACCCTACAACTTTGCGCATAAAGGGTCATCTCAGTGGAGTAACCCTGGGAGTGTTGATTGATAGTGCGGCCAATCACAATTTCATTTCTCCCTGTTAGATATATTATCTTTATTTTATATTTATCTTTTATCTTTAGTTAGTTTGTTATTATTTCTTATTTGTATTTTGAGCTTAGCCCATATTTCTGCTATTATAAATAGAGAACCCTATGTGTGTATTTAACACAAGGATTAATTCCAATATATAATTTTCATTATATTTAACATGGTATCAGAGCCTAAGGTTCCTCTAAGGTAAAAGTTTCTGATGCCTCTACCACTACATCCGTTGCTGCCGGCGGCAGGGCCATCTACCGCTGCCGGCGGCGCCGTCGTCTACCATTGTTTCTATTGCTGTCATTACCGAAGTTTAAGTTTCGATCGACGATCACACATTTTTTATTGTCTCGGCCAGGTGACTACCATGCCATCAACGACGCCTTCATCCATCGGAGTTCCTTTCAAAGTTATGGATTTGCTCCCTTTTTCGTCGTGCATTGTGGCATGTTTGGTAGTTATTTAGAGCATCGAGGTTTGCTCTTTTTCCTTTTTGAGGTGCCTTGATTGGAGAATTTTTATTTTTATAGTTTCTCTCTCCTGTTTATCCATGGCTTTTTCCGTTGATGTCTCTTCTGACCTCTCTTTTCACCATTGCGTTTGACCCGTCCATATATGTTTTTTTCATGGAAAAGATGGTTTGTTGTTAGTTTATTTATAGTCGTGGTGGTTCTCCAACAATTACCTCTTTATCCACTGGTGGCATTCTTCAAGGGCAATTTGCAAGAAGAGATTTACATGGAGCAACCTCCCAGATTTGTTGCTTAGGGGGAGTCTTCTGGGTTGGTATTTTGTCTTCTATGTCGCCTTGCAAATCATTAGCAATTTGGTGTCTCTCGAGTGTAGAAGCAGATATTTTCATTAAGTCTTTATGGATTATATTAGTAACAAGCTTGGTACATACAATTTGTATGCACCAGCTTGAGGGGGAGTGTTAAATATATTATCTTTATTTTATATTTATCTTTTATCTTTAGTTAGTTTGTTATTATTTCTTATTTGTATTTTGGGCTTAGTCCATATTTCTTCTATTATAAATAGAGAACCTTATCTGTGTATTTAACACAAGGGATTAATTCCAATATATAATTTTCATTATATTTAACACTCCCCATGTAATGGCTGCTCTGGAGTTGAAAGTGGACAAAAGAAAACAGATTACAGTGCGTCTAGGAGATGGGCACAGGGTGTCTACGGCGGGAAAATGTGAGAAATTGGACATCCAATTAGGAGAATTCTCTACTACGGTAGAGCCATATGTTTTGGAGTTGTGGGAGACATGGACATGATTTTGGGAGTTTCTTGGTTGCAAAGGTTTGGGAAAGTTACTTTTGATTGGGAAGAGATGATGCTAAGTTTTTTTTGGCAGGACAAATATATAGAGCTACAAGATCAAAAACTGAGAAAACATCAACAACGTATATTGTTGATAACGTCTTTCCAGAGTATGGTGAAGGAGAATAATTTGGAAGAAAAGTCCATTTCGAAGCAAAGTTTATCAAAGACACAAGTTGAAGATATTCAACAGATTTTAGTGGTTTATTCGGCTGTATTCCAAGAGCCACAAGGGCTGCCACCTCGTAGAAATGTGGTGCATTTTATTACATTGCAGTCAGAAGCAAAAGTAGTGAGTGTACGACCATATTGGTACCCATACCATCATAAAGAGGAGATTGAAAAACAGGTTGGAGAGATGTTGAAACAAGGAATTATTAGACCCAGCTCTAGCGCTTTTTCCAGCCTGGTAATTCTTGTTAAGAAGAAAGACGGTTCGTGGCACATGTGCGTGGATTATAGGGAGCTGAATAAAGTCACAATTCCCGATAAATACCCAATTCCAGTGGTAGAGGAGTTATTAGATGAGTACATAGTGCTACTCATTTTTCTAAACTAGACTTGAAATATGGGTATCATCAAATACGCATGGTGGAGGAAGATGTTCATAAAACAGCTTTCAGGACACATGAGGGTCACTATGAATTTTTAGTGATGCCATTTGGTTTGACAAATGCCCCTGCGACTTTTCAGTCTACTATGAATCAGATTTTTAAGCCCTACTTGCGGAAGTTTGTACTAGTATTCTTTGATGATATACTAGTTTACAGTAAAGGATGGGAGGAACATTTGAAGCACTTAATTAGAGCCTTTGAGCTGTTGTCTGAACAATCTTTCATGGTCAATAGAAAAAAGTGTGTTTTGGGGAGTCAGCAAGTAGAATACTTGGGTCATCTAATTTCTGAGCAAGGAGTTGCAATGGACCCAGAAAAAATTAAAAGTGTGATAAATTGGCCCATACCTCATAATGTCAAAGGTGTGAGGGGTTTTTTGGGATTAACGGGGTACTACCAGAAATTTATTGCGGGCTATGGTAATATTGCTAGGCCCGTTACTGAATTGACAAAGAAGGATGGATTCCATTGGGGCCCAACAACATTATTGGCTTTTGAGGAATTAAAAAAGGTGATGACTCAAGCTCCCCTATTGGCTTTACCTAACTTTTCTAAACCGTTTGAAATTGAGTGTGACGCTTTAGGGGCAGGGATAGGAGCAGTATTGATGCAAGACCGACAACCGATAGCTTATTTCAGTAAAGCTTTGTCACCGACTAATGTAAACAAGTCAGCCTATGAGAAAGAACTAATGGCATTAGTGTTGGCGGTCCAACATTGGAGACCATACTTGATTGGAAGGAGTTTTAAGGTGTACTCAGATCAGAAGAGTTTGAGACACCTTTTACATCAAAAAATCACCACCGAAGCTCAACAAAATTGGTTGGCAAAGTTGTTAGGATATCAGTTTGAGGTGATTTACAAACCTGGCCCAGAGAATAAAGTCGTTGACTCGTTGTCACGAATGTTCGAAGTGGATGAATTGAGGGAGATTCAGTCTTTTCCCTTATGGTTGTAGGAACAGCACATCCAAAAGGAAGTGGGAGTATCCTTTCTTACAACAAGTGGTGCAGAAGTTACAACAGGAAGACTCATCTGTTGCAGATTTCAGTTTGCAAATAGGAGTATTATTTTACAAAGGACACTTAGTATTGTTAGCTAAGTCAGATTTAATTCCTACCATCTTAAATGAGTTTCATTCTTCGTCAGTAGGGGGTGACTCGGGTTTTTTAAGAACCTAAAAACGTATCACAGGAAATCTGTACTGGACTGATATGAAGAAGATGATTCAAGAATTTGTTAAAACATGTTATGTGTGCCAACGACAAAAATATGAAGCAACGTCTCCAGCTGGATTACTACAGCCCTTGCCTATTCCGGATAGGATTTGGGAAGATATTTCCCTAGACTTCATTACGGGTTTACCAAATTCGGAGGGGTTTCAAGCTGTATTTGTAGTGGTGGATCGGTTGTCTAAATATGGTCACTTTATTTTGTTGAAACATCCTTACACTGCTAGGAAGATTGTTGAATTGTTTGCTAAGGAGATTGTAAGACTTCATGACATTCCGCAATCGATTGTTAGTGATCGAGACCCTTTGTTCATGAGCCTTTTTTGGCAGGAATTATTTCGGTTACAGGGAACAACTTTGAAAATGAGTTCTTCTTACCATCCTGAGACCGATGGTCAAACGAAAGTGGTAAACCGATGTTTAGAAGCTTATTTACGATGTTTTGTGTCAGAACAGTCCAAGAACTGGTCATATTGGGTACCTTGGGTAGAATTATGGTATAACACTACTTTTCATGGAGCGATAGGAAAGACTCCTTTTGAAATTGTTTATGGGAGAACACCACTTGCATTAGTGCGCTTTACACAGGGCGAAACACGTGTGGAAGTTGTAGCCGCTGACTTGGTTAATAGAGATGAAGCTATTCGACAATTGAAATATCACCTACCGCGAGCCCAGCAGCAAATGAAGAAATTTGCAGATAAAAAGCGGAGATTCTTGTAGTTGGAGGTAGGACAGTGGGTGTTTATTAAATTGCGACCACATAAACAATTAACCATAGCTCGACGTATTAATCAGAAGTTGGCACCTCAGTATTACGGGCCTTTCTTAGTGGTGGCAAAAATTGGAGAAGTGTCTTATAAGGTGCAGTTGCCGGAATCAGCAAAAGTACACCCAGTTTTTCATATTTCTCAACTAAAAAAGGCTATTGGTAATCATGCAGTAGAACCAACTTTACCAACAAAGTTGAATCTTGAGGAGGAAGATCAAGAAGAACCTGAGGTAGTGTTAGCAACCAGGGAGATTCCAGAGGGTGGTACTATTACTAAAAAATGGTTGGTTAAATGGAAGGGGAGAACAGAGGAGGAGGCATCTTGGAAAGATAAGGGGCTACTGCGAAGTCAATTTCCTTATTTTAGCCTTGAGGACATGGCTGTTGTTTTGTTGATGGAGATTATGTGATAGGACTCCTAATAAGGATGGGTTTGTTAATCAACAAGAAACAATTATAGAGGGAAATGGTATGTTTATGTCAGAAGAAGGAAAATGGGGTTAGGAAAAGAAAGAAAAGTTAGTTAGGAGGGGGAATGACGTGTCACGAATCCAGGGAAGGGGAAATTTTGTAATAGGAGAGAGAAGGGAGAGTGTGAAGGGCATACGGGAGTAGGAGGTTGTGAGTTGGTGAGGAGGAGAGTCATCCTCTGGAGGAGTGGAGCACTCTGGTTTTTACTTGTGATTGTAGAGCTTTCAGCTCCATAATCTTTTTTTCTGCATAATACTTGAATAATATACCTATGATATTCAGTCTTATTGTTGGGTTTCTATCATTATGCTTACAAAATCTCAAGATATAAGCGAGTACCATATATTTCCAAGGTTATCTTCGTCATAGATTCTAACAAAAAGTTCAAATTAAAGTGTATTTTAGCTTGTTTAATTGAATACTTAGGAGCACTTAATACCAGAAATATAATGACTACGGTGTGATTTGTGTTGATACTGTAATACTTCTCATTTTCACTGTTTATTTTCATGGCTAACTTTTTTGTATATGGACCCACCAAAATCATAACTTCTAGGCTAGAATGTCAATATGTTGTTCTGGACAACATTCCCAGCACAAAACCTACTCACCACTGAGCCAAAATCTTGTTTGTGAAGATCAATATGGATGGTGTTCCTATAGGGAGAAATTGGACATCAATGCTTATGACAACTATGAAAACTTTCCACTGTTGTTGATGAGTTGTTTAGAAGTCTCCTTGCAAGGTATCACTCTATTGGCCTTTTAGTTGTATAGTTGTGTGCATGTAGTCACTTTAATCATATTTATTGTTGAAACATTTGTTTGAATATGGAGATTTTTTTCTTTGAGAATGAAAGTTGTTAGATATTGTGTGTTTATGTTAATTAGGGAAACATAGTACCTATATGTTTATTAGGGAAATATAGTTCCTATGCTTATTATCTTTTATTTTTACATATTCATTTGTATTTGGGCTTAGTCCACATTCTTATTATTATAAATACATTACCCTATGTGTATGCAAAGACACACAAGGGAGATTGATCCTAAATATAGTTTTTCATCATATTTAACATGGTATCTAGAGCTTAGGTTCGGTTCTACCTGTTCTACAATCTCCGGTACGCATCACCGCCGCAGTCGCCGCAGCCCACCGCCGTCGCCGCCGCCGCTAGAGTTCCAGAATTGACCGGCGACCACTCCATCTGAAGCGTCTCGGCCGAGCGACCACCGCGGTCCAAAGATCGCAGCGATCGGAGCACCCACGCGCCTCCACGCGCCGCCACAACAGTTCATAGATACGCCGCTTCCTGCCCGCGTGCCGGCCCGTCGCCGGAGCCCACCGCCGCCGACCAGCATCGCCGTGATCGCCTCCTCGCCCTCTTTCTGGATCTGTGGTCGTTGCGTCAATCGGAGCACGTTGGATTTTTAGGGTTTCTCCCTCTCCATGGCATCTTCCGCATCTACAAACACCTCTGCTAGTGCCCCATCTTCTTCTGCTGATTCCCCAATCTACACCAATTTTGTGAATGTACACTTGTCCATTGACAAGTTAGATGGCACGAATTATGCAACATGGGCGTCCGACATCAAACTTTGGTTGAAGAGTCAGGGGTATGTAGATCACCTTACTAAAGATGTGACTAGTGCTACCACAGATGACACTTCTCGCTGGATGAAAATTGATGCCCAGTTATGCATTTGTCAGGACCTATTCACTGTCATTGGTCCGCGCAGTCCTAGTCCCATGGCAGAATATTTGGGTAAAGTTCATGCCCTCCTTCATGATTTTAATGAGCTATTACCTCCTGCTTCCACTCCTGCTGAAGAATTGGAACAACGATCAAAGTTCTTCATGTTGTTGGCCTTATACGGACTCTCTGATGATTCCTCCCATGTCCGTGATCAGATTTTGGGTTCTCCTGTCATACCCAACTTTACTTCTACTTGTTCTGCTCTTTTACGTATTCCGAGCAAACCAGTCGTTGAGACATCTCCTCATACTGATGATTCCTCAGTTATGGTTGTCCAACGTGATGATCGAAGTCGGTCTCGCAATCTAAGTAAAGGACAACCTAAATGTGACCATTGTGGCAAGCCAGGCCACAAAATCGATAGGTGTTATTTGCTTCATGGACGTCCTCCTCGATCTGTAGCAATGGCTAATTCTGATCCACCTCCTCGACTACCGTCTGCAGACCATCCTACTTCATCAAATACTGTAGACAATCCTGCAGTCTTCAACGAATTTCTCTGATGGTATGAGGATCGTCAACACTCTAATTCCACTACATCTGCATCTGTTGCCTGCACAGATACACCTTTTGTTGGTCTGACTCACTCCCTCGGATCTTGGGTCCTTGACTCAGGCGCCACCGATCATATAACTGGTAACAAGTCCTTGTTTTCTTCCTTGTCATGTCCAGATAATTTACCCTCGGTAATAATGGCTGATGGGTCTAGAGTCTCATCTCATGGTATTGGTACTGTTCATATTTTTCCGTCCATATCCATTGATAATGTACTCTATGTCCTTGGGTCTCCTTTCAACTTATTGTCCATAAGTCATCTAACTCATTCCCTTAATTGTATTATTTCATTTACCAAAGATTCTGTTTGTTTGCAGGACCGAAGTTCGAAACACATGATTGGCACAGGATGTGAGTCTCATGACCTATATCTTCTCCGCCCTTCTCCACATGCTGGCGTAATCATGGAGTCACCATCCCTTCTTCATGCTCAGTTAGGTCATCCCAGTCTTGCCAAATTGAAGCAACTTGTTCCGAGTTTGTCGAAGTTATCAAGTTTGTCATGTGAGTCTTGTCATTTAGGAAAGCATACTCGTAGTTCCTTTCCTTGTAGTGTTTCACAAAGAGCGTCATCCCCTTTTTCATTAGTTCATTCTGATATTTGGGGACCTAGTCGTGTTAAGTCCACTTTAGGATTTCAGTATTTTGTTACCTTTATTGATGACTATTCCAGATGTACTTGGTTGTTTTTAATGAAGAATCGTTCTGAGTTGTTTTCTATTTTCCAATCTTTTTTCAATGAAATAAAAACACAGTTTGGGGTTCCTATTCGAATTTTATGCAGTGATAATGGCCGTGAATACCTTTCTCAATAGTTTAAACATTTTATGGCTTCTCATGGCATTCTTCACCAGACCTCATGTGCTTATACTCCTCAACAAAATGGGGTGGCTGAGCGCAAGAATAAACACCTTATAGAAACAACTCGTACTCTTCTCATCCATGGCCAAGTACCCTCGCGTTTTTGGGGTGATGCAGTTCTCACTGCATGTTATCTCATAAACCGCATGTCATCTTCTGTCCTAGATAACAAAATCCCTCATTCTATCTTATTTCCTCAAGACCCTTTACATCCATTACCTCTTAGAGTTTTTGGGTCTACATGTTATGTTCATTATTTTAGTCCTGATCTTGATAAGTTATCTCCTAGATCTCACAAATGTGTCTTCTTAGGATTTCCACGGTCACAAAAGGGCTATAAGTGTTTTTCCCCTTCCCTCAATCGCCATTTTATCTCTGCTGACGTCACTTTTGATGAATCTTCGTTTTATTTTTCACCTCTATCTTCTAGTTTTGTACCTCCACCTATTACTGTTGATATTCCTATTGTCTGTGATCCTTCTCCTCCTTTAGCCTCTCAGGATTGTCCTTCAACTCCACCCCTTCAGGTTTATAGTCGCCGCCCTCGTCTCCCTCATGACTCACCTCCTGTGCCGCCTCCTGTGTCTCCTCCGGCTCCAGTCTGACCTGCCTATTGCCCTCCGTAAAGGTATACGCTCTAGTCGTAACCCTTCCCCCCATTATACTGTTCTTAGTTACCACAGGTTATCTCCATCTTTTTACACATGTCTCTCATCCATTTCTTCTGTGTCCATTCCCAAGTTTGTGGGTGATGCCTTAACTCATCCTGGTTGGCGTCAAGCCATGCTGGATGAATTAAGTGCTTTACAGAAAAGTGGAACTTGGGAGCTTGTCCAATTACCATCTGGAAAGTCTGTTGTTGGTTGCAGGTGGGTTTATGCTATCAAAGTTGGCCCTGATGGTACAATTGATCGTTTGAAGGCTCGACTGGTTGCCAAAGGATACACACAGATTTTTGGTTTGGATTATGGTGATACTTTTTCTCCAGTGGCGAAAATGACCTATGTTCGCCTATTCATTGCCATGGCCGCTCTTCGACAATGGCCTCTTTACCAACTTGATGTAAAAAACACTTTCCTTAATGGTGATTTGCATGAAGAAATTTATATGGAGCAACCGCCCGGCTTTGTTGCTCAGGGGGAGTCATCTGGATTGGTATGTCGCCTTCGCAAATCCTTATATGGCCTAAAACAGTCTCCTCGGGCCTGGTTTGATAAGTTCAGCTGTGTTGTTCAACAATTTGGTATGTCTCGCAGTGAAGCGGATCATTCAGTGTTCTATCGCCACTCAAGTGCTGGATGTATCTACTTAATAGTGTATGTCGATGACATTGTTCTCACAGGAAGCGACTATCTTGGCATCTCTCAGATGAAACAGCACCTTTGTCACCATTTTCAAACCAAAGATCTTGGCAAACTCTGATACGTTTTGGGTATTGAAGTAGCACAACCCAATGATGGTATTGTCATATCTCAGAGGAAGTATGCGTTAGACATCTTGGAGGAAACAGGGTTAATGAACTGTAAGTCTGTTGAGACACCTATGGATCCTAACATCAAGCTTCTACCAAATCAGGGGGAGCCTTTCTCAGATCCTGAACGTTACAGAAGATTAGTTGGTAAATTAAACTATCTTACTGTTACGCATCCTGACATTTCCTTCGCAGTAAGCGTGGTGAGTCAATTCCTTAACTCCCCATGTGAAGACCATTGGGATGCAGTTGTTCGCATACTGAAGTATATTAAAGGATCACCTGGAAAAGGTGTGCTATATGGTCCTAACAACGATACAAAAATTGTTTGTTATTCAGATGCTGATTGGGCTGGTTCCCCTTCTGATAGGAGGTCTACTTCTGGATATTGTGTCTCTATTGGTGGCAACCTAATATCTTGGAAAAGTAAGAAGCAAAGTGTTGTGGCTAGGTCCAGCGCAGAAGCAGAATATAGAGCTATGGCATCAGCTACTTGTGAGCTTGTGTGGCTTAAACAATTACTTAGTGAATTGAAATTTGGAGATGTCACTCACATGACACTTATATGTGATAATCAAGATGCTCTTCATATTAGCTCTAACCCTATCTTCCATGAGAGAACCAAGCACATTGAAGTTGATTGCCATTTTATTAGAGAAAAAATCATATCCGGAGATATCAAGACTGAGTTCGTTAACTCAAGCAACCAGTTGGCAGACATATTCACTAAGTCCTTGTGAGGACCTAGAATTGACTATATTTGTGACAAGCTTGGAACATATGATTTATACGCTCCAGCTTGAGGGGGAGTGTTAGATATTGTGTGTTTATGTTAATTAGGGAAACATAGTACCTATATGTTTATTAGGGAAATATAGTCCCTATGCTTATTATTTTTTATTTTTACATATTCATTTGTATTTGGGCTTAGTCCACATTCTTATTATTATAAATACATTACCCTATATGTATGCAAAGACACACAAGGGAGATTGATCCTAAATATAGTTTTTCATCATATTTAACAAAAGTAAATCATTATCTGTTAGGTACATCTTTTGACCAACTAGTAAACATGTTATTGAATTTAAAGCACAGTGTGTGCTTCTGTTTTCAGTGATAATTCCACAGTTTAACTCCTAAGGAAAATAGTGATTTGGATAAACTTTTCAATCTCAACCAACTTCGTTACAAGTTTTCTAATTTGAATTTTCCATGAACACCTACAATGTTATAACTTATAAGGAATAAATTCCTATGTCAACCAAAAAGATCTCACAAGATGCTTATCCAAACAAAGCATAAATTTCAATCTTTAACAGCTGAATAGACATTAACTTATGTCAATCCTTAGAATTTCTTGAAAGTCAAATTTCTAAGTGGTCTTTCATACCAACTAACTTTCATATTTTTCTTTTCATTATTTTGTTATAATGAAACTTGTTGCAGACATGAAGTTATCTCATATTCCCTCTTCGCATTGTTGTTCTGGAAAAAATATATTCTTGTGCTGGTGGAATTCAAAACGAGGAAGAGAAGAGAAAGTTGGAAGTTGAGAATATAGTCTTGTTTATGAGGATAATGAAGGAGACAATATGATTTTAGATTAATAAGTTCTGACTTGTTACTTGACTAACATACACCAAAAAAATGTATCAGTGTGCTACTATTTGTAGAAAAAATTCACAAGAGCAACAGAGTTTTTGGATACTCATTACAATTGTTTTATTAAAGCAGAGCAAGCAAATGGGTATGGTTTCAGCTGTAATCTATTTTTGGACTTTTATAGAGACCAAGGTGGTATTTTTAGCAGAAATTTTCTGTTCTAGATTGTCTTTCCAAAAAAAAATCTCAAAAAATGTTTCATCAAATAAGACTATGAATCATAACAGCTTAAAATAAATATCAGAAATTAAATAAAATACTAATTATTTTTCATTTAAGGTGGTCTTAAAAACCGACATTATTGAACAAATTCATCATCTAACATTTTTATGATGGTTAGACATCGATAAATAATACTTTATGGATTAGGCTAACTTCATTTCCTTATTAGCAAATTTAAAAAATTTAAACTCAGATTAAGATAGTAGATTAAACTATTGACTCACCTAATTATAAATTTTTCTTTTCAATTCCAAAAAAATTACAATCTTTTATAATTGAAATATAAATAAAGTTTAATCTAAATGCAAATAATGTTAAACTCCAAATACAAATCAAAATCACAAAAGTATAATATAATTCAAATACATCTAATAGGAGAATGTCACACCCCATTAATTCTCCACTTTAGTGGAAAACACGTGTTAAGCCCCTCTAGCTTTCCCTAGGATAGTGGGGGACAAAGTGTACGTACATTAAATTTCCCATTCATCGTAAATCGTGTGGCAGCAGGAAAGGTAGGAATTTCAGAGAGTGGAATCCAAGTGTCACCAAGAGGGAGGGTGAGGTTTCAGAAAGTGGAGTACAAGTGACAGGCAGGGAGTGGACCGAGTGGTTTTAGTGGAGGTCATATTTAAAGCTGGATTTCTGAAGATTGACGCCATTTTTGCATGCAACCCTTCTTCTTCCTCAACTTAGTCTCCAGAAACCACCATTTTCACCTCCTTCTCTCTAGAAACCTCAATCTTCTCTCTAAAATTCCGACCACCTCCTCTCCTCCGATCACCTTACACCTTTCAAAATAATTCTTCTTGGTGCCAAGCTCTTTCACTTGCACCGATCAGATTTTCAATTGGAGCACTTTGGATTTTGGGAAGCCATAGAAGTAATTTCTTGGAAGCTAGCTGGAGTTAGAGGTAAGGGAAGCTTATAAAAATTTAATTATGATTTCTTTGTATGGTTGGATGCATGATTTAATGTATGTTGGTTGATTTAATTGGTATGTTGGAATATTGTATGTTGCTGCATGAATCGTTTGATATTAGTTATGTACTTAGTGAAATGTATTAAACTTAGAGATCTGAAATCTGTGATCGAAGGTCATTCGGACCGTTCGGTCCTCCCCTTTAAATTGTTCGGTCAGTGGATGACCGGTCGGTCTTGTGAGACTTACATCGTTGGGTATCTACTTTTACTAATTTGGTTTCTTACTAAGTCAAGGGAGTCATTTCCCTCTCGATTTTAGTATATATGATAAGTTTAAGAACGTTCGGTCATAAACCAAGCGTTCGGTCATACAAGTGTGTGGTATTAGACCGACACTTAACTTAACCACGGAGTGTTCGGTCTGATACTGACACCTACTTTCTTGAAGAGAACTTTTATTATTCTAAAGCATTCGGCTAAATTTATAGAACGTTCGGTTTCACATTACTATTAGTTATTCATCTAATAAACGTTCGGTCATGTAAAGTACTCGGTTATACACCAAGTGCTCGGCCTTGAAGTTCTCGGTCTTAGACTGACACTTAACTTATGAAGCATTCGGTTTCAGGTCTCTATTATTTATTTGAAGAACGTTCGGTCATACACTGAACGTTCGGTTTTATATTGATAATGTTTGTTGAAAATACTCGGTCATAGATCGAGTGCTCGGCTTGAGAAGGTACTCGGTCATAGACTAAGTATTCGGTCTTATATTAATTCTTTTCTTTTGAATAACGTTCGGTCTTACACATATCATATTCATTGTTGAAGTGCTCGGTCTTGAGAGCACTCGGTTTTAAGAGTGCTCGGTCTTGAAGAGTGCTCGATCTTGTCAGTGCTCGGTCATAGACTAGCACTCTGATTTCTGAAGTTGTCGGTCTTATATAAACATTATCTCCTTGGAAGAGTGTTCGGTCTTATACTGACATGTGATTCCCCAAAGAGTGTTCGGTCTTGTACCAGCACTCGCTTTATTGAAGAGAACTCTGATTTCTATATGTTAAGGCATTCGGCCAAATTGTTAAGTGTTCTGTTTTATTAAAGATAAGTTATTGTTGAACGTTTGGCCATTTTCACACATTATATATTTGAGATTTTTGCTCAGTCTTAAAAGATGTTCGAGTTACCTAGTTTTAGACCGTTCGGTCTCTGCCTACAGCAATTTCTATAATAAATTCCATTCTTTGCTTGACCGTTCGGCCACTTGATAGAGCTTCTTTCTTATTTAGTCTTCTACAAGTATCTGACCGTTCGGTCAATTCATTTCTTTAAAGTATTTTCTATATATGAAAGAACTATTTTCTGAATAAGATTATGAGATTTGGACGGTATGAAATGAGTATTTATAAATGAGATTATTGGTGATATGAAACGAGAATGATGAATGAGTTTATTATGATGATTTAAGAGTATTCCAGGGAGGAATAGCTCATGATTGGAATTGATTGGTAAAGTATGACCGTGCTCAGACTTAGGTTCCGCTCTATCCTGATATTCCGTGATTACGCCTTCTCATGTAGAGGAGGGTAACTCATGCGTGGGAATGGCAGGAGGTCCTTTAGCCTCAGGGTATTTCTATACCGAGGTGGTTCCACTAGACTAACCTCGGGTGGCGGTCTGTTGAGTGTATCCCAGCCAGGTCCACCCGGGTGCAGAGAGCGGCGATGCTACATGGTTCATATCGTCCGGACAGTGTCTAGAGAGATTGGTTATGATAATGTTACCGTTCGGTTTTGTATGGATATACTTGATTCATGTGTATGTTTTAAAAGTATACTGAAAATGATTAATTAAATTTACATAAGCTTACCCTTATTTTCCTGTCTTGTTCATGTATCGTTCGGTCTCTACCGTTCGGTTTGTTCTCTTCACTGCAATGATCATCCTTTTGGGTGTGAGCAGAGGGTGATCATGGAGTTACGTTGGAAGACGCACCGCAGGCTGAACATCCTATAGAAGCTACTCCGGAGAGCTGTGCTGGACCGTCTGTTCCTTAGTATAGGTTTTACTCTTTACTTAATGTATGTATTCCGTTCGGTTAATATTTTGTAAAACCGTTCGGTTTTTGTTTGTAGTTGAATTAGATTCGTACTTCTTGAGCAGTTTTTAGTTTTATATGAAATTTCATATTTCTTCTCTATCTTGAGTTTGATTCTCACTGTTCTTTATTATTGTTTATGTTAACCTTCTAAATAAATTATAGCTTTTGCTATACATTTATTGGGATGTTACATTAAGAGAACATTTAGATTTTTTGATTTTTTAATATAATTTAAATTTAAAATTTATGAATGTATTGGTAAATCAATCCAACTTACCACGGTTCAACTTGAGTAAACTGAATTACCAAGTTATTTTTCTATGTCAAAATTTACAATTTTTTTCTAATTCAACGCAATTTAAATCTTCAAGAGATAAATTTTAACTCGTTTTGATAACAACTATCCATCAAGAAATAATAACAACTACCCATAAGAAATAAAATAATCATAAGATTTTTATAATGTCATTCTAACTATTATAAGAGAAATTAATAAATATTTAATGATTCAAATGTCAAAAAATAAGTTGTTATATAATAAATTATTATTGAAATATCGATATAAATTTCTTAAAAATTAAGTAGCATGACAAAATTTCCATCATTTACTACATTAAAAAAAAATTATAGAAGTAGCATCAATGGCGGAACTTTGTTGGCTTGCAGGAGACTTGGAACCCCTAATTGTTTTTGTCTGTAAACATAAATTAATATATAAATAAAAGTTTTTTTTTAGTATATTTTATGTATTTGACATTCTAAAAATTTTGTGTATATCAATTTGGACACTCTTAACATATGTTTGAAGATCCACCACTAAATATCATAATAGTTTGCCATAGTAAAAAGTACTAAAAGAAATTCCATTCCCACCTCTCCTAGAAAAAACAAATTTTGATTTTGGAAAATTGAATTAAAAATTAAACCTACGATGAGTATGGAGTGAGAAATTTAATTAAAAGTTAGATTTCTTTCTATCCCTCAATTTATTTTCATTAATTTATGTATAAGTTAATGTTAATTTATCATTTTATTTTCTCTTTATAAACCAATTATGTTCAAAGCCCATCTTTATTTCCTAAAACCAGTAGAGTGAAGATGGTGACAACTCAGATCCAACAAGACCATTAAAATTGACTTTGAGATAATGCTGCTTTCTGCTTAATTTGTGTCAAAAATAATTAATTTATCTTGATGCTTCTGCTGGGGTTTTGTTTTGGTAGAGATTTTTGTTGAGAATATGATGCCCAGAGACAGCTGAAACTGATAAGTGTAAAGTTATTCTTTAAATTGATTAGACACTCAATACAAATTTTATTATTAATTATGAATAAATTATAACGTTAGTCATTATAATTAACTCATTCAGATAATTCAATTAGTTTAACATTATTGATTAAAATAGTATCATCAATTCGGTACCCTAAGCAAACTTTTGAGTCAGAAAAATCATTAAGCTCTTTAACACATTTTCTTATGTCATTAAATCATGAATGCCAAGGTGAATTGCTTTAATTAACCAAAATATCTTCAATGTAATGAATCTTACCTTAATCAATTTTGGATAATTTTTTTTATCAATTTACATTTGATGACTAATTTGAGTTAGAACAGACTTTATGTATATTTTTCTTTTTAATTTCAACTATCTCTTCTTCTTTTTTCATTCAACTATTATAAAATTCAAAAAGTGGGTGATGGGTGGGAAACTATAATTGATACTTAAAATTTGTCCATAGAAAACTAAGTGTATTCTTCAAGTATTATTTAGAATTAATTAATTTCTTGAACTATACTCATCTCATGCATGTTCTAAAATGCCCTAATATCATTATAATCCATATGTTGTTTCTTTAACTAACTTGAGTATGTTATCTTAACATATTTATAGATAGTGAAACCAATCATTTCATAGAAGAAAGGGTTTGAAAGAGTGAAACCTAAGTTAGTTAAAGAAGCAAAAGATGAAGTGGCACCAACACACTACCATGTTCCCTTTTAGTACATAATTTTAAAGAGAGGGAGAGTAATTTCAAAGCCAATTCAATCAATGAATGATATGAATGATTCTAAGAGTGTCACTCAAGTTAGTTATGAGAAAAAGAAAAGATTGAAAGAAGAAAGGGAGTGAGAGCAACATTAAATAAATAATAAAAAAAAACTATTTTTGATATCTTTTTCTTTGATATGAATAGCTAATGTTTACTAAAAGTTGCAGGAGAGTAAGTGATAATTTTTAGGTATAGAGTAAAAACATAAGTTAATCAATTTTTATTTATTAGCAATCTTATCTAATTTTATAGATGATTATTCATCCTATCTATAAATTCAATATTTAAAATAGTTTAAATATATTTTTAATTTTTTTTCTAGAAGGTATTTAGTAATGAAAAAGTTGATTGAATGAGTTTTGATTCGATTTATACTGAAAAGAGGATCGTTGAGTTTTGAAAAATAATGAATAAAATAGTATTCGTGAGTAAAATTAAATAAATGAATTTAATTTGATCTGTTTTTTCTTCTTCTATGTTTTACAGTGAATAAATTGACTAAATTAATGGAATGATTAATCGATAAATAAATTATTTGGCAACTGGTGATTTAGAGTAACACTTGGCTTGATTAAAACCCATTCGTTTTGATAGAGATTGATAAAATTAAATAAAAACCATTTAATTAAAAGTGGCTAAAAGATATAGCATGTGTTAGAAACTAAAATATATAATAAAGGAAAGGGATGGAGAAGACTGTTTGTTTAAATAAATAAAAAATTAATAAAAAAAATCAGAAAACCAGTTATAACTCTATAATATAAAAAGCTTTCGGTGAACTTTAAATCTAAAGAATTTATAAAACTATGTTGTACTTTT
This sequence comes from Vigna reflexopilosa, assembly GCA_027742785.1. Classification (NCBI taxonomy): domain Eukaryota; kingdom Viridiplantae; phylum Streptophyta; class Magnoliopsida; order Fabales; family Fabaceae; genus Vigna; species Vigna reflexopilosa. The sequence goes on along the minus strand of CM050928.1, from coordinate 14,545,892 downwards.
GGTTTTAAACGTTATAAATTTGTACTATAGTATATTAATTTGTATTATTTGATTCCTGTTAATATTTTATTAATATTAATATAGTCTCAATACTTTTCCACAGCAGTTAACTATTTTACGTAAATTTTTAATGATTAAAATTAATAGAAATTTAAAATTTAAGAAAAATGAGTAATTGTATTAATGTTCAGAGTTTCATAGAAGAAAATTCTTTATATTATATGGATGAGAAGAATTGGTGATGGTAGTTGCACACGGTGGTTATACACGGTGGTGGAAGGAGTTTATCTCATCGTGAATTTCCTTCCGGTGAAGATTCTGATGAAAGTTGTCGGTGGTACAAATCACGCCAAACTTAAAAAATAAAATAAAAGTTTGTGTGGAATGACTACTTCCATAAAATAAAAAACAAATTGTATGTTTTTCAACACAGTTTTAAAATAAATAAATAAACTAGAAGCCATATTTTGAAAATATCCATCAAATATAATTTTTGATCGATGTTGCAAACAGCTTTCCCACGTATGCAAACGTTTTAAAATATATTCATTTTCATAAATTTCAAATAAAACTACACTCTTTATTATTAAAAAGTTGAAATACTTATTTACTTTCCTAGGGTTAGGGATACTGTAAAAATCTAAAAATAAGACAAATATCTATTTATAGAATTAATATATTATTAGTAATAAGTATAACGGACAAATAAATAAAAGATAAATATATAAGATGCAATTACATTTATTTATAAAGAAAAACTTATTAAAACAACTATCACACGTGTATATATATATATATATATATATATATATTATTCTTCAATATTTCTATTGGTAATTAATAATTTTATTGTTTAGTCCTACTTATGTTTAGAGTTTTTGAGCATGCTATTATAACGATCATGACAAAAAAAAATACGACAACTAATACCAAAAAGAATGGTAAGCTAATGAAAAGTTTGAACATTTCTCTAGTATAGATTCTATATTATGTAAACTCTAGTAAAAAAAAATTTAATACTTATTTTGGTTCTTTGGTTTGTAGGATCTGTTTAAAATTGTCCTTCTTTTTTTCAAAAATTTACTAACATCTATATTTTGCAAAAACGGTGCACGTTAGTCCTTTTTGCTTACAGTGTTAAAAAGGCTAATGGCAGAGTTGTCCAGTTGGCAAAAAATTGATAACTTGTACACTCATTATTGAGGTGGCACTATCAGATCATTTAAGGTGTTAACTAGATTTAGGTTAAAATGATGTATAAAATCTAAAATAGAGGGTTAAAATAAATTTAAGGATTAAAAGACGCGAAATTACATTTGGGGTAAAATCAACTCGCAAATTGAGGGCGATTTAGGATTCAACAATCAGGTTCAACAATCAGCTTTCAATTGGTAGTGAAATTGGGTTTGTGGTTCGTTCAACAATGTTGGTGAGGTAAGTGTTCTTACTGATGTTGTTGTTGTTCGTTTTGGGATAGGGTTCGTGGTTCGTTACTATTTGCTTTCATTGATGATGTTTGTCATTTTTAATGGGTGGAATCTGTATTTGTGATAGGGTTTGTGGTTCGTTACAAGCTTCCCTGATGTATTGCCACCACTTAAGAGGAAGTTGCCTAGGAGGCCAAAGAAAAAAAGAAGGTTGGAGTCATGGGAGCTAACTAAGGATGAGACCCAAATGAGTGTTGGTGGGCACATAAAAAAATGTAGCATCTGTCGTGAAGTGGGGCACAAAAAAAAACTATGCCCTTTACGTCTAGACATCATACAACCAACACAACCATCCTAGCCACAAACTACACAACCCCTTGTACCATCACAGCCACCAAGTCCCCAAACACAAACTACAAAACCCCCTCACCCAACACAACCAAGTCAAGATTTCATCCCAGATTTAAGTCCACCAATAACAAGGAAAAAGTTACATGTTAGAAGAAAATGTCCATAAATGTCAAAATTTGGATGTATTTGGACGTATTTTGTACTCTTATTAAGCACTTTAATTATGTATTTTGTAGTGCTATTAAACACTTTAATCATGTATTTTGTACTCTTATTAAGCACTTTAATTAAATACTTTGTTGGTGTATATGTAGTCATATTAAATGTAGTGATATTATGTTATTATATTTGTTAGTATATTTTGCCAGGTATCCTTAATATTTATGACATCCATATACGTTAGGGAGCACATTGCACAATTTTTTAGTAAAAGGGAGACCACATTTAACATTTTTAAACCAAAGCGGGGACTAAAACGAACTTTATTACAAGAACCCAGATTGGTCACTCATATTACAACAGAAACTGATATTACATGAAGAAGACATGAAGCTAAACACCTAAACCAAAACATACATTTAACGTTGTCCACCTAACATCAAGCTAAACACAATCACAATATGATAATGTTTAGCACAATTAAAACAAACACAACTCCAACTAAGAACGTTATCCTTCTCTGCAACACTTTCACATTATGTTCGAGATCACATATCCTCTTGCTTTGCCTCGCAATTGTGCCATCTCTCTCATCAGTGTTGTCTTTAGAACACCACTTGAAAAAATTACATGACATCCCAGTTGAAATTCCACCCTATTATTCAACAAACACAATGAATGTATGAACACATAAAATCCAATACCCATAAAGTGACTAGGATATTCAAAATACCTTGTAATGACAACATCCCCAAAATTGTCTCCCAGCATTCCTTACAGTTCTGACACTTTCATTACAGCAATATCATCACAGTGGCAAATAGGGGTTATCCCAACTCCCCTCGAAATAACACCGTGTGAGGAATGCGAAAATCCTTTGCCTAATGTCTTCGAACAAGAAGGAAAACTTTGTGAATAAGTTACTCCTAACCCTAATCTTTTTCGTCATTGTACCACCAATCACCAACAACCCTAACCTTTGCTTTTAAATTTGGGAACAACAATTTGATCACTGTAGCACGTATCACTTTGCTCACAAGATGAATCAACAATTGATTTTAACACGTCAACCATAACTGTACAAGTCATCAACTTTTTTCCAGCTGGGTAGCTTTATCGTTAACCTTTTTAACGTCGGAAACAAAAAGGACTAACGTGTACCGTTTTTGCGAAATATAGGATGTTGGTGAACTTTTGAAAAAAGGAGGACAACTATGAATAGGCCCTACAAACCGAGGGACCAAAATGGGTATTAAACCTAAAAAAAATCAAATCAAGTAAACAAACATATTTACAAGCAACAAATTTTAAAGAATAAAAGAAAATCATTATAGATTCAAATGTGGAGTTATGCATTAAATTAGATTCTAAAAGTCATGCATTTGTCATGTAGTGAAATATAATGGAATGTCAGGATCAATCTTGATTCACTTAGTCTCTCTTTATCATGACACGATAAGTTCACTTATAGTCTCGCTAGAAAAGGATCCCAACCTTAGATCTCGCTATAGAAATCTCATTCACTCTCACCACCTAGGCTTCGTCCTCTATGTAAATTTATGAGTCTATGAGTCTAATAGAGTTAAGATGACTTAACAAAATGGATCCATATAGTCAATGCATAAACACTATAATAACCACAATGACATTCCTCCTTAGGAATAATCTCACAACAATCAAAATCAAATAATCTCATTACTTTATTTGGATAATAAGCCATTTAGTTTCCCCATCATAACAATTTCTAACTAAGTTCTCCACAGTTCAAACCACATATCAACTCTCAATTTAGCAGACTCGCTCAACGAGTTCATAGACTCTCACAACGAGACGTGCTTTCCCTGGAGTAGTACTCACACATTGATTAGATGTCTCACCCAATGAGTCAATCACTAGAACAAAATATAGAATAATTAGCCTAGCAAAAGCATACTCGACGACCGACCCTTTCTCCTAAACTTGAGTTTGGCTTTTACTCAACGAGAGTCTACTCGCCCAACGATCAAACCCCTCATAATTTTATGTCAAACTCAATTTAGCACTCATCCAACAGGGAATGGGCTTGCCTAGTGAGTCTGCATAACGCAGACTCACAATTATGCACAAAAAGAGAGTTTCATTGGCTCTAATAGTGTTTTTCTTTTATATGCAACTTAAAAACACAACCAATTTAGTCGAAATGACTAATTAGATGTCAAGGATGTCACTCCATAGATCCAATCCCAATTTCACAACTCAGAGGCCAATTCAACAATTTAAACAGAGGTTCACTCGTTTATCAATTTTCCTTTAAATCAATCAAATGTAATACACCAATTCAACATTTAATTAAAAAAGAAACATCTAATTCATATCGTATAAATCAAATGTCCAAAGGCTAAAGTTAGCTTCCCTTACCTTGACTAAGCAACCTCTAATTTCACAAATGTTCCATAGAGCTTTTCTCCCACAAGAAGACCTAATTAGACTAATAAGACCCCAATTAGAAATTCAAGCATATTATCATGGTCACAAAGCAACAAATATTCATATTGAACACCTTTGAGTCAGATACATTTGCCTTTCAATACACATGCAACCCAAAAAGAAAAAACTACTTTAGAAAGAAAAAAAAGAACTTACTATGTTTTTCACTTTGTCAAGTGTTTATTAGGACAATCTTATGGTATTTAATCTTCAAACAGAAATATAGAGAAAAAATACAAAGAAAATTTAGAAAAAAGAAATCTAGATGGTGATTTTTGTAAAATGAATTTCAAAATTTATTTTATGATTTAAGTATTTTATTATTAAAATATTATAGTATTTTTTTTTAAAAAAAAATTCTATTAAACCATATTTTAGGTTTCACAATGATAATATATTTTGTTTTATTTTTAATGTTAATATATTATCTAAAATAATCAAATCAGTCTACCTAAGCTTTAATGTTACCTTTTAATTTGATATTTTTAATTTTTAGTAAGTAAAAAATAATTTATTTATTTATTTAATTAAATAAATACTTAAATAAATTTTTTACTTCAAAATGACTAAATAATTTTTTCATGTAATGGTTATATAAATTTTTAATATTATTTTTATAAAATTAATTTCTTTACACTTATCAGTTCATGACTTCCCCGTACGTCCCCGTATCGACAAGACAAACATCTATTTATCAAATGAATTAAATGATAATAGCATAGAGCATAGATAAAGAATCCACAATTGATAATAACAGCATATGCAAGCATATGAATAAAACAAGAATTTCAATATAAGAGAGTTTTAAAAGATTACATTGTTCCCCAACAACAAAAGGTTTAGTTCACCATTGACATGGTGAAACTAGATGAAATACAATGAAAGAATTGAAAAGCAAACCCTAGATATGATAAATTGGAGCCTAAGCATCCAAGAAATCTTCTCAAAGGAGTGTAGAATAGCTCTGGACGTCCTCTTCTGCCAAAAGAATACTCTTAGGGTCGCATTGGGGCTATTTATATCGCATAAAGTAACAGAATTCAAGCCCAGGCCCAGCACTGCACCGCTCAGCGCCTAATTTGGCCGCTTAGCGGTTTCCCCCTAATCGTCGGACCGCTCAACGGTCCCCCAAGCGAAAAATAGTGAAAAACAGGCAAAATTGGCGCTCAGCGCCACCGCTCAGCACCCAAAACTGTCGCTTAGCGGTTTAGTCAACATTCTAGTCAACTGGTTGATTTTTCTAGTTGACTGGTTGACTTTTCTGGTTGACTGGTTGACTTTTCTGGTTGACTGGTTGACTTTTCTGGATTTTGGTTAACTTTTCTGCACCGCAACCATTTGATACTTCATCCTTTCTTTCAATTCATTCCAAAAGACCTACGAAATCAAGGGAAACCAAGCATAAAACCAATAAAACCAACTTTGACTCTCTTATTCTCTAACTTAAACAAAATGCATGATTTCAAGCTAATTCTAAGTCATAGAGGTTGTGTTTTGATATCAAATTAATGTATAAAAATAATGGTTTTCCAACTGTTATCACAACTTCAAACTTAAAACTTTGCTTGTCCTCAAGCAAATAAAACAAAACTAAGCCTTCTACCTATCATCAAAATGGTTCAACGCTTTTCAAAACACATCCTTTCACAATAAGTAACTACTCAATTCATCTCTTCAATGGAATCCAATCAAGATGCAAACATGCTTCAATTCATTCAAGTTCACAGATTGCTAACATAATCACATACTCTCAAACAGATGCTATTTTTATGAATGACCAATCCACTAAGCACAGATGTAATCATGAAATTTATCAATCATTTCCAAGCAAAGTGTTTCACTCAATCACTCAAGTGTTTCAGGAGGTCACTCTTCTCTCTACTATTCATCTGTCACATGAAACAAAATTGACATTCATCTACTACAATCAACATCTTTACATACAAATGCCATCACAAGGACTTTTCAAGGCTTATAATGCGGTTGGGCTAACAAGAAAAATTGGTTTTTCAGATCACAAAATCCTTGAGTTAAGAGAGTTATTTATCATTCATAGTTCAAGCACAAACTCTCTTTTTACCAATCTCACTCATTCCCAACTTTCCCTTTTTCCTTTTCTTTTATATTGAGCTCACCTTTCATGCCTTTTCTTTGCTTTTCTTTTCTTTTCTCATGCTTTTTCATTCAACACTTGAGCTCAATACCTTTCTTTTACCTTTCAATTTCCCCCAACAACTCCAAACTTGAACCTTTATCAACTCCAAAAAATATATCTCATCCTAACTCAAGATGAAGATTTTCAAAACAAAGATTTCATCGTGTTTAAGGCTTAGGTTCAAAAAGGGTAGAACATCAAATGTTCCTTTTACTTTGGGCGAAAATTTGGATCGATAAGGGCTACCAAAAATGGCCTTGATCATATGACATAAACATGTAATTCAATCTATCATAAAGATTCAGGCAATATCATTCATGCTTTCAATTGAATAGCAAATATATCAACAAGAACTCTGAAGCTCAAATTCAGTGTTTGTTTAAGAGAAGTCCACTTCTTTATGAATGTATAGTTTTTTTTAAGTGTGAGTGAATGCTTGGAGGTCATCTTTGGGAAACCCCATGATGGAGTAGGGGACCACCCAGGCTCAAATGTGGCACTTAATTGAAGTCCTGTGACTTCTGTCCTAAAAAACAGCCTCGTAATCATTTACAACATACCTGTAATCGTTTATGCGAATGAAATTTGTGTTTTGGACAAGTGATTGCACTAAAGTAGCCACCTATGTTAACATGGGTGACCAGAGTTCAAATTCAGTGTTTTTTTAAGAGCAGTCCACTTGTTTATGAATGTATATTTTTTTTTAACTGTGAGTGTATGCTTGGAGGTCATGTTTGGGAAACCCCATGATGGAGTAGGGGACCACCCAGGCTCAGATGTTGCACTTAGTTGAAGTCCTATGACTTCTGTCCCAAAAACCATCATCGTAATCATTTCCAATACCTCTGTAATCGTTTACGCGAATGAAATTTGTGTTTTGGACAAGTTTTTGCACTAAAGTAGCCACCTGTGTTAACTTGGATGACCGGAGTTTAATTTCAGTGTGTTTTTAAGAGAAGTACACTCGTTTCTCAATGTATAGTTTTTTTTAAGTGAGTGTATGCTTGGAGGTCATGTTTAGGAAACCTCATGATGGAGTAGGGGACCACCCAGGCTCAAATGTGGCACTTAGGTGAAGTCTTGTTAATTCTGTCCTAAAAAACAGCCTCGTAATCGTTTAAAACACATCTTTAATCCTTTATGCGAATGAAATTTGTGTTTTGGATAAATGATTGCACTGAAGTAGCCACCTGTATTAACATGGGAGACCAAAGTTTAAATTCAGTGTTTTTTTAAGAGAAGTCCACTTGTTTATCAATGTATATTTTTTTTAAGTATGAGTGTATGCTTGGAGTTTATGTTTGGGAAACCCCTTGATGGAGTTGGGGACCACCCAAGCTCAGATATTGCACTTAGGTGAAATCCTATGACTTCTGTCCCAAAAAACAACATCGTAATCATTTACAACTCATCTGTAATCATTTACGTGAATGAAATTTGTGTTATGGACAAGTGATTGCATTGAAGTAGCCACCTAAGTTAACCTTGGTGACTAAATTTCAAATTCAGTGTGTGTTTAAGAGAAGTCCACTTCTTTATGAATTTATAGTTTTTTTTTAAGTGTGAGTGTATGCTTGGAGGTCATGTTTGGGAAACCCATGATGGAGTAGGGGACCACCCAGGCTCAGATGTGGCACTTAGTTGAAGTCTTGTGACTTCTGTCCCAAAAACCAGCCTCGTAATCATTCACAACACACTTGTAATCGTTTACGCGAATGAAATTTGTGTTTTGGACAACTGATTGCACTAAAGTAGCCACCTGTGTTAACCTGAGTGACCAAATTTCAATTTCAGTGTTTTTTTAAGAGAAGTCCACTTCTTTATGAATGTATATTTTTTTTAAGTTTGAGTGTATTAGAGGTCATGTTTTGGAAAACCCATAATGGAGTAGGGAACCACCCAGGTTCAGATGTGGCACTTAGGTGAGGACCTGTGACTTCTGTCCCAAAAAACACACTCGTAATCGTTTACAACACATTTGTAATCGTGTTTGTGAATGAAAATTATGTTTTGGACAAGTGATTGCTCTAAAGTATCCACTTGTATTGACCTCGGTGACCAGAGTTCAAATTCAGTGTTATTTTTGGAGAAGTCCACTTGTTAATGAATGTATATTTTTTTTAAGTGTGAGTGTATACTTGGATGGCATGTTTGGGAAACCCCATGATGGAGTAGGGGACCACCCAAACTCAGATGTGGCACTTAGGTGAAGTCCTGTTACTTTTGTCCCAAAAAAGAGCCTCGTAATCGTTTACAACACATCTTTAATCGTTTACGCGAATGAAATTTGTGTTTTGGACAAGTTATTGCACTGAAGTAGCAACCTATGTTAACCTAGGTGACCAAAGTTCAAATTCAGTGTTTTTTTAAGAGAAGTACACTTGTTTATGAATGTATATTTTTTTTAAGTGTGAGTGTATACTTGGAAGTCATGTTTGGGAAAGCCCATGATGGAGTAGGGGACCACCCAAGCTCAGATGTGGCACTTAGTTGAAGTCCTGTTACTTGTGTCCCAAAAAAGAGCCTCATAATCATTTACAACACCTCTGTAATCTTTTACGCGAATGAAATTTGTGTTTCGGACAAGTGATTGCACTGAAGTAGCAACTTGTGTTAACCTGGGTGACCAAAGTTCAAATTTAGTGGTTTTTTAAAAGAAGTCCACTTGTTTATGAATGTATATTCTTTTTAAGTGTGAGTGTATGCTTGGAAATCATATTTGGGAAACCCCATGATGGAGTAGGGGACCACCTAAGCTCAGATCTGGCACTTAGGTGAAGTCCTGTGACTTCTGTCCCAAAAAACAGCCTCCTAATCGTTTACAACACATCTGTAATCGTTTACGCGAATGAAATTTGTGTTTTGGATAAGTGATTACACTGAAGTAGCCATCTGTGTTAACCTAGGTGACCAAATTTCAATTTTAGTGTTTTTTTAAGAGAAGTCCACTTGTTTATGAATGTATATTTTTTTTAATTTTGAGTGTATTGTAGGTGATGTTTTGGAAAACCCATGATGGAGTAGGGGACCACCCAGACTCAGATGTGGTACTTAGGTGAGGTCCTGTGACTTCTATCCCAAAAAAACATACTCGTAATCGTTTACAATACATCTGTAATCGTGTTCATGAATTAAATTTCTGTTTTGGACAAGTGATTGCTCTGAAGTAGCCACCTGGGTTGACCTCGGTGACTAGAGTTCAAATTTAGTGTTTTTTTAAGAGAAGTCCACTTGTTAATGAATGTATATTTTTTTTAAGTGTGAGTGTATACTTGGATGTCATGTTTGGGAAACCCCATTATGGAGTAGGGGACCCCCCAGGCTCAGATGTGACACTTAGGTGAAGTTTTGTTACTTCTGTCCCAAAAAAGAGCCTCGTAATCGTTTACAACACATCTTTAATCGTTTACGCGAATGAAATTTGTGTTTTGGACAACTGATTGCGCTGAAGTAGTAACCTGTGTTAACCTGGGTGACCAGAGTTCAAATTCAGTGTTTTTTTTAGAGAAGTCCACTTGTTTATGAATGTATATTTTTTTTAAGTGTTAGTGTATGCTTTGAGGTCATGTTTGGGAAACCCCATGATAGAGTTGGGGACTACCCAGGCTTAGATGTGGAACTTAGGTGAAGTCCTGTGACTTCTTTCCAAAAAACAGCCTCGTAATCCTTTACAACACATCTGTAATCGTTTACGTGAATGAAATTTGTGTTTTAGACAAGTGATTGCATTGAAGTAGCCACCTAAGTTAACCTAGTTGACTGAAGTTCAAATTCAGAGTTTGTTTAACAGAAGTCCACTTGTTTATGAATGTATATTTTTTTTAAGTGTGAGTGTATGCTTGGAGGTAATGTTTGGGAAACCCCATGATAGAGTTGGGAACCACCCAGACTTAGATGTGGCACTTAGGTGAAGTCTTGTGACTTCTGTCCCAAAAAACAGCCTCGTAATCGTTTACAACACATCTGTAAACGTTTACGTGAATGAAATTTGTGTTTTGGACAAGTGATTGCATTGAAGTAACCACCTGAGTTAACCTAGGTGACTGAAGTTCAAATTCAGTGTTTGTTTAAGAGAAGTCCACTTCTTAATGTATGTATAGTTTTTTTTTAAGTGTGAGTGTATGCTTGGAGGTCATGTTTGGGAAACCTCATGATGGAGTAGGGGACCACCCAGGGTCAAATGTGGCACTTAGGTGAAGTCCTGCTAATTCTGTCCCAAAAAACAGCCTCTTAATCGTTTACAACACTTCTTTAATAGTTTACGCGAATGAAATTTGTGTGTTGGACAAGTGATTGCACTGAAGTAGCCACCTTTGTTAACATGGGTGACCAGAGTTCAAATTCAGTGTTTTTTTAAGAGAAGTCCACTTGTTTATGAATGTATTTTTTTTTTAAGTGTGAGTGTATGCTTGGAGGTCATGTTTGGGAAACTCCTTGATGGAGTTGGGGACCACCCAAGCTTAGATTTAGAACTTTGGTGAAGTCTTGTGATTTCTGTCCCAAAAACCAGCCTCGTAATCGTTTACAACACATCTGTAATCGTTTACGTGAATGAAATTTTTATTTTGGACAAGTGATTGCACTGAAGTAGCCACCTGTGTTAACCTGGGTGACCAAATTTCAGTTTCAGTGTTTTTTTAAGAGAAGTCCACTTGTTTACGAATGTATATTTTTTTTAAGTTTGAGTGTAATTGAGGTCATGTTTGGGTAAACTCATGATGGAGTAGGGGACCAACCAGGCTCAGATGTGGCACTTATGTGAAGTCCTGTGACTTCTGTCCCAAAAAACACACTCGTAATCGTTTACAACACATCTGTAATCATGTTCATGAATGAAATTTATGTTTTGGACAAGTGATTGCACTGAAGTAGCCACCTGTGTTGAACTCGGTGACCAGAGTTCAAATTTAGTGTTTTTTTAAGGGAAGTCCACTCGTTTATGAATGTATATTATTTTTTAAGTGTGAGTGTATGCTTGTAGGTCATGTTTGGGAAACCCCATGATGGAGTAGGGGACCACCCAGGCTCAGATGTCGCACTTAGATGAAGTCCTGTGACTTCTGTCCCATAAAACACACTCATAATCGTTTACAACACATTTGTAATCGTGTTCGTGAATGAAATTTATGTTTTGGACAAGTGATTGAACTAAAGTAGCCATGTGTTAACCTTGGTGACCAGAGTTCAAATTCACTGTTTTTTTAACAGAAGTCCACTTGTTAATGAATGTATATTTTTTTTTAAGTGTGACTGTATACTTGGAATTCATGTTTGGGAAACCCCATGATGGAGTAGGGGAGCACCCAGGCTCAGATGTGGCACTTAGGTGAAGACCTGTTACTTCTGTCCCAAAAAAGAGCCTCGTAATCGTTTACAACACATCTTTAATCGTTTATGCGAATGAAATTTTTGTTTTGGACAAGTGATTGCACTAAAGTAACCACCTGTGTTAACTTGGGTGACCAGAGTTCAATTTCAGTGTTTTTGTATGAGAAGTCCTTTTTTTTATGAATGTATATTTTTTTTAAGTTTGAGCGTATGCTTTGAGGTCATGTTTGGGAAACCCCACGATGGAGTAGGGGACCACCCAAGCTCAGATGTTGCACTTAGGTGAAGTCCTATGACTTCTGTCCCAAAAAGCAGCCTCGTAATCATTTACAACACCTCTGCAATCCTTTACGCGAATGAAATTTGTGTTTCGGACAAGTGATTGCACTGAAGTAGCTACCTGTGTTAAATTGGGTGACCAGAGTTCAATTTCAGTGTATTTTAAAGAGATCTACACTTGTTTATGAATGTATATTTTTTTTAAGTGTGAGTGTATACTTGGAAGTCATGTTTTGGAAACCCCATGATGGAGTAGGGGACCACCCAAACGCAGATGTGGCACTTAGGTGAAGTCATGTGACTTTTGTCCCAAAAAACAGCCTCGTAATCGTTTACAACACATCTGTAATCGTTTAGGGGAATGAAATTTGTATTTTGGAGAAGTGATTGCACTGAAGTAGCCACCTGTGTTAACCTGGGTGACCAAATTTAAATTTCTGTATTTTTTTAAGAGAAGTCCACTTGTTTATGAATGTATATTTTTTTTAAGTTTGAGTGTAATTGAGGTCATGTTTGGGTAAACTCATGATGGAGTAGGGGACCAACCAGGCTCAGATGTGGCACTTAGGTGAAGTCCTGTGACTTCTGTCCCAAAAAACACACTCGTAATCGTTTACAACACATCTGTAATCGTGTTCATGAATTAAATTTATGTTTTGGACAAGTGATTGCATTAAAGTAGCCACCTGTGTTGACCTCGGTGACCAGAGTTCAAATTCAGTGTTTTTTTAAGAGAAGTCCACTTGTTTATGAATGTATATTATTTTTTTAATGTGAGTGTATACTTGGAAGTCATGTTTGGGAAACCCCATGATTGAAGAGGGGACCACCCAAGCTCAGATGTGGCACTTAGGTGAAGTCCTGTTACTTCTGTCCCAAAAAAGAGCCTCGTAATCGTTTACAACTCATCTTTAATCGTTTACGCGAATGAAATTTGTGTTTTGGACAAGTGATTGCACTGAACTAGCCACTTGTGTTAACCTGGGTGACTAGAGTTTAAATTCAGTGTTTTTTTAAGAGAAGTCCACTTGTTTATGAATGTATATTTTTTTTAAGTTTGAGTGTATGCTTAGAGGTCATGTTTGGGAAACAACATGATGGAGTAGGGGACCATCTAGGCTTAGTTGTGGCACTTAGGTGAAGTGTTGTGACTTCTGTTCCAAAAAACAACCGTGTAATCGTTTATAACACATTTGTAATCGTTTACGTGAATGAAATTTGTGTTTTGGACAAGTGATTGCATTGAAGTAACCACCTGAGTTAATCTAGGTGACTGAAGTTCAAATTCAGTGATTGTTTAAGAGAAGTCCCCTTCTTTATGAATGTATTGTTTTTGTTAAGTGTGAGTCTATGCTTGGAGGTCATGTTTGGGAAACCCCATGATGGAGTAGGGGACCACCCAGGCTCGGATGTGGCACTTAGTTGAAGTCCTGTGACTTCTGTCCCAAAAAACATCCTCGTAATCATTTACAACATACTTGTAATTGTTTACGCGAATGAAATTTGTGTTTTGGACAAGTGATTGGACTAAAGTAGCCACCTGTGTTAACTTGGGTGACCAGAGTTCAATTTCAGTGTTTCTATAAGAGAAGTCCACTTGTTTATGAATGTATATTTTTTTTAAGTGTGAGTGTATGCTTGGAGGTCATGTTTGGGAAACCCCATGATGGAGTAGGGGACCACCCAGGCTCAGATGTTGCACTTAGGTGAAGTCCTATGACTTTTGTCCCAAAAACCAACCTCGTAATTATTTACAACACCTCTGTAATCCTTTACGCGAATGAAATTTGTGTTTCGGACAAGTGATTGCACTAAAGTAGCTACCTGTGTTAACTTGGGTGACCGGAGTTCAACTTCGGGTTTTTTAAAGAGAAGTCCACTTGTTTATGAATGTATATTTTTTTTTAAGTTTGAGTGTATGGGAGGGCATGTTTGGGAAATCCCATGATGGAGTAGGGGACCACCGAGGCTCAAATGTGGCACTTAGGTGAAGTCCTGTGACTTCTGTCCCAAAAAACAACCTCGTAATCATTTACAACACATCTGTAATCGTTTACGCGAAAGAAATTTGTGTTCTGGACAAGTGATTGCCCTAAAGTAGCCACTTGTGTTAACATGGATGACCAAATTTCAATTTCAGTGTTTTTTTAAGAGAAGTCCACTTGTTTATGAATGTATATTTTTTTTAAGTGTGAGTGTATGCTTGGAGGTCATGTTTGGGAAACCCGATGATGGAGTATGGGACCACCCATGCTCAAAAGTGGCACTTAGGTGAAGTCCTTTGACTTATGTCCCGAAAAAAAACCTCGCAATCGTTTACAACACATCTTTAAACAGTTACGCAAATGAAAAATTTATGTTTTGGACAAGTGATTGCACTAAAGTAGCCACCTGTGTTAACCTAGGTGACCAAAGTTCAAATTCAGTGTTTTTTTAAGAGAAGTCCACTTGTGTATGAATGTATATTTTTTTTTAAGTTTGAGTGTATGCTTGGATGTCATGTTTAGGAAACCCCATGATGGAGTAGGGGACCACCTAGGCTCAAATGTGGCACTTAGGTGAAGTGTTGTGACTTCTGTTCCAAAAAACAACGTTGTAATCGTTTACAACACATGTATAATTTTTTTTTAAGTGTGAGTGTATACTTGGAGGTGATGTTTGGGAAAACCCATAATGGAGTAGGGGACCACCCAGGCTCAGATGTAGCATTTAGGTGAAGTCCTGTGACTTCTGTCCTAAAAAACAGCCTCGAAATCGTTTACAAGATACTTGTAATCGTTTACGCGAATGAAATTTTTGTTTTGGACAAGTTATTGCAATGAAGTAGCCACCTGTGTTAACTTGGGTGACCAGAGTTCAATTTTAGCGTTTTTTTAAGAGAAGTCCACTTGTTTATGAATGTATATTTTTTTTTTAAGTGTGAATGTATACGTGGAGGTCATGTTTGGAAAAACCCATAATGGAGTACAGGACCACGTAGGTTCAGATGTAACATTTTTGGTTCACAACTTAAATAAATTATCATTGAATTAACACAGAAAAATTTATATTTTAAAATATTAAATACTTTTTCTTTTATTTATTACCATTTTTTAGAAGATAAAAAAAAACACCATAAGAGAATTCATGTAAAATATAGAATAAATATGTTCTTCTTATAAGATATGATGTATATATTTTTAAAAAAATTCCTTTAAAGTAATATTAGTGTAGGAAAGATATTTTTGTCTTCATATTTTTTTTTAAGTTAATATAGGTGATTATATAAAAAATAATGAATGGTTTGTAGTATATTGTATTGTTGAAAAGTGTTAATAATTTGTACTTGTGCATTGTGTAGTTAAAATGCATGTGGAATCACTTTTATCTGAGTTCTTTTTAATTTTTTTAATTTTAAAATATGATTAAAAATAAAACAAAAAAATGAAATATGTAGAGGAAATAAATAAATCTTTTATATATTATAGATTGTAGGGATAATTATTTTAATTTAATTTTACCTTAACCCACGTCTACTCCAATGGTTTGGGCCCTCCCAATATTCAATAATGAGGCCATCATAGTACATCTAATAAATTCCAAGCTTGTGAATTCCGAACAAGCTCATTATATAGGAAAGAGAAACTACAACTTACTGTAGTAAAAAAAACTCAAATAATAATAATAATATAATTATTATTATTATTACTATTATTATTAATAATAATATATACTTTTAGATTTTTATTTTTAATTCTTATTCAATTTTTAACATATTTACTTTCTAAAATGTTCATTGTTAGATTTTTTTTTCATCAAATAATGTTAATTAATGATGTGACAATCTATAAACTTATCATTTTAATTTAATGGATTAGTCTTGTCTATTCTTTTTAATTACCTCTTTAAACAATTTTATATTGTTATTCAATTACAAACTACAATGTATGTAAAATTAGTTGGTTTTTATGACAACTAAAATCAATTTATTGAAGCATTTTTTGCTAAGTTTAAGTAAATTCAAAATAACTATGTAAAATTATTCTTTGAATTTGACTATTTGTTGTCAATTTCATTTAGAAAAAAAGTTTAATGTTTATCACATAGGTCATACACGTTTTTAATTAGACTAAAGGAATTTTCTTTTCTTTTTTTCTTATTTTAAATCTAGGGAGTAATTTGAAAATGTTATACCTTCTTAAATCCAAATTAATTTCAATCCAAAATCATTTAACTTTTTTTATATAATTTTAAATGATAAAGCTTATAATTTGAAGATGATATACTTTTTTTTTATGTTTTAAGAAAATATTCTTCTTTTACTTAAGTAAAAATTAAAATAATTAGTTACATATTAATTAAGAAGGTGAGTTCAGGTACTTTTCAATCACGTTTATCATATATCATGTATTACTTTTTTAAATTTTGTTTAAGTATTATGTAACTTGATTTTTATCATTCACATGATAATTATTATTAGAACATATGTATATTATTTAAATGAAATAGAGTTATTTGGTTATTTAAAATTACAAAATAGTTTAATTAATATTAATTTTATTATTAAAGACACAATTATCACGAAAATGTTGTTGTGTAAATATTCTAAACAATATTCTAATTTAATGATAAGTCGAATTAGAATTATTAAAATTTGAAATACGAGGGAAATAATTATTATATGAGTTATGATCTTTATTTATAGAGAATATAATGTATTAGAAATTTTGTTTTCTCTTCATCCTTTAAAGAAACATGACAAAAGTAGTATTTAAGATTTTTTTTATATTTGGAAGATCACATATCTAGTTAATCTTATTATCTACATCATTCTTAATAACATACTCAGTTTCCGCATTTATGAGTTTATTCAAAATTAATATATGATTTTATTGTCCATTAAAGATATTTATGGATAAAAGTATGTATTAGGCACAATTATTATTTCTTAATTTCTTAAGATTTTCCTAATTATTACTTTAATATTCTAATTTCAATTCACTATTAAATAATTTTTTTTTCTAAACTATTTTCATTTTTTTTTCTCTTTTCACACTTAAAAGATTGTTTAAATAATCAAAATCTTTGTTTGGATATCACAAGGGTAGGGATAAATATATTAGTATGATAAAGATAAATAAGAGATATATAAAGAAAAAAAAATCAAGAGGTTGCTCACATATCATAATAAACTTGATAAAATAGAAAAACATCAAGAGAAGGACAATGGAAACATAAACTAAAACTAAATCAATAAGAATTGTTATATGTAATAATTCTTATAGATAGTGAAATCAATAAAAACATTTGAGATTAAGTGGATAGTTTAAATCAATTACTTATATTTATGTAACTTTCTTTTATTTTTGTTATCAAGTATTGTCATAAAAAAAGAAAAAAAATTTAAATAGATACTTCAAATATAAACTATGACAAATTATAAATACAATTACAAATATTTTGAAAATGTTACGAATAAATCCAATATTGTACAACAATAATAGATCACCCTTTTATTAATTTACTTTACCAACTATTATTGTATTGGTAATCTATTTTTATGCAATTTATATTTATGCAAACCCTTTCTCTTTATTCTCTTCTTTGTTTATCATTCTACATTTTCTTTATCTTTTTTTCATCCATCATCCCACTCTTAAAAAATAACAAAAACACTAAAAATATAATTATTGAAAAAATGAAGTAAAAATTCAATAATTCAAATTTTTTGTGAATTTAATTCATAATATCAAATAAATTGTTTGTCAAATTTACTTTATCCGAATATGTATAAACACTTTTAAAAAAATAAAAAGCTTTACTAATTCACTATGAACAAATCTGCAGTACATTGAATTCACTAAGTAACATCATAAAAAGTTAAAAGAAAATATCAAATCCAAACTCTCAATAAACAAAATTATGAATAAAAATTAAAAGTAACAACATGTTCTTAACTATAAAATCAAATAATAAACTATTTATAACACAGGATATTTTATACATTTAATGTAACAAAGTATTTAAATCTTAATTGAAACATTTAGTTTTAGTAGTCCTAACCTAAAAGTAATATATTTCATAAATGCATTTGCAAAAAATTATTTTTGCAACTGCAGAAAAAGGTATTGGCGTTTCTCTGGAAAAGGGTGAAAAAGTAAACAGTTATCGTTGTTTTGATGGTGTGAATATCCGTGAATGTGGTGTGTAGGCATGGGACCCGTGTGCAATAAGAAGAGAGAGAAACTCAAACACAAACCAAAATCAACATCAAAAAATAAACATAAAAGAAACTCAGAATACTTCAACATCACGACACTGTCCCATGGTAAAAGACAGCTAGCAACGAACGCGGAGCATCACCTAACGTTGTTTGTTGCCCATCACTTTTTTTTTTTTTAGTTCTCACCACTCTTTTAAACCTTCTTCACTCTCTCCTCTTTCTCTTTTCAAAACCTTTCTCTTTCTTCTCTCTCACATTTGCAATGGAGATGGGTTTCTAATCTTCTTCTTCTTCTCTGGTTTGTCTTTGCTCTTCTCATTTGGTTTCATCTTATTTTTGTTCAAAATTGTAATGATCTTTTTTCTATTTGAAATATTTACTTTTTATTATTTATGAAATGTAGATTTTGATATCAAACTACACCATCATCTTCAATTATGTACTAGTTTCTGTACTTGCATTAACTTTTTCTTTTTCGATTCTGCAGTTTAAAATATTTTATTTTAATTTTATAATTATCCTTTTTCTTTGTCTTTATTGACAAATCTGGGTGACGAAATTATAGACTACATCACGTTGACACCGTAGACAGTAAACAAAGAAAGGTTTTTTTTTTTTTTTTTAAATATGAAATGAATTATTGTGAAATATTTTCATTTTATAATGTGTTTTCTTTTGCTGGTTTCTTTGTTTGTCCAGGTTTGGATTTTGAAATTATTCAAACATTGTTGATAACTTTATTGTAAAGGTAAGGTTTTGTTCTACTTGTTCTCCTTCAATTTTTATAAAATTGGCTTAAATTTTTTTGAAGGGCTATGAAAATTTAATGTATTCATCTTCAGTTTGATATGTCAGAGTGGAACAAATTTGGTACCGGCTATTACGCATGCCAAGTGTTTGCTGAAATGACACAATTTTTGGTGCATTTGCATTGAAGTAATTTTGAAAGCTTTATTACTAAAACTTACCCAAAGAATAAATAAATTTCTTAATTAAGGTTTTTAATTCTTATGAATTTTTATGAAATTATATTTGATGATAATCAAAATTAAGAAAACCCCCACCATTTTTGTTTTACTTTTTTTTTC
Source organism: Vigna reflexopilosa (assembly GCA_027742785.1). NCBI lineage: Eukaryota > Viridiplantae > Streptophyta > Magnoliopsida > Fabales > Fabaceae > Vigna > Vigna reflexopilosa. Next base: position 14,526,437 of record CM050928.1, on the reverse strand, counting down.
TGTAATTTCCAAAACTGGAATCTTTAAAGTTTAAGAAGCCAATATGGTATAAATTTTATCCCAGATTTCATTTCTCAAATAACAATAAAACAATTAAAAGTAATACTATTTTTAAAAAGGAGTTTTAATATGTATTGTAAGCATAAATTATTTTTCTTAAAGTTTGTTTATAAAATAAAAAGTCACATTTGACAGACTTTTCTTTATAACAGCACCGCGGCATATAAGAATCCTTACATGAAAAGTAAAATGTCTATATTTCAATAATATATTTATTACAATTTTTTATCCATTGTTATATATTTATTAAAACTTTATCCATTTTCATTTCAATAATGTTTATATACAAATATATATATATATATATATATATATATATATTTTTATTTTTTTTTCCTTTTTTTTTATGTATAATGAAAAACACAGAAGTTATATGATAAGTGCTAATATGTTCTTTCTCTTTCATGGTGAACATCCTCCATCTTTCAGTAGGTCCCACGACATGGGTACTTACTCCTACTAATAACCTATTTTGAACCATTCACACTCATTCATCCTTCAAACAAACACAACCTTAAAAGCAGATAAAAAACGCTTTGTTCCTTTTATTTCTCTTCATTTTCTACTCTCATTTTTCCTTTTCACAGGAAAGAAAAAAGAGAAAAAAAAAAAATGATCGGAAACTTCATTGACGACATTGATTGCGGCAGCTTCTTCGACCACATAGACGACCTCCTCGAATTTCCTGCTGAAGAAACAGCAGCTGTCACTGACACTACTGTTGTTACACCGGTTGCTCCTCCTCCGACAAACTTCTGGTCCACAGAATCTGACTCGCTGCATGCCACCAATACGGTGTTTTCCGGCAATACTGTGCCGGACCTCTCGACAGAACTCTCTGTTCCGGTGAGATTCCAAACTCTTCTGACATCTCATTCGTCCATGTGTGTACTGAAAAAGCGGTCACGTGTTTCGTGAACCAGTTGCGTGTAGTTTCATCAAGGCTCCTGGTTTTGGTGGTGTTTTTATTACATGTCTGTTACCTTGCATAATTGTATGAAAAATTGGTTCTACTAGCTGTGATTCTCTGCATAGTACAGGTTTTTTTGTTCAATTCTTTTTCTCTATTTTCAATACTCCAAACTTAGCCTTAATTTCGATTTTGGGGTTACAGAGTTTCACACGTTTCAGTCAAGGAATCCCTAATTTCTAAACAGTTTCATTTTTCAATATCATTAATTAAAAATACTTTATTTTTTTTTTATTTTAACAACTTTTAATAGAAAAAAAAATTTACTTGTAAATTTTAACCATTTAGATTGTATTTAAAACAACTTTTAGTAAAATTATTTTGTTTCTTAAATTTCAATACCTTTGGATAAATTATTTGACTGTAATAAATAAAAACCATCACTTCTAAAGTAATTAATTTAATATTTACGTAGTACTTTTTCAAAGTTACATATCTCGTTCAAACATATTAAATGCAATTTTAATATATTGAAAAAAACGTAAAATACATTTAATACTTATATAAAGGAAATTGGTGTAGTTGGTATAACTTTTGAATTTGAATTATTTAAGTAATAATTATTTAGAAAAAAAATTAAATGACATGTAAAAGGGTATCTTTTGATATATTTTTATACGTATTATATAAAGTTAATAAATTTATTATATGATAATATAATTAGTAATAGAGTGCAAAATATTTTTTCTGTTGGTATTATTATTTTCTTTTCACATACAAACATCTAAATAATATTCTATCAAAACTAATAAAAGTTGTCTTTCTATTTTTTTTTCCTTTGAAAACTTTACTTATTTTTTAAAATATTTAATTTTCACCGACAAATAACTTAATCACATTATTTTCAAATATAATTTTGGATTTGGAAGGTTGCATTGGGGGAGTTGAACAAATTTCCAAATATTCTTAGAAAAGGGTAGTTTGGTCATTTATGGATACTTGATTGTGTCGGTGAGAAACAAGAGCACATCATCCACTTCAATGGTGGGGTTGGGTTGGCTAAATTATTATGAATATCATTATTGACAGTCACGTGACTTAGCATGTGAGGCCATAATGACTATTTACAAAGGTTGTCACACTCTTCAATAGTAGTAGCACCTCATGCCTCATCAGGAAATCTGAGTTGGTGAAAATCTGTTAACATGTCTAATTAGTTAGAGAAATGATTTTTAGGATAAATAAATTAATCAAAATTCACTGCTTGATGTTCTCCTCTTTTGTTGACTTTACATTATACTATTTTTTTTTTCAGTTTCTTATGCAATTATATGAATAGAGGAAGTCAGTAATGTCAAAATATTACTTTTAAGATTATTTTATCTGTAGTTTTTTTTAATTAGTGTGAAATCTATGAAAAATGTATTTAGTGAAAAACAGAGTTTTAAAGTTTTTTTAGAATGAAAGAATTAATTAATGATAAATCTCGTAACATGATGATGAATTTGATTATTGAATTATTTCTCATAAATATATTTATTTATTTTTTTATATATGTAATATAATTTTATCATAGATTTAATATTTTCATGTTTTTTTATTGTTTTTTAATAAAATTTTCATATAATAACCATGAATACTAATATGATAAAATTACTTGATAAATACCTTCTCTATTTCATCATAATTACTGTAGTTTAATTTAAATATATTGAGCAATTGTAATTTCTCAATTCAGTTCTTATTTTAAACAAATTTTGTTATAGGAAAGTGAAAAAATAAATGAAAATGTTTAAACAAATAGCCTTAGCAGCAGCATGCTAACTATGTTACACATTGTTCTTATTCCAGTTTGAAGACATTGAACAATTGGAATGGCTGTCAAACTTTGTTGAGGACTCTTTCTCTGGTGGGAGTCACACCATGCAGCAAGAGCAGCCACAATGCACCAACAAGGAGGACACAACTCATGCTCAATTCCAGACAGCAAGTCCAGTCTCAGTGCTTGAAAGTAGCAGTTTTTACTCCGGATCAAAGGCTGCATCTCGTAACACGGAGATTTACATCCCTGTGCCATGTGGACGTGCACGCAGCAAACGTCCACGTCCTGCAGCCTTCAATCCCTGTACAGTCATGCAGTTGATCTCTCCAGCGTCTTCCACTGGCGAGAACACACAGCACAACATCACCACCTCCAAGACCTCCTCAGACTCTGAGAATTTTGCTGAATCCACCATCAAGCCACCAAAACAGGCCTCTGGTGAGCACAAGAAGAAAAAGAAGATCAAAGTCACTTTCTCAGGTGGTGAAGACCACAATGCTGCAGCATCACAGGCAGTGAGAAAATGTGTGCACTGTGAGATAACCAAGACACCACAGTGGAGAGCAGGGCCAATGGGGCCAAAAACACTCTGCAATGCTTGTGGCGTGCGCTACAAGTCAGGGCGCCTCTTCCCGGAATACCGACCGGCTGCCAGTCCGACGTTCTGTGCAGCTGTGCACTCCAACTCCCACAAGAAGGTCCTTGAAATGAGAAACAAGACAGGCCCCACATCTGGTTTTGCAGCAGATTCATCTTCCTCCCCAGAACTTATTCCAAACACTAACAGCAGCCTTTCCCTGGAATACATGTGAAAGGAATGATCCTAGTAGTTGAAGGTTCTCTGATTCTCTTTCAATTCCTCTCTTGAGTCGTCGTCGTCGTCATCATCATCATGTCTTATACAAGGCTTTGAATTGCATTCTGCAAACTGCAGTAGTAAGCTTTTTTTATAGGTATCTGCAACTGCATTGTGGTTGCTGTTGTTACTGCATTAGCCATATTTGTCCACAATTTTGATGCATGACAACCACAAGTTTAAACCTTAGTCTTGTGATGCTTGTTATTTTTCGTTTATTTTCTCATTGGGTTTTGTACAGGGCTGGAATTGGATGATAGGAGCATAGAATATGCTCATAAGTTAGCTATATTTAGAAGAGGGTTGTAATGAGAACTGAGGAAGAAGTGATATAGAGATGCAATTCAAAGACGATAGAGTCATTAGTGTTAGCCATTTAGGTTTAGTAATCGTAGAAGTACTCAGCAGGGTCATATAACTGGGTGTTATTTTACTTTATTTATTTTTGCTTCCAACCACCTTTCTATGTAGCAATTCTTTTTGCAGTTCATTTGTAGTCAAACTTATGAGTTGAGTCAGAAAGGAACTTTTGGAATTTGCCTTCTTTTTATTGTTTGTGTTGGGAATATTCGTTCCTAATATCTGCAAGTTATGTTCTTGACCAATTCTTCAAAATGCAGTTTGTTTGAAGTATAAGAATATTCATCTTGATCTATTCCATCTTTAGTATCAGATTCTCCCCAAGTTTTCTGTTGAGCAAACCCTGCATGCACCGATGGTTGCCAAAAGCTTGGAAAAAGAGGATTCACATTTCTCAAACCTTAACAAATTACTTAGTACATATATCTAATAGTTTCATAGTTTCATGTTGTTGAAGAGTTAAGATGAAAATAATTCAAATACTTATTTTATAATTACTCATTATATATCTTTTTTCACATATGGTAGTCTTGTATCATTTAAAAATGAAAATAAAAAAAAAAATTAAATACACATTTATTTTTTAATCCATCTAATAATAACCTCGTATCGTTTAAAAATTAAAATAAAACATAATTTAAATACAAATTTCTTATTCAACTCTCTAAAAGTTCTCTAATGCAAACTTGGTGAATGTGAAAGAGAAGCCAGAAAAGGCAACAACAAAAGAAAAGAAGAAAGAGAAATGGTGAGGATTATGATTGATAAAACACATCCATGGCTTGAAAGGTAAGACTAATGCTTCTATATCAATCCCATTATGATGGCATTGATAGACTCTTTGTGAGGATTTGGCAACATGTCATGATCTCATGCAACTTTACAACCGACAATTAAATTAAATGATGGTAATTTGCTGCTAAATTCAATCGATTGCATCAATCATTTCATGGGAATTATTCTTTCAAAAAATGTCATACACATCTTAACAACTTTGATATAGACTAGTTAAGGGTTGATTCCTCTCCCTCTCCAACATCATTTGTATTTTTGTTTACTCTTATTACTCTATTCTATTATTCTATGCATGCAAGAATTAGGTCAATTTCACCACCAACCTCTTCTGCCTAATACTATTGTTACTATTCCAATGTAACTTTTTTTTTTTCTTCCAAAGCTATAAATAAACATCCCTCTCTATCAAAGTAGGGTTCATATGAAAGGAGTGCACGCAACTTCTTCTATCTCTCAAGGGAAAAAGCATGTCTATATAAAAAAGTAAACATTCATATCATAATCAACTTAAAAGGGTTAAAAGATATAGTAAGACTATTTAATTTATTGATTTGATATTTAATTTATTGAAATAATATGAATTAAAGCTTGTGGGTAAAAATTGTTTTTCAAAAAATAATATATACTTGATGTTTTTGTTTTCATCCATCTTATATTTAGGTATGATAGTGGATAACACACTGATACACAATATAAAATACTTATATATTCATATTATGTTTAGGGATGCTAATTTGTATAATAGTACTTTGTTCCAATATTCATGTCTTAGAAAATATACTTCATACACAATGTTCATCTCCATACTAGAATAGTTGGTTAGTGCAACTATCCAGATCTACCACTAAAAAAAGGAGAGCCCCACAATTTTATTTTATTTTTATATAATTATATAATATTTTTAATATTATTTTTATAAAATAAATCAAAATTATTCTTTTTATATTTTTTAAGCAAAAATGTTATATATGATTATAGAATTTTATTATGAATTTTTTTAACAAAACTAGATAAGCTAGGAGTTTATAAGTTCTTAGTAGTTTATAAATTTTAGGTTGATAAACTAATTTATTGGATCAGAAGAGTTTGATAAATTGGATGTATGTAAAAGGGATGTAATTACATAAGTTTAATATACAAATGAGATTTTTGTTTTTAACAAAAAAAATTAAATTAAATTATTATTATTTTTTGTATCTTATTCATTTATTTTTTAAAAGTTATGTATATATATTCGTTTATTTGAAAAAAGTTATTTTAATTGAATAAGTTGATACAAAAGCATTAATCGAATTTATTTTTTATTTATTTTTAAAAAAATAATGTTTTGATTTCTCGATTTAAATCACTATACCTTGGATTTCTTTTTACATTTTTTTTCTGTGTGTGATCTTTAAACAGTTTCAATATAATGTTTAACTGTTTTTATTTTGACTTGCATATATTAAGAAGTATCCTTAACAAACATTAAAAATAGTGTAATAATTCATTGTCTTTATAAACTTGATATAGTTCATAATAGGTAAAATCAAATTAACAAAAATTATCAAGATATAAAGGATAATAGTGAAAGAAAATTAAATAAGCTAAAAGGTATAGAAGTTAGGTGAAATAGCATATAACTTATTAGGTAAAAGTTCATAAAATAGACTACTTTAATATACTTGTCAAATATTTTGTGTTGATCAAATTGGTTTATAAGCTAGTCAAATATATTACTAACCAACTTATTGGCCTTACTAAACTACTCTATGTTGATTATTAGTTTTATTTATAGATTAACGTTACAAATATAAATACATATTAAATACATTTTTAGTTTAAGTATGGAACATTTTAATAGATCTAATGAAGTATATAATTTTTTAAAATAAAATAAGAAACAAATAAAAACTTAAATGATAAAAAACTAAAATCCTACATATTAACCAAAAATAATATATATATATATATATATATATATATATATATATATATATGTATATGTATATGGGCATGAAACTTCGAGTTATCAGCCCATTTTAAAAGAGATCAAAGAAACAACTAAAATGGGACTGTCATTACAAAAATTGCATTGTTGGTCGAAAGTGCATAAGGGATACACAAATAAAACTGAAAAGAAGGTGTAAAAAGCAATAAATGTGGGAAAGAGTTAGAATCTGGGTTGGGCTGCTGGACCATAAAAAAATGTAAAAAGGAGATGTAAAACTGATTTGGGCTTTAGGCTTTCATTTAGTTTCTTTCTTTTCTTTTCGAGTGTTTTTCCTTGCACCCGAAAGTTTTCTTTATGCATTTCCAATAGACAAAAATGTTGTTTAGTAAATGTTAAAAAAAAGGTTGGAAAGTAGAATTATTACTTACTGAATTTCAACTACTAACCACTTTCATTTAATCATTGTGCTATATATGTCTACACTCCCTCCTTCATAGTTTCTCCCCTTTCTTTACTTTGATGTTCACCTTGCTCTCAGTGGTGGTCCATTGTCGTGATCCTTATTACTCGTGGTGTGCTAGTGGTGGTCCCTCGTGTTCTTCTTCGTCCAACAGAACACAAAGCTGGTCCCTCATGTTCTTCTTCTTTGTGCAACACAACCTCGTCTTCTTATTGAAGCTTAGAAAGAAACCGGATATCGAAATCCATTTAATATATTCACGAATATGGAAATCTGTTGAGGAAAACCAAGGATTGTAGCCTTCAATGGATTTTTAAATCCATTTAAGGTCTTGACGAATCTCGTAATCCGTCGAAGGTCTTGACGAATCTCGTAATCCGTTGAAGGTCTTGACGTATTTCATAATCTGCCGAAGCCTTGACAGATCCTGTGAAGTTCTTCAACGAATTTTGAAACCATCAAGGCCTTTAACGAATTTTAAAATCCATTGAGACCTTTCTTGAATTTTGAAATCTGTTGTAGGCCTTCACGGATTTTGAATTCCACTTTCGATTAATTTTTTTCTATGTTTTATTATTTTAATTTTTTTAATTTGTTAGATCTTTTTTTAATAATTTTTTAGGGCTTATTATTAATATTATTATGAATCATGTGAGGTATTGAATGGTGGATATTATGTTATAGGTGATTATATTGTAAAATGGAAGATTATCCTTTTGGTTTGGATTCCAAAATAAATTCTAGCTTCGTATAAGATTTTTCTTCTTTCATGGTGGAGGGAGATTACAAAAATAATTTTACAACTGATCAAATGTTTCCCTCTTGTGATAACTTAATTGAATGAGTGAGAGTGATTGCATTTCATCTTAGGTTTGGTGTGGTAACTATAAGATTGGACAATGCTACTGGTGAACTTGGAAGGAAGACGTTTTTCTTGTTAGAATGTGAAAGGGGTGGAAAGTATAGGAAATACAAACCTGATGTCAAGTCAAGTATATACGACATAAGAAAATGCGAGTGTCCTTTTAAGTCGAGGGGCAAACTATACTCTAATAAAAACGGGTAGGTATTGAAGGTAATATGTGAGTATCACTACCACGATTTGGTAGAGAGCTTAATGGGTCACCCTTTTGTTGGTAGAATAAATTGAAGCAAACAGTCATTACTTGTTGATATGACTAAGGGTCAAGCAAAGTCTGAACATAATTATTGTAATGTCACAACAATCAAGCTAATCTATGACACAAGGTATACATATAAACGATTAGTGAGAGGGTCGAGAATTGAACTACAATAGCTGATGATGATGTTGGATTGTGATAAGTACATCCAGTGAAGTATATGTGCTAACAAATCTAAGGTGGTAAGTGACCTCTTTTGAACACATCCTAATGTAGTGAAATTGTTGAATGCATTTAATATTGTTTTCTTGATGGATTCAACATACAAGAAAAACAAATATCGGTTGCCATGGCTTGATATAATTGGTGTGACATCTATAGGGTTGACCTTCTAGTGACTTTTGCATTCTTATCAAGTGAACAAAAAAATAATTTCAATTGAGCTTTAAAAAGTTTGAGAGATTTATTTATGACATCTGAGGGCATTCCATATGTCATTGTTAATGATAAAGACCTATCCTTAATAAATGTCATTATCAATGTATTCCTTGAGTTTTATCAGTTGCCATGTCGCTTCCACATTATGAAAAATGTCAAAGCCAAGTGCAAAATGTTAGTGGATTTTGTTGAGACATGGGATGTGGTGATGGAAGCATAAGAAAATGACATGGATTGTGAATGGGAGTCCATGTTTAATGTCTATGTTGATCACCTTCAGTATGTTTGTAGTTCATGGCCTTTATTCTTTTAATATATGAATCATACTTGGATTATTCCGTGTAAGTCATACTTCATAAAGGTGTAGATAAATAAAGTTATTCATTTAGACCATACAACAACAAACAAGTATGTTTTAATCTTATTTTAATTAGTTGTTTATTATATATTTTATGATATTGTTCATGTAATTTCTATCAGGGTTGAGTTTGCTTACTAGAGCTTCAAGAAGTATTGACAAGTAGTATCTGAGACCTTTGTTCGTATTGGAATGTTATTCATAACATCATTATCCTCCAACATAATAAGATAAAGACATCATTTTAAAAAAATCTTAATCTTATGAGTAAAGTTTTTAAGGAAATCAAATACAAAAGACTTGTTGGACGTGTATCGAGATTTGCTTTAGGACTCATTACTAAGGAGTTCAAATGAGTAAAGCATATAAGATTGGAAAGTGGAAGTTGTGGATGAATTTTAAGATGAACGTATGATTTATCCTATGCTTGTAAATTAACACGATATGACCTTTGGATGATTCCTTTGGCTGAAATTCATATCACGTGGACGAGAGTAAGCTTTTCAAATATTGTATCCAATGAATTATAGCCAGTGTTATGCATTCAATGTGAACTTGATATGGTTTAAGAATGTTTCAAAAAGGTTGACTTCGGAGGAAAAGTCAATATCAAGCAGAAATTACTTGAAATTTCTTGTTAGACAATGACATATATGGTACCTCCATTGCTTAAGGTTAAAACAAAAGGTGCACAAAAGAGTATACTTTAGCAAACTAAAAGGTCTACAAAGGTAAGCCCTCATATTTTGAGCATGTAGATGCCTTGCACTCAAGAAATGAAACTTTGTAACACCCCATTTTAGAGTGTCACTTAGAGTTTAAAATATAATTAAATCCGATACCTTCGCAAAAATGAATAAAAAGAACCTCATTTACTAGAAAACTTTATTCCAACCGGTAATAAAAACTTAACCATAGTTCATGTTCATTATAAAATAAACTTCAAAGACCAAAATTACAATTATAGAAAAAACCCAAAGTTTCTCAACTTCTCTTGTGACTTCAGTTATTACCGACATCATCTGCAACTACATTTGCTCTCGTATAACACACACGTCATATGATCATCGCACAATCACAAACAAAGAAAGGGTGAGCCAAACATAAACTTAACAGATTTAACAATTATTGTAGACACTCAACCAACAAAAAAAAATGTTCAATCATGCACCATCAACCCACTTAAGATGTTAGGGCTTTTATTCCCCATAACAAACCGTAACTCTAACCTCACTTAGAGTCATTCTGCTTACTCCCATAAATTTATATAGTCTTAACCTTAATGCAGGTGAGATGGTTATGCAGTTACTATAATGATTCAAACTGAGCAGGCTAACAATAGACTAGGCTCTAGGTGCCAAGAATGGACTTATTCAAAGAGAACTCCCAAGACTTGATCATTTGAACCTGCATGCTTGGAGGTATCCATTTGATGCTTGAACACGGTTTGATCATTCAAAAGTCACCCATTTAGTAACTTGAACTGATTTCCAATGGATTTTACAACATTATCACCACTATAATTTCATTTTCTACATATAATTTGTTTTACAAAAGATCAAATTAGTTGAAACATTGTATATTTTGTCAAATCTTGTAGATACGACACTTGTTTACTAACACAACCCAATATACTTGTTGGTATATTTTGGGTTGCAATCATACTCCGAATAGTGATGAAAATAGTGAATCTCCTCAACAAGAATAATGAGGACGCCCACAAAGACTAAGAACATGATCAACTTGTGGCATTGAAGGATATAGATAAAAAATATCATTATAAAAGACTTGTTCGATAAATAACACATTTGTACTTGTGTTGTAATAAATGTATATTATTTATGGTTATTAAACCTATTTTTCGTCCATTGTAGCATTCACGTGAAGTACATTGTTTGGGTCATTATAAATACCTAGATATACATAACTTCCATCCATTGACCATATTTCTTGACACACTTTCTTTTCTTCAATTTACTCCACCACAAACTTCTCTCTACAATCCACTACATGGAAAACTTTGCCACACATATGTTTAGGATTACCAACACAGAGAACCTACCAAATTCGTATCTCACAATCTTATTTGCAAATGGTAAAAAAGAGTGTAAAGATTGCACACAATTTATTTGTGAGAGTCAAAAATTGTTTTGCATACCATACAACCGCACATTCAACCTCTTGAAAGAAAAATTCTCCATAATTTGTCAGAGTCCAACAAACACATCCATCAACAAGTTGTACTTTCGAAGACACATAATGAATGAAGAATAACACATAACGTAGGAAGTTGTTGAAATAGTAACAAATAACGATGTCTTTGAAATGGTGCATTGTAAGTATCAATTCCCTATAAACACAATAATTGAATTATATGTTACATAGACCAGATCCATTGAAGAAATACATTCTCATATGAATCCAACTACCACATCCTCTTCCACTTTCATAGCCACAGACCACATCCCAACTTCACTAGCAATAGTTTATTTTGGTGGTCCTCTAAAAAGCACAAACATAATAAAAAGTTAGTGTGGTTACAGACTCGAATTCAAATCAGACAATCCGACAAACATCTCAATCAAACACAATAGCACATTTAATGAATTGCTACAAAAATTAATTAATTCTGGTGAGCGCAAAATAGTAACTTAAATTGACTAATGTCGTCTAGTAAAGGTACGTAACAACCATGTTCTACACAATACGATTAAAATCAAATGTGACAATGATATTGCACAAATGATCAATTGCTGGGAAAAAAAATTCAAACTATAGATCGATCTATGTTACATCTGCACACTAGCCAAAACATTGAACCTTTCATCCAAACAAGTGATATACATCCACCATCCTTGCCGAAGAATACGAGGATATCAAATCTTAAAGCTACATAGATGAATAATGGATTATAAGAAGTAGATGAATATTTTAATATTTGTTTTTCATTTTTTTTTACTTCCACTTAATTAGGTGCATATGCTTTTTATGCTATGTATTTCAAATATCTTGTTAAAAACTATTTCTATATTGATGCATTTCTAATGTTGTCACTTACTCTTCAAATGTGTAAATAATCAAAACATTTTATATGTAATTAATTATATAGGAACTATAATCGATTACCAAGGGAGATTTTGAGGACAAAAATATTTCTAGTAATCAATTATGTCAACATTGGAATTGATTACAAGTATGATTATACCATTTTTGACCTAGGACCCCAAACCAACCTAGCAGGCCAAGCCCGAAAGGCTTGCAGGCCAACAACATGGGTTAGTGGAGGCAGAGCGACAACCTGACTTCATTAAGCTCCGCCAAGGTGTCATACAGCTCAACCAAAGTCTTATACAGCTTGACTAAGGTGTCATAAAGCTCGGTCGTGGTGTCATACAACTCGACCAAGGTGTCATACAACTTAGTTAAGATCTGAAATAATTCGATTGGGATCCTATTACAGGCCTTTTAAGCCCGAAATTAACCTGACAACCTGTCATCACAATATAATCGACTACCACGGGGTTTTATAACACATTTTTTTTTCGTAATTGATTACAATATAAATATAATTGATTACAATGACATATTAACAGGTAATTCAGTCATTGTGTAATCGATTACTCAACACTGTAATCAATTACACCTCGTCCTTAACTATAACACACCTATTTTCTCTCTCCTCTTGCAAAACCCCTTTTCCCCCACTAGTTGCACCATCTTTGCCAATCGTTTCCAAATCTCCCTCATTTCACTGCAGATTCTCTTCCCATAACTTGGAAATGCTTTCCTTGTCCAATCCCTACAAATTCCACCGATTAAAACTTCAAAAGTTATCAATGGCAAAATCTTCCAAGAGACATAAGGGTTTTTCTTCTACTGTTGGTCGTCGTGGCCATTGTCAACCCTCCAGCAACCCATCACCATCACAATCAAATCCATCCATCCCCACAACACAACCTCATATATTATTTTCTACCAATACTCAATTTAAGAGGTACTGCTCAAACCTAAGTACCTAGATTCTTAATTTTTAACGAAGAAAATTGAGTGCTACAATGTCTTTAGAAATGTTAAACTTTTATACTTTATCACTCTGAAAGAACCATATTTTTTGGAATTAGTACGAGTATTTTATAGCAACATGTGCATTACTAATGATGGAGTTATTCATAGTGAAGTTAAAAAATTACCAATTATAATACCTTCATTATTCTTTTCTTTGACAAAATTACCAACTAAAGGCATGTCTTTTGAAGGAAATATGGTTGATGATTGGAAAAATGATTATTCTAGTATTGAAGCTAGAACTATGATTTTTTATTATCAGAATGCCAACATTACAGGTAGATTACTTGTTGGGTCTATGAAGGTTGATAATCAAATAATGCACTATATTATTTGTTGCATTTTACTTCCCCGTGCCACTAAGCTTGCATAGGAAACTGAAGAAGACTTAATTTTGATTTGGACACTCTTAAATAGAAGGGAGATTAATTGGACTCATTTAATCAGACATCGTATACAAAGGGCCTTATGGGACAATGCACCTCTACCATATCCCAACCTCATTACCAATTTTTTGGATCAGTTTGACATTCCTCAACCATAAGCCTTTTGTAAAAGCTAAAAGGTCTTATCAAATTGGTAGTGAAGTTATAACATCATTTGGTTTTGTTAAAAACATTGATGATCAGTGGGTTAACAAACATGATGATCCTTAGTCAATTCATAATGAGCTCACACCGTCTCCACAACCATATGGTACTTTTTCTTCTTTCCTCGCAAATATTAGGAATGTGATATGTAATCTTCGCACTTACGTTGGAACCAGATAATCTTGATTATGAAGTTGCTTACCTTGAGAAAGGCATGGATCACCTCCGTATAGGCCCTCTTAAATTTAATTTTATTACGTATTTATTAACTTCAAAATTAACTTCTTATTACGTATTTATGAATTACCTTCACCTTTATGTATGCCATATTTTTATGTATTTTTTGTTCATTATAGTAGTGTTATTTATCAATAACCAACAATCTATAAATTAAATATATCTACAAACACTTAATTCTTAATTATAAACTTATATAACTTAATTACCATAAATATACACAACGAATAATTTAATTAATCACAATTTTTGTAATTAGAATGTGTTCTCTATGGTAAGAACCAAACCCCTGTCATAATTGGTTACACAGAAGCGTAATCGATTACAGTTCAACGTTCTACAAAGAAAGTCCTCTGGTAATTAATTACAAGAAACTTGTAATCGATTACATTTTTGGATTATACCAGTGGTTACAAGTATCGTGTAATTGATAATATTGGAAGTCGTCTTGCCCTAAAACGACTTTTAATTTGCAATTGAAAGTTGTCACACCCCCAATGACTTTAGCGTAAGCTAATCGATTACCTATTCATCGTAATTAATTACATCACACTAAGTCGTTAGGAGCCTGACGACTTTCACTTTTCAACATGATTAGAATGGAAGTCATATAAGAATACACAATTTCTTCATTTGGAGTCAGATAAGGACTGTATGACTTACCTATTCGTAAGTTTTCAAAAATTTACCTATTATTGTAATTTATGAATGTGATTTGCTTATATAGGTAAAAAAACATTCTGAAAATTGTAACAATGTATCATGCACTTTTCAAAAGTTATTTTTCTCCCCCTACCATGGTTATCACCACCTCTGCTTCTTCTATTTGAGGTTTCACTTTGGTCATGATCAACAAATTTTCTACCTCTTCCTCTTTCAACTCCATCTATCTTGGTGACTTGGACTTGTAAGGCCTAATTTGGTGTCCTTTCATTTCTCTCTTTCATGCATTGTTCATGAATTCCTAGGGAACTTTGTAATTTTGCAATCACAATCATTTCAAGATTTTGGGTTCCTCGATAGCAACCACAATGTAATCAAATCATGAAGATAGTTTAGACATCATCTTCTCTATGAGCACAGGTTTGTTATCTTTTCACTATAAGTCTTCATCTAATTAACAAGACTCAAAACCCTTAAAAAGTAATCAGATGCCTTGTCAAAATTCTCTATATGAAGCAAATAAATCTGTATTATTAGGAACTAAAGCTTCCGTTTCTTGATCTTGTCATCCCTTCACAAAATTTCACAAGAATTTTCCATACTTCTTTTGTTGAAACTACTGATACTATCTTATAAAAGTGCATAAGAGATGCAGAAAGAACCGTCTTTCTTTTTTATGTACAATGATACAGGATCAATGGAGCTTTCACTCAACTTCATTTTGTACAATCTCCATAACTTCTTGAAATCCAAATATCACCTTCATCTTTATATACCATTAATCCCAATTATTCCCATCAAGAATAGGAGGTTGTGGGAAAAGTTTCCATTTGGTATAAAGAGAATAAGAGAATTACATAGGTTGGGTCTATTAAGGAGGAGGTTCACCGGGGAGATACAAACACCAATGTGATATAAGCCCAACCATATAAAAGATTGACACCACTCTCTACCCAAAACCTTAAGGCAATGGGTTAACGGATCTTTCATCTTTATATAGTGCTTTATTTTCTCATTTTTATCCAATGTGAGACTTGAACTCGCAGTTGCATTTCCAACAAACAGAATATATTGCTTTTTAATTCTCAATGATGTTATTGTGTTTATAGTACATTAACCACCAACCTAAAATGTGCTTTTTCAAACTATAATAATAAATGTATAGCTTTTTATTTGAAAGACAAAAAAAACACAAAATTAAATTATAAACATAAAATTAATATTTTAAAATATATAAACAAAATAAAAAATAGTAAAAGAATGTAACATGTTGGACACTGACTTACTACAATATAATAAAGTGACTTACTCAATACAATAAAATCCAGTGGAGAATATTAAAAAAAATATAAATTTATTTATTTTAAAGTTCAACATTTCTTCTTCTTTTGTGTGGACAAGAATAAAGAGAGTTAAATATCTCATCAATTTGTAACAATGTCATGCATACTTTTTATTTATCTTTATATCTATATTTTTTATATGCATACTTTTTATTTATCTTTAAATATAATTGAATAATAGATCATAACATATGAGTAATTGAGACAAAAACTAATATATCTGTTTTAAAGTTGATTAAAATAATGTTTTTTTATATAATAAAATTAAATTATTATTTGTTTATGTTTTATATGTTTATATTTCAAAATATTCAAATATAATGAAACGTTATTTACTTTTGCATCTAGGGTCCATAAAATAAATACTTGTACACATCACCCACTTTCCTTATAAACCAATTAAGAATATCAATTAAAAAGTTGTTGCAAATTTCACTTTTGAATAGAGAATCTAGTTTTTATAATTTTATATAAAATGAATAATATGGTTAAGAGATGGATATATGCTAATTTGCACAAAAAGTTGCATAAAATGAATTTATATTATTTAGGATATTTATTTTTACTTTATATGCATGACAATTAACATATACCTCATGAAAGTTTATGGATATATATTTCTCCTAGACTTTTTCTACTAAACAGGTATTTAGCTTTTCTATGGTCTGAAGACACATATCTAACATATACAAACTTTTTCTTTGTAAAAATTTATTGGATCTCAAAATATCATGATTTTTTATGGTTTCTATCACTCCATGTACACGTGAGGACACAAATGAAGAAGAAGAAAAAGAAAAAGAAAATAATGTATGAGAAACATGACAGAAACTAATGAATTGTTTTTTAATAAACAAATGTTAATGAATACTATTTCCAACTAAATGTCTAAGTAGAAGGTGGTGAATTTTTCAGAAGTTTCATCATGAAGTTGAATCTCATATCTGTTGAGGTCATTGGTTGAGGCCACTTTGCTCCTTCTGGAACCATGACACATTTGTAGCCTTGGCCTTTGTAAAACATTGTGGCCAAACCATTTTCCATGTCACAATGCAGTGCAATAGCACGACAGTTCCAACTTCTGGCATGAGACTCAGCCTTTTCTATCAGTTTTGTAGCTATTCCCTTCCTCCAAAAATTTTCACCAACTGCCACATTTGATATGTATGCAATTCCAGTTCTGCAAAATTTGCTTATATTCATCAATAAGGATCCACATGACAAATACATACCTTGTTTTTAAGGGTAATTGATAGTTCAAATAGTTTGTAAGACCCTAACTCAATAACCTTATTGATTGTTCATTAGGCTTGATATGATATATATATCAGTATCAGTTTGTCTAACAAATGGTTCTAAATGATTGCATATTTATATATGTATGTGTAAAAGTGAAAAAGTAACAAGGAAAATTTCTGCATAAAGATTTTAGATCTGAACATTATGCACTGCAGAGAATGGCCAATCAAAAAGTTAGGAATTCAAGTTGAAAGTTCTGTTAGATAAAAATGATAGTAAAGTGAGTAGTATATAACTAAAAGAATCTATAAATCTATTGTTTTAAGCTTTTGGATTAAAAATGATGTTCTGGTCTCTTAAATCTATTCTGTTAAGGTTTTGGATTAAAAATAGTGTTTTGGTGTCTTATATATAAGCTTGTTCACCATTCATTCATTGGTATTAAATTTGTCCATGTCTCCTCTCATAAAATACTCAAAATTTAACTCAAAATGGACAATTTTCAATCTATCTATTATGATGAATTTTGAGTCATGACTAAACCAAAACTTTCAACTTGTTGCTCTATCCAATGTAGGATTTCTGACATGTACTTGAATTCTTCAAATATTGTTTCATGGTGAAGCTACAAAGCAAAGCTTCAATATTGACTTCCAAATTGGATTTTTGTGTGTTAAGGTAGAAATTTTATCAGTCAAGTACAGACACAAAATGAGCAATTTATATAGAAATCATTTTGCTCACAAAGATGAACCATGAAGGAACACATACAAAAGTACATGCAATTCCCTCTTGTATAATCATCATTTAACCATTCAATACTGTCACATACTTGTATGGAAGTAAAGCTATGTGTTGTTTGGCCACTTGGGGTTATTGCATTTTCCCTCAAAACTGTGATACCCCTTACTTGTCCAAGTTCAAAAGTAGGTGTTGCAATTACCTTCTATGTCGCTGTGGACCCTTTCTTGGTAGAAAGTCTGCAATATTGTCTACTGTTAATATACCAACCACATAGCCCTTGTTGAGACTGAATTTACCATCAAAATAACCAATCTTGTCAAATGAAAAGGACTCATCAAGTGAGGTGCCAATAACAGCCACCAAACACATTTTCTTGCAGTACCTTGGCTTAAAGAATCCTGCTAATGGGAAGGAATATTCAGGGAAGAAGCGTTTGCAGTGAGTCTCTGCTACTTCCCAGTAGTCTTCTAACCTTGCCTCGCGGACAACAACTTCTGGTGACACTGCCGGGAACGAATCAGCAACTTCACTAGCCCTGAAAATTCCTGAATTCATACACCAGATTTTTTTCTCCTAGTTAAGTTTCTTCTGAGTATAGTAAATGGAAAGCATGCATCTGCAGAATGCTTTGCATCAGGTAATATCAAAGCCTCTGAACTGAAAATGAACTGCATGGTTTAATATAACTAAAATTTTGTATGATGCTCCACATTGTTGAATTTTTTTTACCAGGATTGATACCACCAATAAACGTGAAAACTTCAGCTCATACTTGAATTATTAACATTGACTATAGTTAACTCGCAAAATGGTTTAAATAAGATAAAGTGAACGGAGATAATTTCCCAATATTTTTCAAAAGAACAAAAAGTAAAGCACAACCACTAAGCTTAGCCATGAAGGCAGCCCGCAGAGGAGGTAACAATGCAGAAAAGCACCTGAGTTGGAGAGAGAAAGGAGAGAGGAATCATTGGATGAAGGTGAAGCCTTGGAAGGGAAAGAGTTTGGCTTCTAAAAACTGATATTGAAATGTGAGAATATGGTGAGAGTTGAAGATACAGAGAAATCCAAAGGAATAACAGACAGCATTTTGTGGAGGTTGTGTTGTGGAACTCCCACATCGTTTGAAATATCTATATATTGTGTTTGGTATGAGAGAGAGTGTAGACAGAAGAGTGAATTAAATAGGATGAGCTCTTGTTTATCAAATGTGGAAGAATATTTTTAATGACTTATAATAACAATTTCTCATCTTATTTTTAAAACTTTAAATTGGAAATAGTAAAATTTATTTATTTTTTTGTAAATAAGATATTTTGAGAAAAAAATTTAAAAAATATATATCATGTTAAGGAAATTTAAAATATATACTAAGACCATTTTTTTACATTGTTTTATTTATTAAGATAATATTTTTGTAAATTTTGTGTATAAATATTTTAAAAAAATAATATATACTTAATTTATTTATTTTAACCCATGTTATATTTAGGAATGATAATAAATAACACACTATTACTTTATATATTTTTTTAATAAATAATTATACTCATTTATGCCATATAAAATACTTATCTATTCATAATGTGTTAGGGACGTTAATATATGTAGGGATGCTAATTTGAATAATAGTACTTGATCAAATATTTATCTCTAAAAAATTTATTTCATACAAAATTGATTGAGTGTTAGAAAATGAAAAAAAAATGTATTTCTTTTGTAATAAACTCCAAAAGATAAGTGTCCGAAATATTTATTATTTGAAAAAGCTTTTTGAGATAATGATAAGAGAAGAATATAGAACTCTTTAGACTTTCAAATGAATTCTTAAAGAAAATTAATTCTCAAAAGTGATTTTACAAGAGTTAATATCTTTTACATGGAACATCTTTTAAACATTTAGAAACATTAAGGGATCTAAATGCAAACTTAAAGATACTTTAAGTTAACTCAATCAACTTTCAACTTTTAAGTAACTCTTAATTAATCTCAATATATGGATGAATTCTTAAAATTTAGGAAAAGGCATAGGATGAGTCCTAAAATTAAGGAAAATCTCATCATCATCATTTCACTTTTAAGAAGTATAGGTGATACATCCAACTTGTCGGTCTTTTCACTCTTTTTAGCCTAGTTTTTGTCAATCTACTTTTATTTGTTCTTGTTATAAATATGTCAAGAAGACTTATTTTCTCACATCCAACTTTTTTTTATTCAGCATGTTAGATGTTACTATTTGTTGGATTATGAGTATCAGATTATTGATTTCATAAAATGATAAGTGGGGGTGAAGATTTCACTTGCATTTGTTCTCGTCATTAGATATGAAGATTTAGTTTGTAAACCATTGATTTGTTAGTAGTTGAGTCATATGAATCGTTTTGTATCCAAATTATTTTAATAATTATAGTATTCAAAGAAGTAGTATATTACAATTCTAGAATGTTATAAACACTACCCCTATTACTTTATGAAGTAATAATGAAGTAACAACTTTGTATACATTTTGTGTGTTGAAATGGTTAACCAAGTTCATATATTTAGTCAAATCAGTCAAGTTATGGATCTCAAATGTAGCAATGTATCATTTGTGTGACATGGAGAATAAGATGAGAATCATCTAGGGCAATGCAAGTATAATGAGAAATGTACCTAATGGAGAACATCACATTAAATTTTATTATTTTATTTGTAGAAGGAGACACTTTGGAGACACTTTGGTTAAACCAATTCACATTTGTGGTAAAATCAATTTTATTGTTAGTTAAATTCATTTATGAAACAATATGGCACTTGTAATATATACAAACACTAAATAATAGTAAATAATAGTAGGCCTTGGAAAATTTGCATAGTCATGACTAGAATATTTCATAAATCAACAACTTTGTATATATTTGGGTATGTGGAGAAAAATTTTAAGATAATGTAGTTGCTTATGTTTATATTTTCATTTGAACTTAAACAATATAAAACAAAGAATTTTAAGAGATGAATATATGTTCATTTGTACAAAAGCTGCATATAAAAATAGATTTATAGAATTCAGTAAGTTTATTTTTTTTTTCATTTTTTTATGCATGATGATTATATATTAGCAAAATATTTTTTTCACTTCTTGTATGTTTTAAATAAACATTACAATTGGATATGCAATGAACTGAGAACTGAAATATGATATAATTCTCAATTCCATCAAAAGTAGTTACATAACATCACATAACCAACAAAACCAAGTATAACACCTATCACACCTATCCTTACCATTTCAACTACAAAGATAACAAAGAAAAGCAAAACCTAACTTCAATCCTTGCCATTTCTTTTCTTGACAGCAAGACTTTTTCCCTAGAGAGGAAAATCAAGCAACATAAAAACCAACCCCCAAATCCATACATACAGAGTCCTTTCTTGCCTCTCCAGAGCATAAACAACATCATAACAATAACCGTCTTCCTAAAATCAACTACCTTATTATTTGGAAGTAAATGATAATGAGACAAAAATTATTATTGATATGAAGGAAACAACAGATTCAAACAAAACAGCAGCAACTAAGCACTTGTGCAGGAATGTAACAATTAACCTAGGTTGGGGATCATCGATGAAGTGAGAGCAGAGTGATCGTGAGAATAGATTCACCATGAGAGCAACACGAGGTTTCACAAAATTTATCTTGCATAGAGTCATTGTGAGAGCATTTTTCAGGGTTTCATAACTTAATAAGTTAATAAAATAAAACTAGGTGAGTCTGTGAACCAACCCGGCTCCCAATGGGTTCAATCCGAATGAATCGGGTTCTAAGTGAGCCGGTTGAAAATTGACCCCTAACAAAACATTACATTTTTTTCAAACTTAACCTGTACTGAACCCGTTTGGACAAAACTAATTACGGTCAACTAGTTCTTTCAATTTTTGATAGTTGACTTATTCCTACTCGAGTTCATTTCAATAGGTCGAGCTCCTTTTAAGTTGACCACTAATTCCACTAAGCTATCCAAGTTATCTGGACTCTACAACAAGCTATTTGAGTAGTTCACTTGCTCCACTAAGTTACTTGGGCTCCTCATTTAGCTATCTACATGATCTACTAGGTTTTCCATATGTTCTTATAAAATCTCCACATGCTCTTTCGAGCTATGCGAGTTGTCCAAACACCTCCTCAATCTATATCAACTCTACATGCCTGTCTCTGGACTATTTGAGCTCTATGTCCCTCTTTCAGCTATCTGACCTTTCATTGCCCCTCTCTAGCATATTCAGTTGTCTAGCCGACCTATTCACGTTACTCGGTTGTCTTGCCGAGTTCACCAGTTGCACGTGCTCGACCCTTGAGCTTCGTCCCGTCATCAACAACATCGTTTCTTCTCCAACTTCTTCTACGAGGTTCATTGTCTCTTTTCTTTCATTCTGAGATCAACAATCATTTGTAAAATGTCTGACCTTACAACAACTGAAACACTTGGTTAAGTAACAATCCTTTGCATAATGTTCATACTTTCACATTTGAAGCACTCAACGCTTAAGTTGCTCGATTTACCTCCTCTCCATGGACCTCGTCCTCTTTTGTGCCAATTTTGTTGATCAAGATTTTCTTTCTCTTTTTCTTGTCCTCGACTTCTATCATCATGATTGTTTCATCTACTTCCTTGGTATCGTCCTCTGCTTTGAGTGTTTTGAGTCTCTCCCTTCATTTGGAGTAATTATTTTTCAAGTGACTCCCACTTCTTCTTCTTTTGCTTGTGCGTCTCAAGGGACCCAACAAGCATTACATCGGTAAGTATAGAAAAATCCTTAGACTGCTCAATCATGCACACCATATTCTCAAGGTTGTCGGTCAACAACTTCATAATTTTCTCCATATTCAGTTAACGGATAACGTCTCCCCGTTTCTGTCGAGCTAGTTCATCACTCTTTCGACCCGAGTAATATACTAAGCTACTTCCTTAGTCTCTTTCATTCTCATGCTATCCAACACTCCTCTGAGTGTTTGAAGCTTCACCTGCTTCACTTGGTTATGTGCCTTCTCTAGAATACCTCATGCTTATTTTAAGATTTTGCACTTGCAGTCTTTTCAAAGCCTGACTCATTCATAGCTTGGTATAATATGTATAAAGTTGCCCTGTCCTTCATACGCGTTGCTTTTAATGCATTCATCTAGGCATTAGACCAATTCATGTTGTTTTCTAGTTCTATGTGACCATTTTCCACCACCTCCCAAATTTCTTAGAAACTAAGAAGGGCCTTCTCTTGAGACTTCAATTGTTATAGTTGACCGCTTTTGTCAATTTAGATAGGGACACACTGTTTGTAAGATTAGTCATTTTGTTTTTCACTCAAACACTCAAATTAATTGGCTCTTGATACCACTTTGTTAGCAAAATAAACCTTTATGTGAAAATTTCATTCACTTCCTGTTCTTGTATGTTTGATGTAAACAAAACATTACAATTTATAGACTCTACTCTAGCTTTCTTCTCCAAGCCTTATGCTTTGCTATCAAAACATAATTATTACCTATTAACGAATACAATAAACTTCTAAACCTTGCACTCTAAAACTCATAAAACTCCTAAATAATTTAACTACTATAAAACAACCATTTAAGTTTACCAAAGAGATTAACATATATCATAAAAGTCTATGGATAAATGTTTGCCCTAGACTCATTCTAGTAAACAAGTATGGTCCGAAGAGCTTTATCTAACGTATGAGCTAAAACAAACTTTTTCATAGTAAAAAGTACAAAACAAAAAGTTACAAACTAACCTATTTTCTCTAAATACAATGTCCAATCACTCCATGCACACGTGAGGACACAAATGAAGGAGAAAAGGACAAGAATATGTGAGTAACATTATAGAAAATAGTGAACTGTTTTTTAGTAGACATTGTTTATGAATACTATTTCCTACTATATATCTAATTAGAAGATGGAGAATTTTTTAGAAGCTTCATCATGAAGTTGAATCTGATATCTGATGAGGTTCTTGGTTGAGGCCACTTTGCTCCTTCTGCAACCATGACACATTTGTAACCTTGGCCTTTGTATAGCATTGTGGCCACAGGATTTTCAAAGTCACAATGCAGTGCAATTGCACGACAGCTCCAACTTCTGGCATGAGACTCAGCCCTTTCTATCAGTTTTTTAGCTATTCCCTTCCTCCGAAAATTTTCTCGTACTGCAACATTTGATATGTATGCAACTCCAGTCCTACAATAAAGTAATTTGGTTATAGTCATATCAATAAGAAGAAATTGTGCATGTGGGATGAAAGATTTTATGTAATAAGTAACTTTTGTGCTATAGAGGGATATCATCCATCGCGCTATTACTTCTAAGACAAAAAGACTCGGAAAATGTATGCAGGGTCTGTAACTTTATGGAAAACATTTCTGCATTTTTTTGTGCTGGGGTTTAAGTATTACTTTTAGAGAACATTTTCTTCTGCTTGATGCAGAAAAATATTTTGCAGATACTACACTTTCAACACTTGATGAAAACATGCTGCACAATTCCATAAGAGCTGAATTTCCTAAAACGTTTTGTGCCTCTTCAAGGGACAATGCTCTCTGTCCAAACAAAACTCAACTTTTTAGGCCATTATTTATATATGAAAAAGAGCATGGTTATGAATGATTCCATCACACACACACATATATAGATATATAGTGAAGTACTGCTGCAAGTGACCATGTAAAAAGGAAAGTTTTCAGCCTTTTAAGTCTGAGCAATATGCTCCAAACAGAAAGAATGGACAAGCAAATTTAACTCAAACTGGTAGACAATAACCCACATCAAATTGAAGCTTATAACGAAGAAATGCAGCATTTATTGTTTCATGGACAAACTATGAATCAATGCTTCAACATTGACTTCCAAATCGGAATTTTGTATGTTGAGGTAGTAATTTTATTAGCCAAGGTACAAACACAAAATGAACAAATTATTTAGAAGTCATTTTCTTAATGAAGATGGTGAACCATGAAGGCACACATACATAAAAACAAAAGTTGAAAGCATTATAATAACTTCAGGCCTTAAATAAACCCTTGTTACAGGTTGTTGAATAGCTGTATTAGTTGACTTCAGTTAGTTAGTTGGTTGATTTTAGTCAATTTCCATTGCACTCTAACAAATACATACAATTCCCTCTTGTATCATCATCATCCAATCATTCAAAAAACAGTGACATACTTGTATGGAAGTAAAGCTATGCCACATGGAGTTATTTCCTTTTTTTCCTCAAAATGGTGAAATCCCTTACTTCTCCAAGTTCCAGAAGTTAGTGTTGCACTTCACTTACCTTCTATGTCTCCTTGGCCCCTTTCTTGGTAGAAAGTCTGCATTATTGTCTACTGTCAATATTCCAGCCACATAGCCCCTGTTGAGACTGAATTTCCCATCAAAACTACCAATTTTGTGACCCCCACTTCCAAACGAAAAGGACTCATCAAGCGAGGTGCCAATAACAGCCACCAAACAGATTTTTCTGCAGTGTCTTGGCCTGAACAATCCTGCTAAAATAGCTGCTAACATAGCCACCACCAATCTGTCTATCCTGAGCACAAAATCTAATGGGAAGGAATATTCAGGGAAGAAGCACTTGCAGTGAGTCTCTGCTACTCCCCAATAGTCCTCCAACCTTGCCTCGCGGACAATTATTTCCGGGGACACTGCTGGGAACAAATCAGCAACTTCACTAGCCCTGCAAATTCCTGAATTCAAAAACCAGATTTTTATCTCCTACTCAAGTTTCCATCAGAGTATAATAAATGGAAACAAGCATTTCCAGAATGCTTTGCATCAGGTGAAATCAAAACCTATGAAGTGAACATAGAACTGCATGATTTGATGTAACTATACTTATGTATGATGCTCCACATTGTTGACTATAGTCAACTTGAAAAAGGGTTTGCATAAGATGAATTGAATGGAAAAAATTTCCCAATAATTTTCAGAAGGACAAGAAATAAATCACAACCCAGTGATTCAATGATGGTTAACTCTCCCTGCAGAAAAGGTAAGTGTGCAGAGAAGTACCTGAGTTGTGGAGAGAAAGGAGAGAGAATTCATTGGAGGAAGGTGAAATCTTTGAAGGGTAAGAGTTTGATTTCTTAGAAGTGATATTGAAAGGTGAGAATTTGGTGAGAGTTGAGGATACAGAGATATGCAAGGGAATAATAGACAGCATTTCGAGAAGGGTCTCTGTGTCTGTTCTGGAACTCCCACTTCATTGGAAATATCTAATGTTTGTGTTTGTTTGGTATAAGAGAGAGTGAGTTACATGTAAGATGGTCAAGACAAAAGAAAGTGAATCAAATAGGATGAGGTCTTCTTCCTTATATAGGTGAGAGATTTTTTTTTTCTTGGGTATAAGAATGCATGTGTCAGTTCTTAAAAGACTTTGGATAAAAGATAATAAAATATTTTTACTTTTTTATATAAATTATTTTTAAAAAAGTAGCATTTTTATATTTTAGAATAAAAATTAAATTTGAAAATTATTGCTATTTTTTATACTTTAAATAATTTTATAAAATAAAATTTATATAAAATAAGATGGTATTTAGTATAATTAAAAATGGTTAACTCAAGGTTCATCACATTCTAAGTTATTTTGAATAAATGTTGTAAAACAAAACAGAATATGAAATGTGGAAGTTGTTTTGGTTTTACTATCAGATCACACTATAGATATGTCTAATTGCACAGAAAACTATTTGTTTGATGAGGATAAATGCATTCTTCAAATGTAGTATATATTTTTTAAAATTAATATTAATATAGTTTAAAAAGAGATCACATATCAAGCTAATAAAAGACTTAATTCTTAATTTAATTTTTATATTCTATTTTAAACTCAGTTGTCTTTATATTATTTAAATACAAACAGTAAATCTTTATAGAAATTCAATTAGTCTTATATTAAGAAATATAATTACAGAGGAAATAATTATTCTCCATTCAATTTAATATTTGTATTAAATAATTAATTTGTATATTTTCTTTTCTCAATATCAAATCATACATTATTGATGATATTAAAACTACCTTGTTATTGATTGAAGTGTTACTAAATGGATATTAATTATGATAAAAAAGTGTATTTTTGTTAGCATTAAGCAAACACCTTATTTATTATAATTAATTTATACAAATTGGTTTTTACTACTTTAAATTGGATGGGTGCATACATGATTTTCATGCATTATAATCTTGTGAGAGAACATAAATTTCAATATGTTTTCTAGATCTTTCTTATAATAATTGTTACATGAATTTCAATTGAATGCCTTTATAGTTTTTATATAAAAGGGTATACTTTTAGTCATTGTATTATCAAACGATTTTGGTAGACTGACACAATTTTTTTTTTCTTATACAGAGTGTTTCTCACATTTTCTTCCTCTTTCTTCCTCGTCTCTTCCTTCCATCTCCCACCCAACCTCCCCACCCTCTCTCAACCCAACCTCCCCACCCAGCATCCTTATTCTGTGCACGTTGGTATTTTTTAATGCAACAGTCAAGAGCTTCTTCAACTCCCACTTTGTATTGCTGAAACTCTCAACACTTTCATTCACCAATGGCCAACAAAGATTCTCCTATGGAACTGTACGAAATCTCTACGGAATTCGAAGGATCCGACTCAGATTCTGACTAGGAGGACTCTGGAGAAGATCCCGATTACGACGCGTTCGAAGAAAGTCATAGCAAATTCTCAAACCTTTCACTTAAGCACAAGGCAAACATCTTGATGAGTGTATATTTATGTTTACATTTATGATTTAAATTAAAATTTTTGATATGATTCTTGTACTTAAATTATTGATTTAAAAATGATTGTGACAATTGAAGTTATTAGACTTGAAAATTAAAAGGGTTTAAAAAGTGATTTTTAGTTGCATAAATTATTCTTGAATATTGTAATGTTTATTTGTGTAGCTCAAGTTAAAGTTTTATTCATTTAAAGTGTGAAATTAATTGTTCCAAAGTTACAAAATGAGGCCTAAAATCAAAATTCTGAAAAGGAAATTACAAATAGCTAAAGGCACCCCTGTTTTTACAAACATACACCTCTTTCTCAGTGGGCTGGACCATAAAGATTTTACAATTACACTCCTCTTTTTGAAATGGGCCAAACAATTAGCTTTTATTCTTGTTCCCCTACTTTGTCTAAGTTCACCCCTCTACCACTAACAAATCAGACTCAACCAGATCATGCCATGTGGCAATCCTAACTCTAAAGATCTGTCTAACCAGAACATGTCACATAATCATTCCCACCACATCATTATTTTGCCACGTCATCTTCTTCTTCATCTAACCATCCATCAACAAAAATCCTAGATCTAGCCAACCACCATGCACCGACCACCGGCAACCATGGTAACAACCATGTGTATCATTCCTCCTTCAACCAGCAAAATCTCATTCCACCACCATGGCCTTCTCACGCAAACCACCATCATCATCGTGCCGCAACGGCAAAGCTCCTCGCGCAACCACTAAACCACCATGACACATCAACCAGACCGCAATCTTCACCGCATAGCACCTACAACAGATCAAACACCGATCTGCAAACCAAATAAAAATCATAGCAGAACAAAACCCATCGCGTAGAACCCTAAAGTAGCGAACTCCTTGTGTCACCACCATCATCGAGCCACCTGCAACCATAAACATACCTGTAAATTCCAGAAAACCCTAAATTGCGTTGGACCTTTCACCCAATGGAAAACCCAATCGCAATCTCCTCTACTTGAATCATCCAACCACCCTCATGCTGGAATTGGTATCGTGCAACAAAACGTTTAAAAGCGTGTAAACTGACACAAAACCAAGAGGGGAAGGCTGAATTGATTCTATTAAAAATCATTGTTTTCCTTTTTAGAAATTTCTTCAAGTAGATTAAAGTAAGGAGATGTAAAGATAAGAAAAATCACAGATGATTTTTATATTGGTTCGAATCAAAAGATTCTATGTCCAGTTGTTAATCACTATAAAATGAGTGATTAACTTTTCACTAAAATGAGTTTGATGTTACAAGATGAACAATGAGCTAAACAATAAAGAAAAAACCTCCTTCGACACATGAGGGAATGAAGCACAACTTAAACAACTTGGTAGAGAAGTGCTTACACCTTAAATACACTAGCAATAAGCTTCTCCTTCTTCAAGACTTTGATCAAGCAAACACTTAAACGCAAGAGCTTCCTCAAAACCAATTATGTACTCTCAATAGTTTAGGTAACCTTCAAAAGGTTTAGGAGACTTCTATTTATAGGCCATAGGTCAGCAAATGAAAAGACAACTCCAAACTGCTAGATATAATTGATTACTAAAAGTAATAATCAATTATTTTAGGCCGTTATAGGTTTTGGAAAAAGTGATAATCAATTATCCTTAGTGATAATCGATTATTGTTGAACCCTGGAAAATTATAACTTTCGGAGATAATCAATTATCCTTAGTGATAATCGATTATTGCCGAGATGCAGCCTTTCTTAATTTTACTTGTAATAATCGATTATCCCACTGATAATCGATTATTGCAAAGAGAAAACACTACTAAAGAATAAGTTACATGACTTTTAAATGCTTACAATTGAAAGATAAAGCCTAATACAATAGTTTCTACAAAAGATGCTTTAACAATGTAAGTGGATGTTCCTTCAAGTATTCAAGTGCATCATTATCAAAATATCTTCAAAGCATCAATGCTTCACATTGGTAACAATCTCCCCCTTTTTGATGATGATAAAAAAATCACGTGTTAAAAGCACTTTTGTCTATCCTGCATTGATTTTAAAGTAAACAAGACATAAAGATCATTAGCTTTAAACAATACTAACACATTTATGTTGTTAGGATTTGTTCTCCCTTTTTTTTATCATAAGCAAAAAAGGATCTCGAGTGGGAGAGACTCCTCCTAAATTGAAGCTCCCCCTCAACAAAACAATTGATAAAAAACATGTCAAGACAATTTGTAATAAAATGAGAGAGACAAGTGCATTCAGATTTAAGACAACAAGGATACAATAGATTAAAGGTATAACATTAATACATTTAAAAAGTAGGACTAGGAGCATTATCATTAGGCTAGTTTTTGAAGGTTATACGCGTGATAATTGATTATCACTAATGATAATCGATTATCGTTTCAAAAAGAATTTCCAAATTTCGCAAATAATCCATTATTACTTCAGATATTCAATTATTACCGAATGAAAAACCCTTGTTGCAAAAAAATCTCGAGATAACCGATTATTACATGTGATAATCGATTAAGTCCGAACTAAAACATTTTCTCACCACGTGATAATCGATTATTAGCTTGAGATAATCAATTATTAAGCGTTAATTTTTGAAGAAATGCAATTTTGGCCCAAATTTCAATCGTAAGACATATCTAACACTCCTAAATCTCTATTAAGTTCATAAAATTTATCCTTAGGAAATTCTTTAGTGAATATATATGGTAATTGATACAATCACCTTTTTGAATATGATTTCTCCTAGAATGCATAATGGGGTTCTTGGTCAGATTAATGACACTTGTATTGTCACATTTTAAGGGAATATGGTTAAGGAAGATATCAAAATATTCAAGTTGTTGTTTCATCCAAAGGATTTGAAAACAACAATCCCCAACAACTATATATTCTTCTTCAGTGGTAGATAAAGCTACACACGCTTGTTTCTTTGAGTGCCATGAAACTAAAGAACATCCTAGAAAGTGGCAAGTTCCACTAGTGCTCTTCCTATCAATTCTACAACCACCATAATCAGCATCAGAATATCCTATTAGACTTGGGGTTGCATCTAAAGGGTACCATAATCCAAAAGAGGTATTGCCTTTGAGGTGTTTTAATATTCTCTTAATAGCTACAAGGTGGAATTCTTTAAAATTGGCTTGATATATAGCACACATATATACACTCTGCGTAATGTATGGTCTACTAGCTATGAGGTAGAGTAGGATCCTATCATGCCTCTAAACATGATTTGATTAACATATACTCTAGATTCATCTTTATCCAAGTAACAAGAGGTACCCATGGGAGTGTTGGCTTATTTAGCGGTATCAATCCCAAATTTCTTAAGAATTTCTCTACAGTATTTAGTTTGATAAATAAGGCTTCTCCATCCATTTTCTTAATTTGTAATCCTAAGAAAAATGTTAACTCTCCCATCATAGACATTTCAAACTCACCTTGGATTATACTAGCAAATCCTTCACATAAGGAATTATTAGTTGACCCAAGTATTATGTCATCAATGATAACGGTTGAAATACCGTTATTTTTATACTTAATTTTGATACCAAAAACACCTTTTATGACTTAGAAACTAGCTCGAAATCATGTTTTTGCTTCAGTTGAGAGAAAAAGAGAGTTGAAGGTGGTATTATTAGTTTTATGCTTGGTTTTTCTTGTTTTGGCAGGAATTTAGAGGAATTGAATGAAAGAAGTTGAAGTAGCGTGGAGTTGGACTCAAGAGAAGTAGGAAAAATGCATAAAAGAAGAATCGTAGCCAGCGCTGAGTGCCATTTACCGCTGAGCGCCAAGTCTACTGATTGAGTTCATTGTTTGGCGCTTAAGCGTCAACGCCGAGGGCAAAATCCAAGTGCCGCACCTACCGTTGAGCGCTACTTCACCACTGAGCGCCAGTCTTGCTGGTGAAGTTCACTGCTTCTCGCCTGGGTGCCAACGCTGAGCATTATTCTGAAGAGTCGCACCCACCGTTGAGCGTTATTTTAGCGCTAAGCGCTGTTAGCGTGGGCTTAGGCCAATTTTTCTGTTATTTTTATAAGCTATATAAGGATTAAGTCGACCTAGAGGGTCTATCTTTTGACAGAAAGAGGCACATAAACACTCTTTTCACCCTTCGGAGGTGGATTTTGGAAGCAGAAGCTCCAATATACAACTTTTAGGGTTCTATATTTCATTATTTTCATTATTTTTATCTAGTTTCACCATGTCTATGGTGAACTAAACCTCCATTTTTGTTGGGGAAACAATGTAATCCTTTGAAACTCTCATGTATTGAATTGATTATGATTATATATATGCTTTAATTCATTAATTGTTAGGGTTTTTCCTCTACACTCTATGCATGCTTTGTTTAACTCATTGCATGATCATTGATTTTGTTGATATGGACACATACGAAAAAATCTAGAACTGAGGAAATTCTCCCGGAAGCAATATTACCTAGACATAGGGATAGGAGGATCGGTTGCCTCTAAGCTTATATGCGAAGGTAATGCATAATTAATTGCTAGGGAGACAAGACATTGTAAACTAGTAATTAAGAGTAGGCTCTCTTCACTGAGACATCAGGTTTAGGGTAAATTAGAAAGTGGCATTAACATTAATGAAGAAGTCGAATTCGTAAATACATGAGAGTGGACAGGATAAGTCGGAAACCCCAACAACAACATCATTCCATATTTTTATCAACCATTCACCTACGTATTCTTTGGTCAATTGATCACAACTTGCGTTCATGTTTATTTTCTGTCTTGCATTCTAAACATAAATTTCGTTTTTAAGTCTTAAATAACTAGTGGAAAAACCATGTTTAACGTCGGTTACGTTGGACCCTTTAGGTCAGACGTCTTTATAGACATCGCACCTATATAGGTCAGACATCTATATAGACGTCCGATCCATACAGGTCAGACGTATCTGAGGTTGCTTCTGACTGATGGTGATTCGAGTTTACGACTTAATATTTTAGTTGAAGAGAATCTATTGTACATTTTTTTTATTGGATGGTTTTAAAAACGTAGTAGAGGGAATTGGAGAGTGCAAAATGTAAGAAATCGCCGCCAAAGAACGCCGCCCAAGGACACGAGAATAACTGCACCAAAACCCAACGAAAACGCATTTTAATCGGTTCAAATGAAAGATAATGCATCAAAGAGTTATGTAATAGGAGTAAAACTAATTTAAAACGGTGCAAAAGTGAGAAAACGAACCTGAAAAGTGTAACCTATAGAGAGAAAACGCGACAAAAATGATGAACAATGAGTGCGCGTAACGACTGTCTCGCGATCACGATGTTTTAATGCCGACTTTTAGAAGTCGGTTCCCCTATAACAGATGTATAAAGGGATTTAGAAGTCGGTTCCCGCCATAACAGACGTCTAAATGGAGTCAAAAAGTGACTTTTAAAATTTCTAGTTTTAGGGTTTAGACGTTGGTTGCCCAAATAACAGACGTCTAAAGGGCTTTAAAAGTCGAAGTGGCGGGATCAGACGTCTAAATGGAGTCAAAAAGTGACTTTTTAAATTTCTGGGTTTAGGGTTTAGATGTCGGTTCCCTCAATAACAGACGTTTATAATATTTTAGACGTCAGGGCCCCTCCTAACTGACGTCTATATGACTGAAAGAAATGATTTTTCACCCACCTGTCAGACATATAGACGTCAATTAGGAGGAGCCCCGACGTCTAAAATATTATAGATGTCGAGGCACCTTCTAACTGATGTCTATATGGGAAACTTATTTACGAAAATGCCACCGGTCATCAATATACGTCGTGCTTACTCTTAACCGACATCTAAGGGGTGACGTTAAATAGCGTTTTTGCACTAGTGAATAATCAACAAATCACATGACTATTTAGGACAATGAGTCTCTAGGGAAAACAATACTTGGTCTTACCATTTATATTACTTGAAACGATTCGGTACACTTGCCGAAGTGTTAACAAGTTTTTGGCATCGTTGCCGGGAACTCGTGGTTTAACTATTTTATTCGTGTGATTATTGATTAACTTCAACTTGATTTTTTTTTATTTTTTTTTGTTTTAATGCTAACAGTGTTTTCTAGGGTTTTATGCATAATGCTTGCAGGATGCAATTCGGACAAGAATTTGACTATGTGGGCACTTAATTCTACCAAGGTAATCTCAACCACTAGAGGAATCTCACTCAAGCATGGATCAAAGTCAATTTGGGCAAGCTGCCGGACAATTTTAGAGATTACCACAACAACAATGGCAACAACAACTCTGTCTATCAGAAAAAATGGCAAAGATGGATGATGCCTTCCAAAAGGATGGAGATGCAGATTGGTCACTTAATTGAGGAATTGGAAGATTGTGGGGTTAATACTGAAGTTAACCCTAGGGAGGAATGTCAAGCCATTATCACTGAAAGTGGCAAGATTTTAGATGAGAAAAAGATAGAGAGAAAAGAAAAAGATGAGTTGAGTGAAAAAGACAAAGATGTAGAGAAATAAAGAGAAGTGGTTGAGAGAGAAAAGAGAAAGAGAATTTGTATGAACATGGAAAAGTTGAGTGGAAAGAGAGAAGGGGAACAAAAAGTGAGAGAAAATAAAAAGAGGAAGAGAAAAAAAAAGAAAGAATCATATGAAAAACCCCTTCATCATCAAAAGAAGTATCATAGGAAGGAGAGGGAATTTGCGCGCTTTATGGAAATCTTCAAGAAATTGGAGATTAAAGTTCCTATGATTGAAACATTGAAACAAGTTCCTGGTTTTATCAAATTTCTGAAGAAATTCAGCAAAAAGAAGAAAAAAAAAAGAATATCCAAAAAGGAGAACATCAACATGGAAGATGGAACTTGAGACTTTGGGTTAGGCTCGTGACGTTAAACAAGCGTTACCTGGGAGGCAACCCAGTTGATTGAATTTATCTTTGTTTGTTTGTTTTGATTCTGTTCTAGTTGCATTATAGGGGTTTAATTGTTGAATGTTTGAGTGGTATGAGAGACTAAGTGCATTGATTAAGTGAGGGTGTGTGAAAGGAGTGGAAAATTACATGAAATTTGAAAAATTTGAGCTAAAGTTGAGAGGCATTGATCAAGAACGCATAGAGCAAGCTAGGAAGAAGGGGAACAAGTTCTGCGATCACCGCTTAGCGCTAGCCTAGCGCTGAGCACTACTACTGCAGATTGGGTTTCTGGTTTTTAAAATATTGGGCTTAGTGTGGGTTGGTGTTAAACCCCTGGCAAGTGTACCAGATCGTATCAAGTAATAATAATTGGTAAATCCAATATCGTTCTTCCCAAAGGACTCTTAAGGCCTCATCTTTCATGTAAACTAATCGTTTAAGACTTGAGAAAAGAAATTAATTTGAATGGTTAAATGCAAAACAAAATTAAACATGCAAATGCAGTGATTCAATTGGCCTAAAGAAAATATGGATGAATGGAGTTGTTGGGGTTTACAATTTCATCTTATCCACCCTCATATATCTACTCTCCTTATTTACTTTGCTTATTTATCATATTGCCATGCAAACTTTCTTGGTCTACCCTTAACCCAATCCCTTGGTGAAAAGAGCCTATTACTAATTACCGACTTGCTATCCCTAGCCTCCCCTAGTAATTAATAATGCATGATAAACGGAAGCAAAATACAATTGATCGTCCTACCCCTATCCCTAGGCGATATTAGCATAATAAAGGAATTCTTCCTAGTTCATGACATTACTGTACGTCCCCGTATCAATAAAGACAAACAACATCTACCGAATGAGTTAAACGGTAAAAGCATTAAATACAAGTAATGAACCCAACAATTGATAAATCAAGCATATGCAAGCATATAAAGTAAACAAGAGTTTGGATATATGAGAGTTTCAAAAGATTACATTGTTCCCCAACAACTAAGGGTTTAGTTCACCATAATCATGGTGAAACTAGATGAAATATAATGGAAGAATGGAAAAGCAAACCCTAGATTTGATAAAGTGGAGCCTAAGCATCCAAGAAATCTCCTCCAAGGTGTGTGGAACAACTCTGGACTTTTCTCTCTGCCAAAAGAATTACATTTTGATTCGCATTGGGACTATATATAAGCCAAAAAGATAACAGAAATATCTCAGAATCCAAAATATAAAAACAGACAACCGTTCAGGCGCCAAAGTTGGCCGCTCAGCGGTTTGCCTCAATCCATGCCACCGCCCAGGCGTCACAAATGACCGCTGAGCGGTTTACCTCTTGCCGTTCTGGACGTTCAGCGTCACCGCCTGGGCGCCAGACAGTAGCTTCACCTCGAATTAGGACGCTCAGCGTTGGAATTTGACGCTTGAGCGGTTTACAGACTCTTCTTTTCTTCCTTTTTCTCCTTCATTCTTGAGTCTATGACCTTCCTACTACATTTCCATCTTCAATTCTCATCAAAAACCCTGCAAAACAATGCAAAACAAGCATAATATCTCTAAAAACAACTTTTGACTCTCATGTGACACAACTTAAGAGTTTTACTTAATTCTAAGCTCATTTTAAGCTACAAAGGGTGTGTTTTAATATCAAATTCAAGCATGAAAATAATGGTTTTTAGACCGTTATCAATTGGCCCATTAAGCATTTTTAAAACCCTAGGGCGCATCTTGGCCACCACTTTCAGTCCCCATTCTTCCCAAGCACAATCAAGCACTCTCTAAAGCATTCTCCCTAGTTTTCCCTTCATCGTTCTTCAGAAAAGCCCTTCCTCCACTCATTTTTGCATTAAGCTTCCATCCAAGTTTGGGGTT
Source organism: Vigna reflexopilosa (assembly GCA_027742785.1). Classification (NCBI taxonomy): domain Eukaryota; kingdom Viridiplantae; phylum Streptophyta; class Magnoliopsida; order Fabales; family Fabaceae; genus Vigna; species Vigna reflexopilosa. Next base: position 14,489,926 of record CM050928.1, on the reverse strand, counting down.
TCGAAAGAGCAGTGACATTAGGGGCTGATTTCCTCAAACTCAGAGCATTATGCACATATTGAGCATCTCCACGCAAGTAAGTACAGACATTTTACATTTTAGGGTTTTGAAAGCATGATTTTGAATGAATATGGTTGTCTAAGCATGATTCTTGAGGGCTTTTGATGTTTATGCATGATTGAGTGAAATAATCGTTGTTTGGAATGATTAAACTGCTTGATTGAGGTCTGGAATTGTGAAAAATGCATGTGGGTAGTGATTGAAGGCCAACTAGGGCTATTTTCATAGGTTTGAACTGATATCGCTCAACGCCAGTTACCGCTGAGCGTGATTTCTGCAGGTTTGATTTTTCTGCTGTTGGCCTTTGCATATTGGTCTGTTTGGATGTTTTCTGGTTGTAGGTGACATTGAGGGGCGCTGTTTTACCCTCAACGGTGATAGGGAAGAATGTTAGAAGCTTGCTTTGTGATTTACTAATGCTTAACAATGATTCTTGTGCTTTTATGAATTGTATTTGATGCAGGGATGACCTCCTCATCAGGGAAGAGGATCAAGACTGTAGGAAGCAAGAGGAAGGAACCAGAGTGTCATTATTTAAACAAGTTCCTCTCTCGGAAACATGAACAACACTTCTCGATTGTTCAAGATAGAAGGCTCTTGATGAAGCGGAAGGCGGGGTGGATACCAGACTTGGCTCCACAATTTGGAGAGGAACTGGAAAGCAGGAATTGGGAGAAGGTGGCTACTTACCCTACACCAGCCAACATAGTGGTGGTAAAGGAATTCTACACCACCGCAATGCCCTGTGACAACACCCACACTGAGGATTATATGACCTATGTTAGAGGGAAAATTATTCGGTATGATCTTGATTCTATTATCAGGTTTCTGCATACCGAATGGACTGGTGTACAGTGTTAGTTTACACTGAACATGGTGGAGGGAGTAGACTATGATGATATGAAGAGTGTGCTGTGTGTGCCTGAAGGGCATTTTCAGAGGAATAAGAATGTTGCAGCTTTGCATATTAGGATAGTTGATTTGACTCCTTTGGCAAAATACTATATGGCATTTTCTCATGCCAACATCCAACCATGTTCTCATGTTTCTGATATCATTGTGAGTAGGGCCCTTTTCCTGTATTGTGTGCTTAAAGGGATGAACATTACCATTGGTCAGGTTATAGCAAATGAGATTCAGACTTATGCTAGTATTATGAACAACAAGGCACCCTTGGGGCATCCATCTCTGATCACACACCTCTGTGAGTTAGCTGGGGTGAACACTTCTATACCGCCTCTACTGAACATTATTTTGGATTATTCGGGCTTGTAATTTTTTTGGATTTTTGAACAATTTTTAGGTAGCTTCTACTGAGGGAAACTAATTATTTATGTATCTATTGAAGGATACAAGTAAGTACACCTAGTGAAGGGTGTTGGGAAGTACTTACTGACAAGTGCTAGAAAGGTTTGGGTCAGCCTCGTGATGTTAAACAAACGCTACCTGGGAGGCAACCCAGTTGATTATTGTTTATTTTTAATACCCTATTTAGTTGCATTTTAGGATTGAGTGCTGCATATGAGAGGGGAAGTGCATAAAATTTAGAAATTGATAGTTGAAATCAAGTGTTACAAGTCTTAGAACGTTAAAGCAAACCAAAAAGGGAAGAAAAATTTTTAAACGCCCACCACTGAGCGACAGTGGACGTTGAGCGGTGGCATCATAGATTGGTTTTTGGGCTTTTTAAAACCTCAGCATTGGAAGCCTATCTGGACATTTTTAAACCTCCCTAGGGTGCGCCCAAGCGTTCTCCACAGACCCTAACACTTTGCATTCACTTTCAAATATCAGTTTTAAGGTTACTCTCCACTTTTCTCTTCACCCACTCACTTTAACTCCATAGTTCCTTTTTCCACCATTCCATTGTCAAAGTTTGGGATTTTTGGTGAGAGCATTGCATTGGGACAACATTCATCATCAATCAAAGAGCATTTGCAAGCATCTAGAGTATCTCCACCTAAGTAAGTCATGCAATTTCATTCTTAGGGTTTCTAGAATTGAAAATTGATGAAGAACATGTGTAGAAGCATGATAAATTAGGGCTTTTGATTTCTATGCATGATTTGATGAAATAGAAACATTTTGCACAAGTTAAATTGCATGAATTTGTTCTGGAACTGTAAAATTTGTGATTAGGTGGAGATTAAAACAGTTAGGAAGGGATTTTTGCAAAAATCCCTATGCCACCGTTGAGCGTTAGTGGACGCTGGGTGTCCTGCGATGTCACCGCTGGGCGGTAGTAGACGCTGGGCGGTGGGCGTCAGACTTTGTTTTTTTGGGCTTGAATTCTCTGATGCAGGTTGCGCTGAGGGGCCTTATTTTTCTCTTAGCGCTGGACAATGCTTAGATAATGGATGTTTGATGGTATGCTAACCTTTAAGGGTGAATCTTGTGGTCTTTTGAATTGTGTTTGATGTAGGAATGACATCATCTTCAAGAAGAGTGAATACCAAGGCAAATAAAAGGAAGGAGCCAGATAGGCCAAGGATATTTTATTCTCATAGATTCCTATCTGGGAAACATGAGGAGCACTTCCTGGTTGTGCAAGAAAGGAGATTGTTGATGGAGCCGAAGGCGATATTCATTCCAGATCTGGCTCCTCAGTTTGTTGCAGAGTTGGAAAGTAGAAACTGGGAAAAGCTGGCCACGTATCCTGCACCAGCTAACATTGAAGTGGTGAAGGAGTTTTACACTAAAGCCTTGTTTAGGGGAGTGAACATGGAGAGGTACACCAGTTATATTTTGAGGGGAGATCATCAGATATGACCCTAAGACTATTAACATATTCTTGAGTACTGAGTGGGCTGGTGAGCAGTGCCAGTATGCATTGAACATAAGGGAGTGTTCAGACTATGAATACATTGAGTTGGCACTTTGTGTGCCTGGAGGACATTTTCACAGGAACCCAAATGGTGTGCCCATTAACATTAAGAGGGCGGATCTGACACCCCTGCCAAGATATTGGATGGCATTTACTCATGCCAACGTTCAACCCTATTCCCATGTTTCTGACATCACTGTTCACAAGATTATGTTTATCTACTTCATGATGAGGCAAATGAATGTTAATATTGGCGAGGTCATCACTAATGAGATATAGAGTTGTGCAGCTACTACGAGCAGTAGGACACCATTAGGCCATCCTTCTCTTACACATCTGTGTCATCAGGCTGGGGTGGATACTTCTATTCCACCGTTTGAGAGGCCTAGAAAGGCCATAGATGATGCTTACTACAAATAACATTGTGGAGGAGATGAGGTGGCTGAACCAGTGCCTAGGAGACGTCCCAAGAGAGGAGCAGCTTACTGAGATGGGCCAGCGCAGCATGCAGAGCCGTTCTAGATGAGGGACATGTACATGTCCATGATGAAGGCTAAATTGGAGGCTATCCGCAGGGGGCAGGTGGCCACAACTGAGATGATAGTAGGCCTGTACGACACACCATCGGTGCACAGGTGGACTATGGACGAGTTCCATAGTGCTATGGCATGGCCTCAGAGCAGGCACAAGGCAGCGGATCTGGAGCAGCTGAAGCTCCAGTGATGGATGACGATGAGGAGGATGACGCCTTTGAGGATGCAGAGGCTGGAGATGATGATGATTCTGATGACAGCATGAGCTGACTGGACATCTACTGATGGATGTCGTATGCAGTAGAACAATGGTTTTTATTTTTCTTTTTCAATTGTAATTTGAACTTGTAGTGTAGGTTTGCTTCAGTCTAGTAGTGTAGGTTTGTGTGAACTTTCTTGAACACCTTATATGATTGTGGTTTGACTTGTTTTATTGGATGATGAGTGTGCTTGATGATGCTTGATGTGGATGATGATTGAGATTGTTATATATGCTTCTATGTGTATGATGCTAAGAAGGGTGTATGATTGAGATTTGAGCTATTGAGTGAGCACATTTGTGTGAGGAATTTTGAGCTCCAAAGTGCTTGATTGATATATGTGCTATTCATTTGGAAGCATGAATGATTTTGCCTGAGTCTGTACGATTGATTGAATCACATGTTAGTGTCATATGATTCAATTAAAAGAACCATGTGTTCTATCCTTTTTGAACCTTAGCCTGAGACACTTTTGAAAACCCTGAGAAAAATCTTTACCTTGAGTTAAGTTGAGAATAATTGACGGGTATTGATAAAGGTTCAAGTTTGGGGTTGGGAGAATTGAAAGGCAAAGAAAAGCATTGAGCTAATGTGGAAAAAAAAGCATGAGAAATGAAAAAAAAAAAAGAAAAAGCATGAAAGATGAGCTTAGTGAAAAAGCAAAAAGAAAAAGGGAAAAAGCTGGGAATGAGTGAAATCGGTGAAAGAGAGTTGGTGCTTGAACTATGAATGTTGAATAACTCTCTTAACTCAAGGATTTTGTGATCTAGAAAAACCAATTTTCTTGTTAGCCCAGCCTCACTATAAGCCTTGAGAAGTCCTTGTGATGACATTTATGTGTGAGAATCTTGATTGTAGTAGATAAAGGGCAATTTTGTTTTCTGTGACAGGTGAATAGTAGAGAGCAGGAGTGACCTCTTGAGACACTTGAGTGATGGAGTGAAACACTTTGTTGGTGAGGATCTCTGAAATTCATGATTACATTCGTGCTTAGTTGATTGATCATTCATGAGTATAGCATCTGTTGGAGAATATGTGAATATGTGAACTAGAATGAAGTGAAGCATGTATGCATCTTGATTATATTCCATTGAAGAGCTGAATTGAGTCATTACTTGTTGTGAAAGGATGTGTTTTGAAAGTGTTGAATCATTCTGATGATAGGTGGAAGGCTTAGTTCTGTTTTATTTGCTTGAGGACAAGCAAAGTTTTAAATTTGGGGTTGTGATAACGGTTGGAAAACCGTTATTTTTATACATTAATTTGATATCAAAACACAACCTCTATGGCTTAGAATGATCTTAGAATCATGCAAAATACCTTAGTTTGGGTTCAAGAGAGACAAAATTGGTTTTGGAAGATATTATGCTTGTTTTACATTGTTTTGATAGGATTTGATGAGAATTGAATGATGGACATGAAGAAGGAAGGACTTAGAATCAAGAAAGGACGAGAAAAGGTGGAGAAGAGAAGTCACGTCCACCGCTCAACGTCAATTTAGGGCTGAGCGTTGGAGTCGCACACCGCTGAGCGCCAAGTGACCGCTGAGCGTCCTGCGTGACCACCGCTGGGCGGTTGTGAGCGCTGAGTGCCTAAATGATGGGCCTTGGGCCGAATTTCTGTTATTTTTCTACTTTATAAATAAACCCAGTGCGACTCTTAGGGTAATCTTTTGGCAAACAGAGACGTCAAAGAACCTTCTTCACTCCTTGGAGGCGGTTTTGGATGCGGGAGCTCCAAATTACCAATTCTAGGGTTTATTCTTTCATTCTTTCCATTAATTCCATCTAGTTTCACCATGTCTATGGTGAACTAAACCCATTGTTGTTGGGGAACAATGTAATCCTTTTGAAACTCTCTTATATTGAAATTCTTATTTTATTCATATGCTTGTATTATCAATAGTTTGAGTTTTCTTTTCTGTGGATAGAGCTTGCATCATTTAACTCATTTGGTGTCATGATCTTTGATTTTGTTGATACGGCAATGTACGGGGAAATCTAGAATTGGTAAGAATTCTCTTGATTATGTAATACTACCTAGCGATAGGAGTAGGACGGTCAATTGCTTTTAAGCTTCTGTGATTAATGCATTAGTAATTACTAGGGAGACTAGCGATAGTAAACTAGTAATTATGGTAATAGGCTCTTTTCGCCGAGCGATCAGGTTTACAGTAATTTAGAAAGTTGCATGACATTGATAATAAAGCGAATTTAATAAGAAAAGTATATATAAGGGAGTGGATTAGGATGAATTTTTAAACCCCAACAACTCCATTCATCCATAGTTTCATTTGCCAATTGATTCAAGTTTTGCATTGTACATGTTTAATTTTATCTTTGCATCAAAATACCAAATTATTCTTCTTTCAAGTCTTATGCGATCAAATCACATGAACGTCTAGGCCATTGAGTCCTTTGGGAAAACGATACTTGGTCTTACCGTTTATATTACTTGATAACGATCTGGTACACTTGCCAGGGGTTTAACAAGTTTTTGCCACCACAGGCACATGCACCACCTCATGATGCAGAGCCGTTTCAGATGAGGGACATGTATGTCTCTAATGGAGGCTAGGTTGTAGTCCATCCATAGAGGGCAGGTGGCCACTGCGGAGATGATCATTGGACTTTATGACACACCCCCTAGACACAGGTGGACTATGGATGAGTTCAACACTGTGGTGGCATGGCCAGAGGATGACGCACAAGCCAGTGGAGATGGAGCAGCTGAAGCTTCAGCTATGGAGGAGGATGATGAGGATGATGATTTTGAAGATGCCGAAGAAGGAGAGGAAGAAGATTCTGACGATAGCATGGGCTGATGAAGAGTTTAGATAACATCTACCGATGGATGTTATCTGCACTAAAGCAGGAGTTTTCTTATCTTTTATGTTGTATTATTGAACTTATTTGCTGTGGTTTTTAGAAGAGGGTTTAATGTACTCCGTTTGAAATTATATCTGTTATGATGGTTTGATATTGATTTCAATGTGATGGATATTGCTATTTGATGCTTTGATATTGATGATGTTGAGATTGTGCACTATATGCTGATATACAGGTGGTTGTTCACAAGCTATGTGAACAGATGCATGATGTTGTGATCGTGACTATGATGCTAAGCAGGATGTGTATCTGAAGAATGTGGAATATTGAATGAGCCTATGTGTGAGGTTTTGAACTCTAGAGTACTTGTTGTGAATGGATGTTATTCTCTTGAAAGCATGAATGATTTTGCCCAGATTTCTTTGATTGACTGAATTGCATGCTTGTGTCATATGATCAAGGCCATTTTTTATTATCCCTTTCTTAGCCAATGCATGATTTTCGCCCAAATGAAAAAAAGCACAATGTGTTCTATCCCTTTTGAACCTTAAGCCCTAAACAGAATGTGAAAACCGTTTTGAAAATCTCTACCTTGAGTTAAGTGAGAATCATTATGTGGTATTAATAAAGGTTCAAGTTTGGGGTTGATTAGGAAAGTGAAAAAAGAAAGAAAAGCATTGAGCTAAGTGTCGAGCAAGCATGAAAAGAAAAAGAGATAGAATGCAAAGAAAGAAAAGCTTAATGCAAAAAGGGGAAAGTTGGGAATGAGTGAGATTGGTTTGTTTAAAGAGAGTTTGTGCTTCAATGATAAATGTTTGAATGACTCTCTTAACTCAAGGATTTTGTGATCTAGAAAAACCAATTTTTCTTGTTAGCCCAACCACACTACAAGCCATTAAAAGTCCTTGTGATGACATGTGTGTGTGAGTATGTTTGATTGTGGTAAATGAAAGGCAATTATGTTCTATGTGACATTGGGATAGTAGAGGAAAGGAATGACCTCGAGAAACACTTGTGTAATTAAGTGAAACAATTTATCTGGTGAGGAATGATTCCATGAGTACATGATTACATCTATGCTTAGTTAATTGATCATTCATGAGATTAGGTGAACATCATGATGAGTTTATTTGAATCAAGGCATGTGTACATCTTGACTGAATTCTATTTGATGAGCTGATTTGAGTAATTACTTGTCTTGGAAAAAGAGTTTTGGAATATGTTGAATCATTGAATGGATTGATGGAAGACTGAGCTACATTTTGTTTGCTTGAGGACAAGCAAAGTTCTAAGTTTGGGGTTGTGATAACGGTTGAAATACCGTTATTTTTATACTTAATTTTGATACTAAAAACACCCTTTATGACTTAGAAATTAGCTTGAAATAATGTTTTTGCTTCAGTTGAGAGAATAAAAGAGTTGAAGGCGGTATTATTGGTTTTATGCTTGGATTTCCTTATTTTGGCAGGAATTTAGAGGAATTGAATGAAAGAAGTTGAAGTAGCGAGGAGTTGGACTCAGGAGAAGTAGGAAAAGTAAACAAAAGAATAATCGCAGCCAACTGAGCGCCACTTTACCACTAAGCCCTAAGTCTGCTTATTGAGTTCCCTATTTGGCGCTTAAGCGCCAACGCTAAGGGCAAAATCCAAGTGTTGCACCTACCGCTGAGCGCTACTTCACCGTTGAGCGCCAGTCTTGCTGGTGAAGTTCACTGTTTCTCGCCTGGGCGCCAACGCTGAGCGTTATTCTAAAGAGCCGCACCTACCACTGAGCTTTATTTTAGCGCTGAGCGTTGTCGGCGCGTGCCTAGGCCAGTTTTTCTGTTATTTTTATAAGCTATATAAGGATTTAGTCGACCTAGAGGGTCTATCTTTTGACAGATGAGGCACGAAAACACTTTTTTCACCCCTCAGAGGCGGATTTTAGATGCGGAAGCTCCAGTATACAAATTTTAGGGTTCTATCTTTCATTCTTTTCATTATTTTCATCTAGTTTCACCATGTTTATGGTGAACTAAACCTCCATTGTTGTTGGGGAAACGATGTAATCCTTTGAAACTCTCATGTATTGAATTGATTATGATTATATATGCTTTACTTCATTAATTGTTAGGGTTTTTCCTCTACACTTCATGCATTCTTTGTTTAATTCATTCAATTGCATGATCATTGATTTTGTTGATATGGACACATACGGGAAAATCTAGAACTGAGGAAATTCTCCTGGAAGCAATATTACGTAGACATAGGGATAGGAGGATCGGTTGCCTTTAAGCTTCTGTGTGAATGTAATGCATAGTCAATTGCTAGGGAGACAAGATATTGTAAACTAGTAATTAAGAGTAGGCTCTCTTCATCGAGACATCGGGTTTAAGGTAAATTAGAAAGTGGCATTAACATTAATGAAGAAGTCAAATTCGTAAATACATGAGAGTGAACAGGATAAGTGTTAAGACTCTGGCAAGTTGTTATCACCCTGGCAAGTGTACCAGATCGTATCAAGTAATAATAAAATGGTTAGTCCAAGTATCGTTTTCACAAGAGACTCATGGCACTAAACTGTTGTGCTTTTGCTTAACCAATCAAGACTATAAGAACAATATTTTGGGGTTTTTGAATATAAAGTATGGAAAAATAAACATGAATGCAATTTGATCAATTGAGGTTAAACACAAAAGTGGATGGATGATGTTGATAATATGAGATGAGTTTGTTGTTAGGGTTTAGATTTCCCCTAATCACTCTCATATATCTACTATTCTTTTTTAATTCGCTTTATTATCAATGTTCATGCAGCTTTCTAATCTACTTTAAACCCGATTCTTCAGCGAAGAGAGCCTATTACCAATTACTAGTTTACCACTCCTACACTCCCTAGTAATTAATAACACATTATTAACAGAAGTTTAAAGCAATTGGCCGTCCTACTCCTATTCCTAGGTAGTATTTCATAACCAAGAGAATTCTTATCAGTTCTAGATTTCCTCGTACGTTCACGTACCAACAAAATCAAATATCACAACACCGAATGAGTTAAAAGATGTAAGCATTAAAATCAGAAAAGAAAACCCAAACTATTGATAATACAAGCATATGAATAAAACAAGAATTTCGATATAAGAGAGTTTAGACGTTACATGTTTCCCCAGCAACAAATAAGATTAGTCCTCCATCGTCATGAAGAAACTAGGTGTACAATCGAATGAAAGAGATAGAACCCTAAAAATTGGAACCATCTTGCGAATTTCCACACACTCGGTGGACACATTGGAGTACACCCTTCTTAGAACCATCTTGGATCGTCCTCCTCCATTCGAAGACCCAAAACCCCTCTTCACAAAGGCATCACCTCCACCTGTCTCCTTAGCCCCTTTAGGTTTCTCCACATTCCCATCCCCCCTTCATTGGACACCGACAAAGACAGAGGTTGCAGAACAAGCCTTGGTCTCCCTCCACCAGCACCAACACTCTCGCTACTAACGTTGGATTCGCCCTTCTTCTTGTTCCAGTCATTTGAATTAACGTTTCCACTAGAGCCAAACCCAATAACCTTCCTCTCTCTCTCAAACCCTCCACCGTTGGAGGCAAATTGCCACTCCGACGGCACAAAACTCTTATTCGAAACCCAGTTCTCCGATTCGTCAGGGCGCGAATGCGAATTGAAGAACCCTCCTCTCAAACCGTCCCGAAGGTTTCTTTGTCGTCCCCCAATTATCAGTCTCGTCAGCGCGAGAAGGGGGAAGCTCGCGAATTGAAACCCTAGCCCTAAAGGAACTATTTCTCCTGGGCTCGTCAGAAACCCTAGATGAACCCCAACGGGAATTCAACGAGCCACCAAACTTGGACAACACTTCGTCGGAGACAATGGAGGTGTCGGTGGTGGACGAACTGTGGCGGCACGGCGGTGGATGCAGCGAGCAACCCGTGAGAGAAACCAGAACGCGAAGTGGAGATTTCTTTGCGCGAGAGAAATGGAGGTCGCGAGGACTATACGTTTGGTGGTGGAGGTTCGCCTAGTGGCGGTGGAGGTCCGCCTAGTGGTGGTGGAGGTCGCAAGGGAAGAAGGTGGAGGTCGCAGGGGAAGAAGAATAGAGAGGAGGCATGCTAGGAGAAGAAGAAATCTGCGTAAACTCTTAAGAGTTATTAACTCGGTTCAACAAATAAGCGAGACATTAAGAAGACTACTAACTTAGTTGATACGTTACCGATGCCTAAAGAGTTAAAAAAATAAATTTAAAATAACTTATAAGCCTCGGTTAGAAGCCAAACCGAAATAATATATTATTACACAGAATTTTATGCTTCGATTTCGCAAATAACCGAAACAGTAGAGTGCATAGGCCTCGGTTTCTAATGAACCGAGGTGTATAAGTTTGTTTTAATTACAAAAATGCCACCGCGTTTTAATATGTTTCGGTTTTGTGAAAACTGAGGCATATTAGGCGCGTTAAAAGACTGTTTTTTTACTAGTGAAAGGAGAGTTATCAATTCCCCAAATCTGCCCCTAAAGGGGTGAAAAATGTGTTTTTGTGCCTAAGCCATCAAAAGATACATTCTCTAGGGTATCTAGGTCTTTAAATAGGCCATAAAAATAACAGAAAATAGGTTCAAGCCCAAACAGATCATAAAAATCGCAGAAAATATATCAAATCACGATCTGGTTGACTTTTTCTAGATTATGGTTGATTTTTATGCACTCTGGTTGACTGGTTGACTTTTTTGGTTGACGTTTCTGCATTCTGTTTGACTTTTCTGCACTCCAGCTCCTTGATACTTCAACCCTTCTTTCAAATCATTCCAAAAACCTACAAAATCAAGGGAAGTTATTGATAAAATCATAAAACACGTCCTCAACTCTTTTATTCACAAAACTAAAGAAATATCATGAGTCAAAGCAAGTTTCAAAGTCAACAAGGGTGCATTTGATATCAAAATTAAGTATAAAAATAACGATTTTTGAACCGTTATCACAACCCTAAACTTAGAACTTTGCTTGTCCTCAAGCAAACAAGATGAAACTTAGTCTTCCACCAATCACCACAATGGTTCAATCACATTCAAAAGCTCTTTCTTTCAAGATAAGTAATCACTCAAATCAGCTCATCAATAGAATTTAGTCAAGATGTGCACATGCTTTGAATCACAATAACTCATCATGGTGTTCACACAATCACATAATATCCAACAGATGCTATTCTCATGAATGATTAGTTAGCTAAGCATAGATGTAATCATGAATTCATGGAATCATTCCTCACCAGATAAAGTGTTTCACTCAATCACACAGGTGTTTCAAGCAGCTGCAGCAGAATGGTTAGCGTGGAATAACAAACCAAGAGGGGTTTTAATTCAAACGTGTGCCTTTTAATTTCTTCTCAATTTATCTTACTATGCAAATAATAAATATAAATAAAAGAGTAAGGTTGAGAGAAATTTGTAGAGATGAATTTTATACTGGTTCGGATCTTACCAATCCTACATCCAGTCACTTATCTCAAACCAAGATAAACAGTTCACTAATCACAAAACAATTACAAATTACAATCACAAAGAAACAATTTGTAAGAGTTTAGAAACCACATCTCTTGAAACCACAAGAGATGAACCTGCACCTCCTTTGAATCTTCACAAAGGATGAGACACCTCCTCCGAATACTTCACGAAGGATGAAACCCCTCCTCCGAATACTTCACGAAGGATGATCCTCTTCCACACACCTCCTTAGACGCACCAAGGATGAACCGGCTATTCCTCTATCACCGTAGTAGCACTTCACCAGCTCCACAGACGAGAGTTTCTCAAGCCGAACAAGAACACACAATTCACAATGATTTCTGAGTTCTAAAGCACAAGGGAAGAGTTGTTGTTGATGGATAAAGAGAGCCTATTTATAGATTCAGCCAAAAACTCTTCCATTCTTCGTAACTGGCCATTTAACGCTTTTAATCGATTAATATTACTGTTAATCGATTAAATGAGTACAATGGCTAGTTTTCAAAAACCAGAAAACTCCAACGGCTAGTTTTAATCGATTATTCTAAGAATTAATCGATTAACTAATCGATTAAAAAAGGAATTAATCAATTATTCCCTTGCCAATTGAGTTTTCAGCACCTGTAACGTTTTAATCGATTAATACTTGGTTTAATCGATTAAAACCGTGCATTTATGATTCTGAACCGCAAATATAAAATATGAAGGTACAATAATCAAAACCTATTACAAATCTAAGTTCTAAGTAATAAACTACAATTATTACAAAAGCTTTTAATAACAAAAAAATAAGTCTTCAAAGGATCTTCATGAATCTTCATTTCTCTTGACTTGATTTGGACATCATCAAAACTTCATCTTCATCATTTTGCTAACACATGTCACATAAAACAAAATTGCCTTTCATTTGCCACAATCAAATATCATCACACACACATGTCATCACAAGGACATTCATGTTATTTGTTGATTATTTAAGACTTGAGAAACGAAATTTAGGGTTTATAATGCAAAGACGAAAATAAACATGCATGCAAAGGTTGAACAATTGACCAAAGTGTATACGTAGATGAAAGATGTATGGATGAATTATGTTGTTGGGGTTTCCGACTTATCCTAATCCACTCTCATGTATTTATGAATTCTACTCCTTCATTAATGTTAATACCACTTTCTACTTTACCCTAAACCCGATGTCTCGGTGAAGAGAGTCTACTCCTAATTACTAGTTTACAATGTTTTGTCTCCCTAGCAATTGATCATGCATTACATTCTCACAGAAGCTTAAGGCAATCGGTCCTCCTATCCCTATGTCTAGGTAATATTGCTCCCGAGAGAATTCCCCCATGTCTAGATTTTTCCGTATGTATCCATAACAACAAAATCAAAGATCATGCAATTGAATGAGTTAAACAAAACATGCATAAAGTGTAGAGGAAAAACCTTAACAATTAATGAAGTAAAACATATAGACTAACAAATCAATTCAATACATGAGAGTTTCAAAGGATTACATCGTTTCCCCAACAACAATGGAGGTTTAGTTCACCATGGACATGGTGAAACTAGATGAAAACAATGAAAGTAATGAAATATAAAACCCTCGAATTTGTAGATTGGAGCTTCCGCATCCAAAATCCGCCTCCAAGGGGTGAAAAGAGTGGTTCTGCGTCTCCTTCTACCAAAAGATACCATCTCTAGGTCGTGCAAATCAATATATAGTTCATTAAAATCAGCAGAAAACTAGCCCAGGCCCATGAAACTGGCGCTCAACGGTGAAGTTGCGCTCAACGGTGGTTGCGATTCTTCCTTTGTGCACTCTTTGATCTTTTCTTGAGTCCAGCTTTTTGCTACTTTACTTTCCTTCATCCAATTCATGTTAATTCCTGCCAAAACAAGGAAAACCAAGCATAAAACCAAGAAAACCACCTTTGACTCTCTTATTCTCTAACTTAAGCAAAATGCATGATTTCAAGCTAGTTTCTAAGTCATAAAGGGTGTCTTTAGTGTCAAATTTAAGTATAAAAATAACGGTTTTTGAACCGTTATCAATAAGTCGGAAACCCCAAAAACAACATCATTCCATATTTTTATCAACCATTCACCTGCGTATTCTTTGGTCAATTTATCACAACTTGCATTCATGTTTATTTTTTGTCTTGCATTCTAAACCTAAATTTTGTTTTCAAGTGTTAAATAATCAACAAATCACATGACTGTTTAGGCCAATGAGTCTCTAGGGAAAACGATGCTTGGTCTTACCATTTATATTACTTGATACGATTCGGTACACTTGCCGGAGTCTTAACAATCAACATAAACTTTAACAAGTAAAATATGATTTCCTACTTTCTTTATGAACAAGGTTGAATCAACCTTTCCTCTAGAGAAGTCATTATCAATTAAAAAGTTACTAAGTCTTGCATACCAATACCTTGGTGTCTATTTAAGGTCATACAAAGCTTTCTTTACTTTATAAACATGATTAGGTAATTTAAAATCTTCAAATCCAGGGGGTTGTTCAACATACACTTCTTTAATAAAACCATTTAAGAAAGCACTTTTAACATCCATTTGATAGAGTTTAAATTTCATAAAGAAGCATAAACAAGTAACAATCTAATAGCTTCTAACCTTGCCATCGGTGCATAAGTTTCATTATAGTCAATACCTTCTTCTTGGCAATCCTTTAGCAACAAGTCTTGCTTTGTTCTTAGTGATATGACCATCCTCATCCAACTTGTTTCGGAAGACTCATTTTGTACCAATTACTTGATAATGTTCTTATCTAGGAATGAGTTCCCAAACTACATTCCTTTCAAATTTATTCAGCTCTTCTTGCATTACTACACATCATTTATCATCTTGAAGAGCCTTACGAATGTTTTTGGGTTCTATTTGAGAAACAAAGGCAACAATCATACAAAAATTATTTAAATTATGTATAGTAGTTACCCCTTTTGAGATGTCTCAAATTATGTTTGTTGAAAATAGAATGGCTTAGTTTCAATACCAAGAGGAGAGGGGGGGGGGGGGTTGAATTGGTGAAGTTTAAAAATCAGAGTCTTTTCAAAATGTTTTTCGTAAAAATGAGAACTTTCAAAAGTTTCTTGAAACTCAAGGAAAAAGATAAATCAAGTTCAGCGGAAAATAGTTGACTGTGCAGAATATAAAGTCGACTTGAAATATAAAGAGTTAAGGGATAGAAGATTCAAAAGCCGTTTTTATACTTGTTCGGCCAAACTGCCTACATCCAATGTCCTTCCTGTACCTGGAAACAAATGCACTATAATGGTCAAGGTTTTTACAACAAGGTTTCGATAGAGACCTCCACGTAAAAAAAAAAACACCTCTCTAACCCTCTAACCAAAATATAGCCATACAACACCCAAAGAACAACAATAAGATATCCCCTCTCCTGAAGTATTTGACAACTTTGAACAATCCTCAAAGTTTCCCAGAACGCAGCACGTCCTCTTCCTATAATCACAACAGGGCAACCACAATCTTCACAAGATTGAGAGAAGTATTTGATCACGTATGAAACACCTTCAGTGTAGAATGATCAAGCAGTCTATGTGCACACCAATCCTTGCTCGTCAAGAAACTATCAAAGAATGATCACCATCGTCATCTTGATGTGTTGTTGGAGCTTTTCACTTTATAGCAGAGATCAAGATCTGAAACAATTCAATGAAAATGTTAGAATTACCAAAAGTCTCTATAGAATACAGAATCACGTCTATATATAGATTTCTGTTAAACAGACGCTCAAAAAGTTGATTACGCTACTAATACAGTCGACTATAGCCAGACAGTTATGACAGTTATAACATTTAGTAGCATTTAGACCAAATGAATTGATTGCACATTTAATTCAGTTGACTAACAAAATATAGTCGTTATACTTCACAAGCATCAACAGAAATTCAAAACATAACTAACTAAGTCGAGTAGCTTGTGCATACAGTCGAATTTGACATTTCAATGCAGTTTTGAAAATCTTTCTTTACAAAAATACTCACAGCACTGTTTTAGAAAATCTGTGCAAAGTCATGAGTTTTAATCGACTTACTTCATAATGAAGTCAACTTAAAACTTGCACTTTTGCCACACAATATAAGTTCAATCAAAGTTCATGTGGTTTTCTTTTCTAAAACATATGTTATTCAATCACAAATGATATCTCATGTAGAACGCAGTGAATATGCACATATAGACAAAATTAACACAGACATGTTCTCAAGAAATCATTCACATTAAAGTAAAGAACATGTAACACATATGAACATGTAACAACACATGTTGTTATTAGTAATGTGTTGTCATCATCAAAAACCAGAAGTTGTTTGAGATTGTAAAGTTTAGCTAAACTACTGTTTCCCTTATCAACAATCTCAACAATGTTGTCCATAGATAGGGCTCGTGGTTGTTGATAACCTCTAGGATCATCTTCTTGTTGTATATGAGGAATTTCAGAGGGGGTATTATAATTGATATACATTTCTTCAAGGGCTTCCCTTAGATAATCTTCATCACCTACAAGTGGCTTATTTGACTTAAGAGGGTTCTTCTCAAGGGCCACTATTTCATCAAAAACAACATGCACAGATTCTTCAATTATCATTGTTCTCCTATTGAATACTCTATATGCTTTACTAGTGAGGGAGTACCCTAAGAAAATAGCTTCATCAGATTTAGCATCAAACTTTCCCAAGTTATCTTTTCCATTATTCAAGACAAAGAATTTACATCCAAAATTTTTTAAATGAGATACATTTGTTTTTCTACCTTTAAACAACTCATAAGGAGTTAACTTTAAAATTGGCCTAATGAGCATTCTATTTAGAACATAACAAGCAATACTAACTACATCAAGTCAAAACTATTTAGGAACATTAGACTCATTCAATAAAGTTCTAGCTAACTCTTCTATTGATTTATTCTTCCTTTCAACAACCCTATTTTATTGGGGAGTTCTAGGAGCAGAAAAATTAGGAGTTATACCATACTTATCACAAAACTTTTCAAAAAAACTAATTTTGAAACTCACCATCATAGTTACTTCTCAAAACTTTTATTTTCAAATGTTTTTCATTTTGGACTCTTTTTGCAAAGGTTTGAAGGCTTTGAAAGCTTCACTTTTCATAGTTAAAATGAAGGTCCAAGTATACGTAGAGTAATCATCCACAATTACAAGAGCATAATTTATTATTCATATTTATAATCAAATTTTCGAGGAATTAAATTTTAAACTGTTATTTTTTAAAATAATTTTTTACAAAAATTGTTTTTTTTTCCTTTTTAGAAAAAGTTAAAATTTAGTCTCGGATTTTTTAAACCAAATATTCGAATTAATTTTTAGTCAGTTTCCGTAATTATAATTCAGAACTTGATTCTTTGAAAATCAAATTCTAAACTTACATACTAAATCATGTTATTTATGTAATTAAAAGGTATATTGTGCTATCCGAAGAAAATGAAATTTAAAAGATGCCACAGTGGTGAAACTCAAAATAGATCTAACACTAACTTTTATGTATTTAATTTGATAGATACGGTGACAAATTGAAATTATGTTCAAAACGTATTATGATAAATGTAAAATAATACGTCATAATATGCTTTTCGTAATAAACTTCAAAATATATTATTAGAGGCATTAAATCACTTATCATAAAAACTTCTAAATCCTAGTGTTTTTTTCTTTCTCATTCACGCATCTCCTCTTTGACGTTCTTCTCTTCATTTTGGAGTGAAACGCACTCACCCAGTCTCATTCTTCTTCTTCAATTCTCTTTCTTTCTTTTCCTCTTTAGAACCAAAAATACTTTTGACCTAGTTCTTCTTCCTTAATTTTGTTTTTCCTTTTTCTCAGACCAAACCCTAGAACCATAAGCAATGAAGATTGGGTGGCCAATAGTAGAGTTATTGTTGGTTTTGTTTCGATGCTCTCTATCACGAAACGGTTTCAGCTTCCGCCAATGACGACGTCGTTTCTCCTCGGGCAGCTCCGATGCACCCGAACACGACCAAAGTCGCCACTAGTGGCATTGAGGAAGATGAAGGAGCGATCCGAGTGGTGGGCGGTGGACGGCAAAATGCATGAGATCGATGATCACGTGCAGCTATGTAAGTGCTTCGTGATTCCCCGAGAAAACATCCCCAACGCTTAGAGAACAATTCATGCGCCGAACACGACATGTTATTGTAAAAACTTTAGATATGCAACAGGAGTAATTGAAGAGAGAATCTGTTATTTAATTGAAAGAAGTGTGAAGCTTTATAGCCTCTGTACAAAGACTGAGTATGAAACAGAATTTGAAACAGAATAAAAGAGTGCCACAAATCACGGTACTGTAACTGACTCCCGTAACATTCAGGCTTATTCTAAAACAAAAAAACACTAACTACTTTGACTATCATTCGCTCCCGTAAGCTAATGCATCTCCATTGAGCTTAGACTTCATCTGCATTAATCATTCCAAGCATTCCACGAAGTTTTACAAATTGTTCCAACCTGAGTGGCTTGTCATGAGATCTGCAATTTGTTCTTTAGAGTTACAGAAACTCAATTTCACAGTCCCATTTCTTACCAAATCTCTGAGAAAATGAAACCTCACTTCAATGTGTCTGCTTCAACTATGTAAAATAGAATTTTTGGACAATTTGATAGTAGAATTATTGCCACAAAAGATTTTTGTGCTTCCCTTTACAGCAGTTCCAAGTTGCTTCAAAATTCTCCTAAACCAAATGCATTGGCAGGCACATAACACTACAACAATGTATTCAGCTTCTGTGATTGATAGACTCACAACTGGCTGTTTTTTTTATGTCCATGAAATTGCTCCAGATACCATAATGAACATTGTTGGAAAACAGGTTGGCTTCGTTTCAACACCAAGAAGGGGGGTGAATTGGTGAGGTTTCAAAATCAGAGTCTTTTTTAAATATTTTTCGCAAAGTATAAACTTTTACAAGTTTTCTTGAATCACAAGGAATGAAAATATTAAGTGCAACGGAAATACAAAGTAGACTGCGTAAACAGGTAAGTCGACTGAATGTAAAAGTGTAAGGATAGAGAAATCAAACGCATATTTTTATATTGGTTCGGCCTCAATGCCTACATCCAGTGTCCTTCCACAATCCAGAAGAAAATTCACAATAATGGTCAAGGTTTTTACAACAAGGCTTCTATAGAGACCTCCACCTCAAAAATATAAAACACCTCTCTAACCCTCTAACCAAAATATAGGCAGCAACACACACAAAGATCTGCAGCAAGATATCCCCTCTTCTGCAATCTTTAACCCTCTTTGAACAATCCTCAAAGTGTACAGACTCCACGAGTCAACCACCTGTAATCACAATAGGAACAACCGATCTCCGGTAGATTGAAGGCAGTCTTGATCAACAGATGAGCACCACAGTGTGCAGAGTATGATTAGCCGGTAAGCACAGAAACCTTTCTCCTTAAATGAACCTCTTCAAAGATAGATCACCACGGTCTTCTTGATGAGTTCTTGGAGCAAATTCTCAGAGATCACAATCTGTAAATCATAATGAAAATGTTAGAATATCCAAAGTCTCTATGATCAACTGAGTCAGGTCTATTTATAGTTTTTTATAAATCAGATGCTCTTGTAGTCGACTGTGCTACTAATAAAGTCGACTGTCATCAGACAGTTATAACAGTTAAGTCAAATAGTAGCAGTCAACAACAACCAAATTGATTTTGCAATTAATACAGTTGACTAATAATAAAAGCTTTGACCAGTAGTTAAAATATAGTTGTTACTGTACACAAGCATAACAGAATTTCAAATCAAATAACTAAATAAGTCGGATCCACTATGCATGTAGTCGACTTAGGCACATCAGCACAATTTCAAAATATTTTCAATGCAAAATCACACATAGCACTGCTTTTGAAAATCTTGCAAAGTCACGAGTTTTAATCGACTTACTTCATAATGAAGTCGACTTAAAACTTGCTGATTTGCCACAATGTGAGTTCATCAAAGTTCGTGTAGTTTTCCTTTTCATAAATATATGTAATGCAAACACAAGTGATGTATCAAGTATAAGATCAGTGAATATGCATACATATATCAGAAACCAACACAAACATGTTCAATAAGATATCATCCATAATGAAGAATAGAACATGTAACACATAACAATACATGTGTTATTAATAATGTGTTGTCATCATCAAAAACCAGAGTAACTAGAGCCCTGTGAGATTAAGGTTAGCTAAACCAGTGTTTCCCTTATCAAGAATCTCAACAAACACATATCCTGAAGTGTTATTTCGATCATCTAAATCTCCAGCATACTTGCTATCTGTATAAATTCAAGACCTATATTTCTACCACCCTTTTTGTATAGTATTCCAAAATCAGTGGTTCCTTTTATGTACCTTAAGATTCTCTTTGCTGCGAGCCAATGTTAGATCTGGTCGAGTAGTTGTGAGATACATCAAACTACCAATCACTTGTTTAAACATAGTGGTATCTACTCCTTCTCTTGTTTCTTCCTTTGACAATTGTGTTCCTGGAACAATGGGGTTCTTCACAGGATTGCTACTTTCCATTCCAAACCTTTTAAGAATTCATCGAGCATATCTTCTTTGACGGATATATATTCCTGCTTTATCATGTATAACTTCAATTCCCAAGAAATATTTCATTCGTCCCAAGTCAGACATATCAAATTCCTTCATCATTGAGTTTCTAAAGTTATCACACATATTCTCATTTCCTCCAATAAAGATGAGATCATCTACATAGATGCTAACGATAAGTGTGTTACCTCCTTCGACTTTGGTAAACAGTGTGTGTTCATTGGAGCATTTTTCACATCCTTCACGCATGAAATATTCTTCAATTTTGTTGTACCAAGCCCTTGGAGCTTATTTAAGACCATATAACACCTTTTTGAGTTTGTAAACCTTTTCTTAATTTCCCAATTTGATGAATCCTTCTGATTGTTTCCTGCCACTTTTTATTTTTGTGAGCTTCTTGAAAAGAATGTGGATCGTCTTCACTTTTAGCCATCAGTATCATGAGATTTTCATCATCCAAATCAACACCTGTCATATAATCGGTCATCCATGTTGGTTCTCTTCTAGTTCTTGTGGCCCTCCCTTGAACTGGACTTTCTTGACCAGTATTAATTTCTTCATTGGTGGGTGATTCGTCTTCTCGTAAGTCTTTGCCACCATTAACATGTGCAACGTCTTCTTCTTGCTCAACATTTGATCTTTCAAGAATGCTTGTTTCCTCTTCATATGCTAATACATCGCTTTTCCTTTCTTCATTTGTTGTACCGTAATTCCAACTTTTCTCTTCTTCAAACACCATATCTCTGCTTATAATGATTTTCTTGGAAACAGGATCAAACAATCTATAGGTTTTTGATTCATCACTGATTCCCAAGAAAACACACATCTTACTCTTATCTTCAAGTTTAGTTCTTCATTGATCTGGTATATGAACATGAGCCACACACCCGAAAATTCGAAAATATGCCACCGTAGGCTTCAACCCACTCTGTGCTTCTTCAGGGGTTTTATTCTCTAAGGATGATGTTGGACTTCAGTTTTGAACATGTACACACCATTTCACAGCTTCTGGCCAGAATATCTTTGGGACTTGTCTATCTTTTAACACAGCCCTTATGTCATTCAAGATTGTTCTATTTTTCCTTTCCGCAACTCCGATTTATTGAGGAGTATAAGATGTTATTAGTTGCCTTCTAATACCTTGACCTTTGCAGAATTCTTCAAACTCATGTGAAGTGAACTCACCTCCCCGATCTGTGCATAAGCAGCCAATATGTTTGTCGGCCTACTTTTCAACACGTATTTTAAAATTCTTCAAACGTTGGAATACTTCATATTTCTCATGTAAGAGTGATAACGGTTCAAAAACCGTTATTTTTATACTTAATTTTTATATCAAATGCACCCTTTTTTACTTAGAAACTTGTTTAGACTAATGATTTTGCTTTAGTTTTGTGAATAAGAGAGTTGAGGATATACTTGATGATTTTATTACTAAATTCCCTTGATTTTGTAGGTTTTTGGATGATTTGAAAGAAAGGTTGAAGTATCAAGGAGTTGCAGTGCAGAAAAGTCAACCAAAAACCAGAAAAGTCAATCAGAATGTAGAAAGTCAACCAATCCACTAGAAAAGTCAACCAGTCAACTAGAATGTTGAAAAAGTCAACCAGAGCGAGTTTTGGGCCAGTTTCTGCTATTTTTATGATATTTTTTGGCCTGGATCCGTTTTCTGTTATTTTTATGTCCTATTTAAAGACCTCGACACCTTAGGGAATGTATCTTTTAATGGCTTAAGCATAGAAACACACTTTTCACCCCTTTGGGGGCAGATTTGGGGATGTGGGAGCTCTCCTCTTCTCTTTCTAGGGTTTCTATCTCTTCCATTCCATTGTACACCTAGTTTCTCCATGACGATGGAGAACTAATCTTATTTGTTGCTGGGAAAAGATGTAACCTCTAAACTCTCTTGTATTTGAATTGATTCTTTTTATTAATTGTTAGATTTTTTCCTTCATTATATTTGCATGCTTTGTTTAAGACATTATTCAAGAGTGTGATCTTTGATTCTATCTTTATGGACCAATATGGGTAAATCTAGACATGAGGGAATTCTCTCGGAAGCAATATTATCTAGACATAGGGATAGGAGGACCGATTGCCTTTAAGCTTCTGTGCGAATGTAATGCATGAACAATTGCTAGGGAGACAAGACATTGTAAACTAGTAATTAGGAGTAGGCTCTTTTCACCAAGACATTGGGATTAGGGTAAATTAGAAAGTGACATTAACATTAATGAAGAAGATGAATTCGTTTATGCATGAGAGTGATTAGGTGAAATCTAAACCTTAAAAACATATTCATCTCATATTATTAACATCATCCATTCACTTTTTTGTTTAGCCTCAATTGAACATATTGCATTCATGTTTATCTTTCCACACTTTACATTCAAAAACCTCAAAATATTGTTCTTATAATCTTAATTGGTTAAGCAAAAGCACAAATGTTTAGTGCCATGAGTCTCTTGGAAAAACGATACTTGGTCTTACCATTTTATATTATTTGATACGATTCGGTACGCTTGCCGGAGTCTTAACAAGTTTTTGGCGCCGTTGCTGGGGACTCGTGGTTTAACTATTCTAGTAGTGTGATTATTGATTGAATTTGACTTGATTTTTGTTTTTGTTTTGTTTTTGTTTTATTTTTATATAAAAGTGCTTTTTAGGGTTTTGTTTCTTGTGTATGCAGGATACAATTCATACTAGGAGCAAGAAAAATCACCAACCTCTTCTTGAAGGTTTGAGTGTAATTCAAAGGAGAGGGAAAGTTCGAAGATCATCTAGAGAGTTATTCCCCTCTCCTGAGAGACTGTTACAACCTTCACCACAAGCATCCAACCAGAGCACAGAAGAGATGGCGAAGAAGAAAGCTCCTGTTAGACGTACTCTGGCGGATGCAAATAATGTGGTTGGCCCTCAACACTTTAACAACATTGCAAGGTCGAGGGCCAATGCACTGAACATGGAAGTTAAACCGACGTTGATACACTTTGTGCAAAGCAACTAGTTTAATGGACTGTCACACGAAAGTCCATATGATCATCTCCCCACATTCAATGAAATCTGTAACACGGTGAAGATCAACGGAGTGTCGGTTGAAACAATTAAGCTTAGCTTGTTTCATTTCTCATTGGGAGACAATACTAAACTGTGGCTAAATTCTTTTCCGGGGGATAGCTTTACAACTTGGGAGGCTGTGGTGGCAAAGTTTCTGAATAAATTTTTTCAACAGTCTAAAATCAACAAAGGTAAGATGGAAATTTCTTCTTTCAGGCAAGGCATGGAGGAAACCCTAGGCCAGGCGTGGGACAAATTTAAAAGCTTGTTGAGGAAGACGCATGTGCATGGTTTTGATGATACAATTATAGTTCTCACATTCCTTGGAGGTCTTGGCACTCAGTCAAAGCTTATGTTAGATGCCTCAGCTGGAGGTAATATCAAGAGAAAGACTACTGAGGAAGCATAAGAGTTGATAGAAAGCATGGCAGCAAATGAGAATGAAACTCATAGTGAAAGGAGCATGCCACTTCAAAAAAGGGGAGTTCTTCAACTGCCTACTGAAGATGCCTTGCTTGCACAGAACAAGCTTCTAACTCAACAATTGGAGAATCTGGCAAGGACTATTGCTCAACTACCAAACGAGTTAAAGAATGTTTCACAGGTACAACAACAACTATGTGATCATTATGGTGGTGACCATATCAATGGTCAATGTGCTTTTCCAGAGGAAACCCAAGAAGAAGAAAATTACATGGGCAATCAGTTTCAATATCGCCAGGGTAATTTCAATCAAGGTAATTATAATCAAGGTTGGAAGAATTACTCAAGCATTGGGCAAAGCCAGAACAATCAAACTGGACAAGCTGGAGGACAATTTAATAGACCACAGTAGCCACCACTATGGCAACAGGTATCTGCTTTGACTGAAAAAGTTAGCAGCCTTGATGAGAGGTTTGACAAAATTTTGAAGGTGCATGAATCCACAATCAATGGAATTGAGGCTACCCTCAGAAGTTTGGAGACGCAAATGGGTCAGCTAGCCACAAGGGTGGAGGTCACAAAGAAAAATCAATTTGGGGCTAATACTGAAGTTAACCCTAAAGAAGATTGTAAGGTTGTGGTGAGTATGGTTGAGGAAAGAGTGGAAAAAGAAAGTGTTGAGTTATAAAAGAGAGAGGGAAAAGAAGAAATATGTGAGGGAGAGATTGGAAAAGAAAAAGAGAAGAGCGGAGAGAAAAAAATAGAAAAAGGAGAGAAAATTGAGAAAGATGAGAGAGTTCCTCCTTACCCGAAGGGGCAACAAAAAGAAGAGAGTAAGTGTGAGCACTTTACAGAAATCTTCAATCAAATGGAGGTTAATATACCATTGACTATAGCACTTCAACAAATTCCTGTTTATGCAAGACGTATTAAGCAGTATCTTGAAGAAAAGATAAATCTTGAGGAAACAGCTACTGATGAACAGGAAGGTTGTAGTGACCCTTTGAAGAAAAAACATCCTCTGAAAGTGAAGGATCCAGGAAGCTTTGCAATTCCTTGCACCATTGGAAGTGTGAAAATAGGAAAAGCTTACTTGATTTAGGGTCAAGTATTAACTTGATGCCCTTATCTATGCTGAAGAATATTGGTGGTCTTACATTAAAGCCAACAAAGATTTCCTTGATCATGGCAGATGGATAATCAAAGAAACCTTATGCTGTGGTAGAGGATGTTGTAATTCGCATTGAAATGCTTGAATTCCTGGTTGACTTTGTGGTGATAGAGATGAAGGAGGATGATAAGATCCCGGTTATTCTTGGAAGGTCATTTATGAAGATGGCCAGAGTAATCATTAATGTTTATGATGTTGTAATTATGCTTAAAGAACGAGAAGAAAAGGTGATCTATAATGTCTTTAAAGAGAAGCAGATTCGAGTGAAAAAGATCTGTCACAAAGCTTTAAAGAAGGATACATCGATGGCTAGACCTAAATCTGCTAAAGCGGTCAACAAAGGTAATAATTGTGTTTTAATGCAAGTGAAGGAAGAAGAGAAAGTTGACAAAGGAGGGACAATTCACTTTGACTTGAAGGATGCACCATTCAAGCCAGGTACTCCTGTGAGATGCAAGAAGAAGTTGTGGGTGGTGAAAGGTTTTAATGAGAATGGAGTGATAGAGATTGAAGCTCCATACTCTAGGCGAGTCAAGAAGGTGGACCGAAAGCAATTGATGAGTTGGTGTGATGAAGGAAAAGAAGACACCAACATGAAGGAAGGAACTTGAGCTTTACTGGTTCAAGCTAGTGACGTTAAAAGAGTGCTTGTTGGGAGGCACCTAGTGACTTATGAACATTATTCTCTTTATTTTTGGTTATGTAATTGTGGATTTTGTTAAACATTGTTTCTTGGGTAGCGTCTACTAAGGGATGCTAGAAAAGGTTTTTGTATGTACTGAAGGGTACAGGAAGGTACACCTACTGATGGGTGTTGGTAAGTTTTGCACTTACTGATAAGTGCTAGAAAGGTTTGGGTCAGGCTCGTGACATTAAACAAGCGCTACCTGGGAGGTAACCAAGTCGATTGATTTTTGTTGCATGTTTAAGTTTGTTCTAGTTGCATTTAGGGCTTAATTGTTACATAAGAGAGTAAAGTGAGTGGGAATTGCATGAAAATAAAAATTTGAAATTTGGATCCTCAATTTTTTTCCCCAATCTGATTTGGATTTCCTCAATTCCAGGGTTGCACTTAAAATTTTTTGTTTTGCCCAATTTGCCCTTAAGTAAATCTAATTTCACCTTTGTGCAATCCATTTTTTAAAACAAAATACAATTCAAACTCGTTTTTAATGCCACGTGTGATTAATGAATACACTGACCATGCCATGTAACCCAAACTTAAACAACCGTTTGTCCAATTTGACAGAAGGCCTCTAATTACTTCAATTTTACAAAAACAAGGACCAATTGAGACGCCGAAAAAGAAGGGGACCTATTTGAGATTCTGGGCAAAAATAGGAACCTTAAGAGACATTAAACCTATATTCGACATATTATGATAGGTGAAAAAATTTACGTCATAAAACGCTACATATTATGATAGGTAAATCCAGCTATATCATAATATATTCGCTATATTATGACTGATAAGTGAAAAATTGTCATAATACATTAGACCTATTATGATAGGTGACAGAAAGTACGTCATAATACGTTGAACCTATTATAACGTAACTTTCTGCTACATCATAAAATGCGCAGACCTATTATGATGCCCAAAACTATGATGTCAGGTTACCTATCATGATAGGTCATTTTTACCTATCATAAAATGCGATTTTTCCTTTAGTGGAAACAAATACTACAGTGCATCCACTCGTACTAACTATCATCATTAACTTCTTAAACATCTCATACTCACCTCAAAGTGACAATCATCACAAAGGAAATGAAAACACACAACCACAAGTAAAAGAAGGTAAGTTAATACTAACATGAACATATACATGGACAATTTATCACTTACTATTTAAACCAATTCAAAACATGGAATTTAGTAATTCAATCACCATACCATTCATAAACACCTAAACAAAAATATAATACTAAACTTAGTATTCATATTTATGCATTAACTTGGATACAAGAACTCTTGCACCTATTATAAAATCTTAGTGGATTACAACAAAGGCCCTGGCTCCACCTAGCCTAATAAACTGGTAAAATTCCTCTAGACATGATAAGTTAACTTATGGCATCACTAGATGAATGGTCTCACCCATAATCCTGCCATAAAAGCCTCTTTCAACTCTTATCACCTAGACAACAGTGAGTTTGTATGTCTAGAAGAGTATAGGATGACTTCTAATCGACACATATCCCTAGTCAATGAATAATACAAAATTAATAAAAATTTGTTCTTTTTCCTTAGAAGTTAAAACCCTACAAAATCATACAATTCAAAACTTTTCTTCTTTCCATTCCATTATTCTACTTTCACTCTCTTAAAATTGTCACACTTTCTTAAAACACAATTCACAAATATTTTCACCAACCTTTCCACTTTATGTATTACTTGATATCATAATATAACCTTTCCTTTTGAAATTACAATTATGGTAACAAAATTCCATATAGTTCTCATACCCACATTATCCTTTTTGTTATATATATATATATATATATATATATATATATATATATATATATATATAATTGATTAATCACACTTGCATGTCTTACATTTTATATAACATACATTTCATATAACACATGTTTATATTCATCAATAAACTCACCAAATACGTGTTATTATCAATCAATAATCCATCATTACATTTAAAATGGAAACAAAATCAATGGAAGTCTCATTTGAGCGAGATCTTGTTGCATGAGCGACACTTTAACAAAGACTAGAATGAAAAACTATAGTTATCTCACTTGGTTAAGAAAAGGTTGTCACTTGAGCGAAATATTTATCATTTGGCGACAGATTGACAGAAGCAAAATGAGTTATAATGACATTCTCTTCTGAGTGAGAAGCTTGTTGCTTGGGTGAGTAGTTGTTTTAAGGATGACAACTCAAAAGTGAGTAAAGTGAACTAGGCTATTGTTGTCTAGGCGAGATTTTCTTTTGTTTGGACGAAAATAACATAGTTTCATCCTAATCTCAGTATCCAAAACTCAAAATCAAACACCACAACAATTCAAACCAATTCATGGATCAAAACACAACATGCAAGCGTACATTTACTATAACCAAGAAGAATTAGCTTCTCTCACCTTGAATGCTACTTTTAAGTTCCTAACCCCCTTTTTTTTCATCCCTTCCACCCATGAAAAGAGATTAAAAACCTATTGCACCATTTGAATCATCGGACTTCAATAATAAGATTGAAGTGAAATTGGTATAAATGCAATCCATCAAACCCAAAAAAAATAAAAATTGTAAACTTTGATCCTAAAGAGAAGTAGAAGAAACCTCACTCTAGCACAACTTTGGTCTAGTTGATCCAAAGAATTTCCTGTGATAATTCCATAATTGACCTCTGAGCAAGAAGATTAGGTTTGAGATGTGAATTGGAAAGAGAAATCTGAAAAAAGTTAAAGGACTTTGAAATGAGTTCTATATAAGAAACAGAGAATAAGTGTGTTGGGTCTTTCTTTTTTAAGGTTCTCAAAAGTTATTGATTTTTTTTTATGAATTTTAAAGTATATAATAACCCATTTATACTTGAAATTTAAAAAAAGAAAAGAAAAAAGGGCAAACATTTATAAAACAGAAGTAAACACATTTAATTTTAGGATAATGATACTTAGAAAACATTTTTTTGACAACATTTGAACATCATCTACGTGTCATTTTGTGATTAGTCCAAAATTACTCTACAATCAATAATAATAATCATAAACTCTACCATGGACCAATAACAGAATGACACGTAGTTAATGTTCAAATGTTGTCAAAAAAATGTTGTCTAAGTATCATTATCCTAAATTAAAAATCACTTTTTGATTAAATTATTATTTTTATAATTATAAAAAAATAAAAAAATTTATTTTATAAGAATTACTTATAAATAATTATTTTCATATATACTTTTTTAAGTTTAAACGTCATGTGTGGATTCTTACAAAGCTTATAAAATTTAAACTTTAAATCCACTTTTTTGACATTCATGTCTTTCGTCATGGTGTAATATTACTCTCTATAGAAAGAAAATTATAAATTTTATCGTTCAAATTTTTAAAATTACAATAAAGTGTATAACTAGGAGCCCAGTACAATGTTTTTAAAATTAAACAATGTCTAAATATATTTATTTTTAAACATAGGTGAAACCAATATAATTATCCCTATGTTGTATTATACCACAATCCTTCATAGACACAACATATTAACCTAGAATGAAATTATCTGAATATATAATATTCCTCACAATCAAATTCTAATTTAAAACTAAAATAAGATTGAATCACTAATTTAGCCTTTAAAATTTAAATAATTAATAAAATGTATTCCTATATTTAAGAAAATTGTAACATGATCCTTAAAATTATAAATGATGAATATATTTAGTTTAGACTTGGATTTTAATGATGAATCAAATTGGTTCCTAAAAATATAAAAACAAAATAATCATAATCAATTAAAAAATATTCTAAGTTTTTTTGGTACCCAAAAAAAACTTTTTTTTTTAATTTATACTTTTTTTTAAGCCACATTAGAGGACATCATCAAGTAAATTGATTTGCAATTTACAATCTTTAAAGATCTTGTAAGTACTTTAAAATTTCCAAATCAATTTGACCTATCATTGTAACTTTCATCACCAATAATATATTTGGATGAGTGTTGACAAAATTAATCTTGCTTAGTTATTGGTTATGAAGTACTGTAATTTATAATTAGATCTTTTTCACTATAAAAACAAATTAGTAGTAAAATTCAGTATCTTTTTTTTATTTACAGTATTTAATTTTTCTTCAACACAAAAATCTATTTAAAATTGCTTCAACTTGAAATCAAATCTGTACCCTAAATTAGTTTCTCAACATAAAATCAAACATGTAAAATTTACCTAAAATCACATTAAATGATATTTTAACATGACAATAAAAAATTTAACATAAACAGAAAATACATTAATCTTTAAACAAAATAATTAAGTGTAAGATCCTATCACAGACAATAAATTTTCGTAGCATCAAACCTTCTTATAAGTATCAAAGTGAATAAATCTAATTTACACATATTGAACTAAAAATAAATTAGCTTTACTCAACTCTCATTTAAATGAATGAAATTTTATAATCCAATTTAATTCGTTACAGATTAATGGATTAAATATATTGATTCATTTAAGAAAATTTTGTTCTTTCAATTTATTTTATATATTTATTTTTTGTAATGAAAATAGATCTAAACGTTATTATAATATATAGCAATAATTTTACAAATAAATAAACTAAATATCAAAACTATTCAATCGTTATTTAAAAACATTCTAGTATTTTTAAAAACAAATAAAAATTAACAACCTACATAATTATATATTCGAGCAAATCCTGACATCTCTACCCTATTGCATGTTTATCTCGATTATGCAAGTTTATTGCTATAGATAGAGAAATGGAGTTGATTTGCCTCAAAATTCATTTCTGGCTGCTAAGACTTTGTGTATAAACTGATTCAGACTTGCATAATCTTTCTATCGTGACCAATTCTAAATTATTGCTATATTGCATTAAATAACTCTTGCTTCCTAACTTCACGTTGTGCCATGTTGACATTTACTTGGAAAGTTATCATTGTTTGAGAAATTATGAACATCACAACTAAAAGTTTCAAGCTCGTGCCTTGAATTGAACAGCAGCAATATTTCAAAGGATCAAAAAAGCCATGAATAAGATTTGCAACAATCAGGGCCATCAATCCCCAAAGTTATATGCCATATATAAACAGCTAAAACCCTTTTCTGCTGCTTCTATTTGGAGGCTAGTGACCAGAAATTCAAAATAAATGAGGGAGAAGCAGCAAACCAACTCATAAATGCCATTGCCGTGGCTGTTTCAAACCTACTGCAATGGTTCTGTGCACAGTCATTCAAATCATTGCCAATGAGAACTGTGATACCAGCAGATGCACAGGCTGCAGAAAATGTAAGTGTTGAAGTAATCTGCAGCAAAATTCCCCATATAAGTGCCTCTGCATTATTTTTATGGATTCCAGTACAGTATACAACATTTCTAAAACAAATGAACTAAGAAATACATCTTCCCATAATAGGGTAGCTGAAAAAGTTAACTACAGCATCTTCCCACTTTTCTTAAGTGCAAAAGAATATATCTAAATAACTAAATAATCGGTTCCAAAGCTAAAATGTATTTTGCCAATATACAGTGTTATATTTTTATAGCATATTATATCAGTCTGATAGTCAGGTAAGTCTTACATTTTTATTTCCCTGAAATGATGCTTCTCCCTGGTTGAAGACAAACAACTATCATGTGTATGGTTATATTTTTAATGCACAATGACTGAACTTTTTCACTACCTTACTGCTACAATGGTAACAACTGTCTTGGATACTTAATCTACCCAGAGACAGTTTCTTTGCCATTGTGTTTTCAAGACACTAGTGAGGATAGCACCAATTTTACAAAAATCAATTACACAAGCTAACAAAGTATTCCAGCATTGCCTTACCCCATCACCGATAGAGAATAAGCGGACGACTTTAATATTTCGGTAGCCACGCCGTACTAAAATGGCATAGATATCAGCAACTGCCAAAGAGAGGCTCCACAAGCTTTGCAGGCTGACAGCAGCAACTAGGTAGCTGACACAGAAAATTCAACAAAACCAGTTATGCTATGTCGAAAATGTAGACTGTGAATGTAGTAGATATCATCAAATCCTAATGATCAGATCTCCTTTGGAATATGACTTCCTACAATTCATATAATGCAGTCTTCGTGTACTCTCGAATCTTATTTTAATTCCAAGTCTTATATTTAAGACTCCTGGTTAACACAGCGTACATAGTCTTCTTAAAAAGTTGTTCCTCCTAAATAGATTTGAAAGCAAAGGCTTGAACAGATCAACAGTTGTGATTGGAATGAAATTGCTAAAAATCTGAACCTTATGCCACTGAGGTTGGGAACAAATATTCAACAATGCCATTACGTTTCATTAAAAGACAGATTTTCAGAAAGTCTGCTGGGGTCCTTCTAGTGGTTTCTCGAAAGTTTTTTCTTCAGTTATCCTCTCCCTTTTCAGCTGGACTATTCTATTTGATCCACTTTTCTCACTAGAACCACAATTGATTTTTCCTAGCATGACCAAACCACCTTAAGTGTGTATACACCATTCTCCTCTCATCAGGTCTTAGTCCAACTTATTGGCAAATGTATTCCACCACAATTTATCTCTTGTTGAAAATTTATTCAACCAACATAGACATGTAGCAGACCTCATAACAGAAAACTAGAGGAAATACCAACAATCTAGACAAATCAAAAGACAGTATATTTCGACTATTCAATAGAGGAGAAAATAAAACATAAATGGTAACTAAATTCTAAGAGCTTCGATTGTTGACTTTGGAAAAAGCCTAGGTATCCCACCATTTTATCAAACTGTATTTTCTGCAGCTACTGAGTTACTTAAGAAGAGGAGATATTGATCTGACATAAACTGAAGAAAAGACAACCAAAATTTGATTAAAGTGGTTTGGAGATGTTCATAAAACAAACCGGTAGGAAAAATAAATGGCATGGTTTTTAATTCTAAGCAAAGGGGAGATAGAGACCAAAATACATTTAAGGAAGTTCTTAAGAAGAATCTCATGGTGAATAATATCTCAGAAGATTATTCTGAGATGAACAATTTCCAAATTTTCCCACTTTAGAATGAACCTGAGAACATAAAACTCCCATCAATTTCTTACTAAATTCATTGCATTTGACGAAAGTAGAGAAACCCATCACCCCTTGTCGTTTTTAGTAGAGCAAACTACGTTGACACACTAAAGTTTGTTCAGATTACACCGATACCTCTCCTTTTCCTCTCCCTACATCAATCTCTTTAATTGTTTAAAAAGAATTAATTGAAAACATTCCAACCTTTACAAGGAAAGTTGTTGTAAATGGTAAATAAACAAGATTACATGCAATCAGGATAAAACTTAAAAGGGTGTCTGCATAATTTACTTTTGTTGGAAAAAAGATACATGTATACTCCAAGTGAGACAAACACGGTAGATACCAAAAATCACATAGATCAAACAGTGTGGAACTCTTGTAGCTTAAATAGCAGTCTTCCCTTCAAGAACTCATGCCCACTTTACAAAACCCAATTTTGAGAACCCCCATAAAAAACATACCTGGCTTGTTGATTTTCAACAGCAATTACACATAACCCCAATTTACAAAACCCATTTTTGGGAGCACCCTATCAAAAAAATACCTGGGTTGTTGATTTTCAACAGCAATTACCATAACCCCAATTTACAAAACCCAATTTTGAGAACACCTCATCAAAAAAAAAAACTGGCTTGTTGATTTTCAACAACAATTACCACAACCCCAATTAAGAAAAAAAGCAGAAAAAAGGGAATGAACTCATCCCCACTTCACAAAAAAAAACCCTTTTCAACAACAATTACCACACCCCCAATTAAGAAAAAAATCAGAAGAAAGGGAATGAACTCATCCCCACTTCACAAAACCCGTTTCTGAGAACACCCCATTAAAAACATGGCCTCTTGATTTTCAACAACAATTACCACAGCCCCAATTAAAAAAGAAGGGAAATGAATTTACTAGGTGGAATAAGAAAGGAAAGGGGGTAACTGAATTAATTACCGGAAGGCGGTGACGGAAGGGAAATCAGAGGTGGTGGCCATGACGGAGAGGGAAACGACGGCAAAGGAGAACTGAAGAAAGCGCAAGAGGAAGCCACCGAGGGTGCCGGGCATGCCCTGAGTGTCCTTCAAAGTGTGTCTAGGAATTGCAATTGCATGGTCAGTCATAGGTGGAGCTTCGATTGGGTGAACTGAAGGGTGCACCATCGACATCGACATGGCAAAACGTGCAAGAACAAGAACAAAGAGAGAAAAAAACAATAATACAACAAAGGGTTTTCTGGTTCTACAGGTTTTGCTTCGCTCCACCAAACGTTGGTGGTGGTACTACTGTTTGCTGGTGGAACTTTGACACGCTTTTTCTCTTATCACACTCTTTTTCCTTTTCATTTTCTTTTTTTATAACGTTATTACTTTTTGTCTAATATTTATTTTTGTTCTTTAGTTTTGGTTTACAATGTCCTCCTATTTTTGTTTAAAGTGGTATTTTTTATAAAAATGGTTTAATTTAGTTTTTTTTAATTGACGTGGCATTTAAAACATTAACAGTGTAATGTACATTTTAGTTAATATTAAATGATTTATATAGTATTTGTAATACGTGACAACATCAACTTAATTGACGAGATAAGATTAAAAGTTAAAGTTAAACTTAAGGTGAAGAGGGTCAAGGTTTTGAGCTTCTTATGCTTCTTATGCTTCTTATTATGAAGGACGAGACTCTCTCCAGGTGTAGAAGACAAACATGGTAGAGTGATTATGCGATTTAGGTTTTTATAGATTTTGTATTTTCTGATTTGGAATTTTAGTGAGGTTATAATTTCGCGATTCATGACAAAGGAATAACCATTCTAAGCGATTTCGCGATACCAAACTAGATCTCAGGTACCTCTTCTCAAAAGGAAACATAAGTGGTTATTAGTGTGAAAAGAAGCTCACGTGCGAAGAAAGAGCCCCCAAGATAACCATTAACGATGCCAAGTACCTATTCTTGGTTGACATAATACAACACAAACAATAACAATGGCCAGGGACGACTATTGGGACAATATCTGTGTGATGGACTACGAGAAGAACTCCTTTGATAACACTCACTTTCAATATGATCACCAATATAATGATATTGGTAACATCACGCTCTTTATTTCCATTTCTAGTTTAGTTTGTAAAAGATAAACATACATGGTTTCTCGTTGATGGAAGAAGGGTGTTATTATATTTAACAATAAAACAACATTTTTCCTAAAGAAAAAAAGGGTCGAATATTTGATCCTAACATTTCCTTGTGAACACCAACTAGAAGTTCATATTGGAGGTTCGGTTGTACCTCAAACACCATATCTCTGATCCTAATTTTATTCTCAAGATTCTGAAACTTCCTATGAATATATATGTCCGATTTCACTGAAAGTATTGTGATCATTGACAGCAAATGTTTAAAGTTTATATCTTTATTGTATTGAAGAGATATTCACTATATCTTAAATGTTTATACTTGAATATTGATGTTGATGTAGTAAGGTATTCTATACCTTGATTGTTGGAGTTGACTTTGGATTTATGACCATTGAGTAGCTCAATTTTATTCAAATTTCTGTTGATTTTGATTTGGTTGTTCTTATTTTAATCTCAGAAACCCATAATCTATAAGCCATTTATATGTCGCCATTGTTAAATTTTTTATGCATCTTTTTCTGCAGCCAATAGGTTTGGGTAGAATTGCAAAGTTTATTAATGCTGGGAAAATAGATTCTTCCGAACTGATTACAATGATAACACTCAAGGTTTTATACCTGCTACCTCACCTTTTCATTTCTTTTGGAATTGTTTTTGCTTCATGTACTTTCTCATTCTTGTGGAGTGAGATTGATGGGGAAATGGGGTGTCTATCATAGGGTGTCTAACATGACATTTTTTAGTTTATGCGCTGTTTAATTTTGGTATCTCTTATCAATGAAATATTTTATGTGTATATAAACTCTTTTATCGAACACCAACAAAGCCAATTCCATTTTTAGTTGAAACAACCAAGGATCTTCCAGTTCAGCCATTTAGTTAAATAACTAATATGTAGGCACTATTCTTAAAAATTGTGATTCTCTATGGTGCAAGTCTGGCTCACAAGTTTTGCAGTTCATGCAAATGCCAGGTTATTAATTCAGAATTAGATAAATAAATTCCTTGAAGACAAATGATCAGTTGAAAAAATTTCTTTTAAGGATTTGATCTTTGTCACTCAGTTGAAAAGAGTCTTAGGTTATTCTCTGTGTGCTGGGAATAGAATCTTAGCTTCTTCATTAAGGGTAATTTCCAAGAACACTCTTCACTGTTTACTTTTTTCTGGGTATGGATGGTGTTTGTCAAACTGACTTAGCTGAATTTTCATAAATGGACGATTGTTTCGATCCGAATTTATTATCTTAACCCTGAAGAGGAGCCATTTCTGAACCCTGAAGAGGTCGTTAGCAACGACTAGCATGTTCTTTGCTTCTCTTTCTCGCTCCGAACATAACTTCAAATTTTTTTCGCTTTTTTCACTGTAAGTTTCTTTCCGACGCGCTTCGTTTCGCTTGGTATCTTATTTGGTTCGGCTACTAAGTGTATGAAATATGATGGATTCTGAGTAGCATAGTTTCTCATTGCACACCAAGTGTTTGCTTATTTGTCTGAATGGATCGATAGAGAATATACGTTGTGATCGAATGTATAGGTGTCTCTTGTTTGTTGGGGTTTGGCATTCAATAGATTAAAATATTGTCCTTTGGTGAACAAACAAACATATTAATACCCGAATAAAGAAAACAGTAAAATATTTTAGGAGGAATAGAAAAGAGAAACAAACAGAGAGGCTTTGGGTTGGGTCATTGTGGGTGTTTCAATTTCAGGCACATCCCTGTTTTCCGTTTTCATCTTCATCCCTCTCTTTCGATCTCTCTCTCCAAGGTACTCTCTCTACTACTACTAAACTACTTGATATCGATTGTAGCTCCTTCGTTGCTTGTGGTGTGGGTTAGATTATTAATTGATCTTCCAATTTGTTAGTTGAGGAACTCATGAACCTTAATTTGATGAATTGCAGTAGAATTTGCAGGTTCTCGTTTCCAATACGTTGATGATTTGCATCTACAGAAAATGGGTTTTTGTTTAGGTTATTGAGACGAGGGAGAATGTTTTGGCATGAATTGCTTTTAGTCTGTCTTTTAGTATTGATGAGGAAAAACTGCGTTAGCTACCCGCAGAGCTTTTTTTTTTGTGCTAATAAAGGTCATGCTTATGCTTATACTCAAGACATGGTTTTAGCTCTTACACATCTATCTTTGCTTCTCAAAGTTTCATGGGTAGTGCCCTTCTGGGTTTCAAAGCATTTCTTCCTCTACAGTGTTTCTCATGACTTGGATTGAACTATTTGTCTGACTAGTATGTTCTCTTTTGTTTTAAGATGCAACGATCATCCTTCTTTGGTATTAATTATTACTGTTTGTAGATCTTCTCATCTTAGTTCGAGAAGATCCTTAAAATCTGATCTTAATATTCATACTTATCAATCAAACATGATTGCTCCACTATAGTGGTGAAGTGATGATAATATTGTTGCCTCTACCAGTTTTGTTTTGTATATTGTTGTTTTTTAATACCCGAGAAAATTGTATAAATTGTGGTATAAATTAATAAAATAAGATTTGTATGAGAAATGGTAGCGAGAATTACGCCATGAGAATAGGGAGGAAAGGGGATTAAATCACCCTATTGTAACGTGGGAAAAAAAAAGGGGAGAAAAAGAGAACTTTTTAGATGTTTTAGAAGTGGGGTGTGACGGTTAGAGTGAGGAGGAGGAAGATGGAGTTTTTGTTGGAGGGTTCTGTGAGTGGCTGGAAAAACACAAGCGTTGGGATGCGAAGTAAAAGAGGTACAACCAAGAACAAAGGGACTAACACAAAAGAAGTGGAGGTGGAGTGAAAGACGTCGAGTAATCACGGGAAAGGTCTTAGATTGTTGGATTCTCGGTCGGGTATGGGGAGCTAAACTCATTTTAATTTGCTTTACGTGTTGATTGTGAGTGGATGTTGGGTTTTGTTTCTAAGATTTTGGGGGTTTAATTAATTCTTCTAATTTTCTGATGAAATGTAATTTTTGGGGAGCTAACCTATTGTTGGATTGTATAACGGGTAATTTCTGGAAATTTTATGTCTTTCCTTGGCTTGTGTAGTTCGAATGTTTTTATTACTGCAGTTTGGATATAATGTAGGGTGTAATTAATTTGGTTCGAGCCAGATAAGAGTATATATCTGTTCTCTGGTTGAACTTGAGTGTGGATACATTTGTTTATTGCTTTGGAAATTAATTTGTGTTTCAAAAAAAAAAATTACAATCAGTGATATGCCTGTTTTCACAAAACCAGAACTTTTAAAAGTTTATGAGGAAGTAATGATTTTACACGTGAATCAGTTTCATGTGGTTATATTTGGTTGGGAAGCTTAAGTAATTATGATTTTACTAATCTCTAATTATACTCGTTCTTTTGAAATTTACGCATATACAAACTGGTAAAATGGGTTGCTATCTATTCTAGTTGATAGTGATGAAAAGGGGAGGATGTGTTGATTAGGGGGTGATGATAATAATGTTAAACTATGTTCCTGTGATTGATAAGATATTTGTTATATTCGATGCATGTTCATATATATTATGATGTTAATGCACTCTCTTTAGTGCAAGCTTAAGTTTCATTTCGGAATTTAATCCATGGATAATTGGAGAATAGGAATGAATTGAAAAATAGGGGATTATGATGGGTGGAATACCGTGGTCATTATGGGGTGAGAAATTAACGAATCTGCGTAGTCTAATTAATGAAACTAATTTCCTTAATCATTTGCTGCTATAACGGATTGCATATAAAGTGAATCCAACAGCTTTGCATATCAGAACCTTATTTTTCTTAACCTGAAAGGTGTGGCATTGTAAATATTGCGTTATAGTTTAAGTCTTAAATAGGAATATTTTAGATTGATTGACTGCGTATAGGAAATTTGGGTGGTTCGGTAATTTATATGAATATGGAGTTATAAAAGTTTCTTTCAAATAAACATGAAAGATAAATAAAATGGTAAATATGATGTTAAGCTTCTGGAATTTATAAAATAATGGACTCATAGTATAAAGTATTGAATATGGAAATTGATTTATTATATGACAATTCTTTTGTTGTAAAATAAATTTGATGTTTATGTCATAAGGACTTGAAGGTGCAGAACGTAATTGGTTGGCTTAATTGGTTAAGTTTATTTTAATAGCTAATGTATGGTTAACAGGTATAGTGTTCGAAGTCTGAACTTGAAACCTTATAATTTGTGTGTGATGTGAATATTTTATTGCGAATGACTAAGCAAAGATCAAGTTACTATTGTACCGAGTTTAATTGATTGGGTATGTCTTTAAAGTTGAATTAGAATTTATTTGATATGGTTGTTGGTACATGTATATCTTGTTCTCTTAAAATGTTTGGTTTATTGAATGCTTAGCTCACCCCTACAATTGTATGTTTTTGTCTGTGTGCATGTGTGGTGATCGTATAACGTATGTTATACGGGAGCTCAAATAGGAAAGAAAAGGGGAGAGATTTCTTAAAGTTTTATTTAAATTATTCAAAGAATTAAAGAATTGGTTCAAACTATTTCTTTTCATGCTGTATTTGGTTACAAAATATTTCAAGTTGTATTAAGTCTTTTTGAAATAAAATTTTCAATTTATTTTCGACTCGAGGAAATTTTAATTTTACCGTGTTTTCGTGACATCCAAATTAGGGGTGTTACAATTTGGTATCAGAGCACGGTTTTCAAAAATCTTTGGGGTCTTGGGAAGTGAGTTTGTCTAGTTTTTGTTATGTATCTCTATAGTTGTGTTATGTATGAACCTGTGAATGTACCAAACTGTTTTGGGTTTCGGTTTGAGTGGAATCAATATTTTATTGGATTATGGAAGGCTGTTTTGTAGTTATAGTTAATTGGGTATGCATTTAAAAAATTGAATTAAAATGTATTTGAAATGTTGCTGGTTGGCATGTGGATGGATGACTGACGTTTTATGGTCAATCTTAACGGTACATGTTTTAGCTTGATAAAACTAGGATGGTTGTCCTATAAAACTTAAAATGCATACTTCATAAATACAATGTCTAGTAATGACAGGAAAACCTTGTATACTTTGCTGTTTGGAACTTCTAAGGGTTAAGACTTTATGTGTTGTTATGATTAAGTTAATTAGAGTTCTTTTAGACTAATAATTAATGACTTATGGGTATACATGATGTGGAAGATAAACTCAAACTGTTTGATATTGCCTATAGTCTTAGAAGCATTATAGAATTTACTTCATTGTTGACATAGTGTCATATGTGATTCAAATGATACCAGAAAAATACGATTGCTCTTATGAGGAGATTGAGTTATTAGAATTGGTTGTAGACTGAGCTAATACCGTGAGAATATATTTTGGTGTTGTGTGTGTATCTTAATGCTGGTGGTATGCGTGTAGATTGTCAATTGATGTTATATAATTTATAAAAATAAAATGAGGCACAATGCTGTTTGAACTAATGTAAGAGTTCAGATTGTTAGGATATCATTATTCTTAAGTTCATAATGAACTACTAAACTGATTGGATAGGTTTATTTGGAATTATCTTTAAATCCTGAAATTGGGTCAACTGCTGACGGTAATATTGCTATGCGGATTGAACAAACAATGTAATATGAACTTAAGGTAAAGATGTCATGATTTAATATTCCCATCTGCTAGCTGTGCAGTTTTCTGTTATTCCTCTCCTCTTGAGTTTTTATTCACTGCATCTCGTTTGTATCTCCTTCTATACACGTATTTCACTTTGGGCCTAATCTGCTGGGCCGTATCATGTGTAAAGGCTATTAATTTGACTTTTGGTTGTACTATAAGGCCGGTTTCATGTTTTGGCATTTAAATTTGGTATGTAGCATGAACTTTCGTTTCACTGGTAGCTTGGGTTTCATTTCATGGGATTTGGCTTTATTCTCCAAGTGTGATTTCTGACATTGTTCTGTTTTGGTTCTCCTAAGGTTTGAAGCTGTTGCCATTGGAAATTAACACTTATTTTGTGTTAGTGAAAGAATAGAGTAGAAAAAAATGATTAGACGAAGGTTATCTGTTCTCTCAACGTCAATCATCAGAAGCTCAACTCATAGCAAACCCATACTCAGATGCCCATCTATCCAATTTCAACCCTTTCAGCTCCCTCATTCTCCCAATGCTCATCAAACAATTAGTTGTTATAAATTCCCAGATTTTCAAGGCTTTAGAGCGTACAGTCTTCTGAGCTTGAATGATTTGAGAGATAAGGTTCCTAGGAAGCAGCCAACAAGGAAGGGGCGTGGGATTGGGTCTGGAAAGGGTAAGACTGCTGGGAGGGGTCACAAGGGTCAGAGAGCTAGAAAAGGTATAAAATTGGGTTTTGAAGGAGGCCAGACCCCTCTTCGAAGAAGAGTACCCAAACGTGGGTTCAAGAACCCATTTAGCCTCACTTTTCAGGTATCTTTTCGTCTTTATATTTATCGTTTTTACTTTTGTATAATGCAGAACATATGGAAAACCAAAATAATTGAACTCGGTAAAATTGATTCTTGGACCAAATGCACTTGGTCATGGTTGTTTTTGTTTCTAAAAAGGCATTCTTTCCCACTAAACTAGAACTTTAATACTGTATGAATAATGGAGAAAAATGAGAAAAAGGCAGTTTGTGTCTGTTGCCAATCTTTCTGTTATGGTGTTTAATGTTATTTGGTACAAATTGTGAAAAATGGCAGACAGCCAATAGCCTGTCATATCATGTAGTGGATAGCTTTGCGAGCTTATAGCAGAAGTCACATCACAGTTAGAATATATGATTTTTATCAAATATATATGTTAAAAAATTAAGTTATGCGCACAAGTAAAAATAAAAAATAAAATTAGCATGATATTTATTCAAAAGTTCAATAGGCTGACGACTTGTCAAAGATGACAAGAAAATGCAGGACTCATGCCACAACTACAACAACAACAGTAGTTGCAACAGGGACAGAGTTGCAATCATGGATTTGAGAAATTCTGCTCTGCAATAGTGCTATAGGGGTCTTTCAAAGTAGATTACATCTCAAGTAGTTGGAGCTACCAATGGACGTGGGATATATAGAAGTTGTCTTTCAGAGCACTATCCACAACATTTGGATGCAATTTTCAATTATCGCAATCACAAGGATGATCTAAGATCTCTGAGGCAGTTATGTTATTGAAAGAGTAACTAAACCTCCGTGTGAGTTTTTGTGTAGGATCAATCTATTGGGATCCAAAAACAGAAGGCCTAATACAATATTGCTTCCTTCGTTACAAATTAGTGTGACTAAAAGGAATATTTTTTCTTCATAGAAGTCAAAGCAACAGGGTAAACCATATTACCTCCAAAAGGAGCATTCTCCTTTTCACTTTGAAAAAACCAGATTCACCAGTGTTAGAAAACAAAAGCTAAAAATCTCAATTACAAATGAGGACCTATTTATTAGGTTCTTACTCCAAAACCACATAAGTAACTACCTGGTTACAGCTAATTACAAATTAGCCCCTTTTTTCCTTCTATAATAGACCTGTAAAGGTTGTGCTCGTTTCATCTCTATCCCTCCCCATTCCAAACACAATATGTTGTTATCATTATTGCTTTCTCTCTTTGTATTTTCTCCCACTTTAAAAAATGAATTATTAAGTGGGAAACATTGCCTGACACTGAAGCTAAATTGATATGTTTAATGCTATATCTCTGATCCTAATTTTATTTTCAAGATTCTGAAACTTCCTTTGAATATATATGTCCGATTTCACTGAAAGTATTGTGATCATTGACAGCAAATGTTTAAAGTTTATATCTTTATTGTATTGAAGAGATTTTCCGTATATCTTAAATGTTTATACTTGAATATTGATGTTGATGTAGTAAGTTATTCTATACCTTGATTGTTGGAGTTGACTTTGGATTTATGACCATTGAGTAGCTCAGTTTTATTCAAATTTCTGTTGATTTTGATTTGGTTGTTCTTATTTTAATCTCAGAAACCCATAATCTATAAGCCATTTATGTCGACATTGTTAAATTTTTTATGCATCTTTTTCTGCAGCCAATAGGCTTGGGTAGAATTGCAAAGTTTATTAATGCTGGGAAAATAGATGCTTCCGAACTGATTACAATGAAAACTCTCAAGGTTTTATACCTGCCACCTCACCTTTTTAGTTCTTCTGGAATTGTTTTTGCTTCATGTGCTTTCTCATTCTTGTGGTCATTATTATTACCATAGGATGCAGGGGTACTTGGGAAGCAATCGAAAGATGGAGTGAGATTGATGGGGCGTGGTTCAGAGCAGATCAAGTGGCCAATTCATCTAGAGGTAGACTTTATATGAAGGCTAGACGTGTTTTCAGGATCATAATCACGCTTTTTGATTCTTATGTTTTAACTTGGAAATATATGTTTTCATCAGTTTTTAAACTTATCTTTATCTAATTTTTTTAAATTTCACCATAGTCATAATTAATCATCATTCTTTCTTTTAAATATTTTATGATTAGTTATATGGTGGCTTGAAATTCTTTCTTCATTAGCAACATAAACTACCCAGGCACAGCAAGATTTTTTACCTTGGTAATTTAAATGGTACAATGGGGTGTCTATCATAGGGTGTCTAACTTGACATTTGTTACAGATAAAGTTTGTATTATACTATATGTCCAAAGTTTATGCGCTAATTTTCTTTTACCTTGTATTTTTTCTTTTACGTTCCTATAAACAAACAAAATGTTGTAGTTTGAGATTTATGCTATAATTGGAAATATTAAAATTTAAATACCATAGTGTAATTTAACACAACCATTTTACAGGTATCAAGGGTTACTGTTAGGGCTAAGGAAGCAGTTGAAGCAGCTGGTGGGTCTGTGAGAAGGGTTTATTACAATAAGTTGGGCTTGAGGGCACTGCTGAAGCCTGAGTGGTTTGAAAAGAAAGGAAGATTGTTGCCTAAAGCAGCTAGACCTCCTCCAAAGCAAAAGGATAAAGTTGATAGCATTGGTCGGTTACCAGCACCAACAAAGCCAATTCCATTTTTAGTTGAAACAACCAAGGATCTTCCAGTTCAGCCATTTAGTTAAATAACTAATATGTGGGCACTATTCTTAAAAATTTTGATTCTCTATGGTGCAAGTCTGGCTCACAAGTTTTGCAGTTCATGTAATGCCAGGTTATTAATTCAGAATTAGATAAATGAATTCCTTGAAGACAAATGATCAGTTGAAAA
This sequence comes from Vigna reflexopilosa, assembly GCA_027742785.1. Classification (NCBI taxonomy): domain Eukaryota; kingdom Viridiplantae; phylum Streptophyta; class Magnoliopsida; order Fabales; family Fabaceae; genus Vigna; species Vigna reflexopilosa. The sequence goes on along the minus strand of CM050928.1, from coordinate 14,445,616 downwards.
GATTTCTTTTAAGGATTTGATCTTTGTCACTCAGTTGAAAAGAGCCTTAGGTTATTCTCTCTGTGCTGGGAATAGAATCTTAGCTTCTTCATTAAGGGTAATTTCCAAGAACACTCTTCACTGCTTACTTTTTTCTCGGTATGGATGGTGTATGTCAAACTGACTTAGGTTGTTGAGACGAGGGAGAATGTTTTGGCATGAATTTCTTTTAGTCTGTCTTTTAGTATCGATGAGGAAAAAAAGAGAATGTTTTGGCATGAATTTCTTGTGCTAATTTTGAGTTTACTTCTACAATATTTTTTAGTGGAATTGGGGTTTCGTTTTTTGAATTGTTTGAGTGGAATTAGGGTTATGTTCCAGTGGAGCGGTGTTTTATTGTTTCTCTTTGTGTGCGCACTTCTTAAGTTTCCATATTGTCATGGTTATTCCTTTGTCCATGTTGTACTGTCAAATTTGCTGCTGGATGTGAGAACATAAATTATTTTCATCTGTTATATTATGTCACTGGTTATGCATTTCAGGGATTTCAAGGTGTATAATTCTCCTCGGCTTTGTTCTTGGAGTCTTGGTGCCTGGCTTTCTTTTTTTCCTCATATACTCTGTAAAGCAACAACTTTTTGTGTATATTTTATTCAACTGCATGCTTAGATGGTCTATAAATTGTCCTTCTTATTCTTTTGGTGTAGTGTGGGATTGTTCTTTGGTCTTATGATTGGCCAAATTAGTTTGTGCTCCTTACATCATTGCAGTCAAATTTGTGATATTCCTCATATGATTACTCAATTTCACAAGTTTTTATCTAAGCTGCAAACTTGATTTCCATAAAAAACTAATTCTAGTAGGGTTGCATGATCTTAAGTGTTGAATTCGTGGTATTGGATGATCCCTTTGTGCAACTCACAAGGATATCTTTAGAAGTGATCCATCACCAAACAACCCTTGGAACTTTATTTCCGTCTTCATTGGGACTCTGCTATGTTACCTGTAAATCTTTTCAATTTCATTGTGGAAATCAAGTTAGAGAGGCTGCAAAGGTTGAGAAGATAGCAACAGCCTTGGTTGAGGTTGGAGTTGGTTTTAAATAGGAAGGAGAAAATGTGTGATTTGGACTTGGTTATATGGGATGCTTAAATCCTGCATCAAGTAGATGAGATATTTGGTGTAGTTAAGTGGTTTGGTTCTATCCCCCTTGAGATGTTGCTTTCAAGGGTAAGTTTCCCAAGTGCTTGTCAATTGGTATCGAAGCTGGTTGCTAGTGACATGGAAAGCGCTACCTACAAAGGGACGAGACAGAAAGGCTGAGTGATGGGTCATGGAGTGTCAGCCACTGGGATATCAACTCTAGGGACAAAGCTATGGTATAGATTTTGATAATGTGGGGAGCATAAGTTGCACATTCAGTAGCATGGGATTTTTGGTAGAGTACTCAAGTGATTTGGTTCTATTGTGTTACTAGCTAGTCCTTAAAGGGAGGGTTCTCCAAGTGCTTATCAGGTGTTCCTCTGAACATGGTTTGAATTTAGTGCCAGAAATGACTAGAAGGGTTGAGTTGAAAGGAGGGTGGGTACTAGCCAAGTCTAGGTGACTCTTAAAAAGGTTGTTTTTACTTGAGATTGAAACTTTAAAATAATTCTTGAAGGCTTAATTAATCCCTCACATAATCTTCTATTTATAAGAATAAATTGATATAAGAGTACATGATAATTAGGGTAACCCTAGACACAATATAATCATGATAAATAGGATAACCCTAGACACAATATAATCATGATAAATAGGGTAACTCTTGACACAATATAATGATGATAAATAGGATAAATATCTTATTTGGTTAGGCTACTAAGTGTATTAAATATGATGGATACTGAGTAGCATCGTTTCTCATGGCACACCAAGTGTTTAGTTATTGAATATATGTTGTGATGGAATGTATACGTGTCTCTTGTTTGTTGAGGTTTTGCATTCAATAGAATTTTGGGATATTTGTGAGGTCATGGTTCCTTGTCTTGGGATGCTGAAACTGAGTAGGGAGTTGGGAGTTTCTATTTTGTGGTTTGAATTCTAGTATTGGTTCTGTTCAGGTGAGAACTATGTTGCATGGGTATGGGGATTGGGGGGTGGTATGCTGTAATTCTGAAATTGTTGATTCCATTTAAAGTTGTTGTCCTTTCCTTAAGAGGTGTGTGATAAGAGGGAAGCTTTTAGTTTCACAGGAATTTCAAGTTGGGAATGTTTGGTTTATTTTTTGAAAAAATAACAGCTAAATATTTGAGGAGGGATAGAATAGGGATCCGAGGAGAAACAGTGGCTTTGAGTTGTTTGTTAATACTGTTGGTTTTCACTTTCCTCTTGTGATTATTAGCTTCAAAGATGGTATCTCGTTTTGGTTTTGAAAGATTGGTTAAAGGCTCGGAGTAGTCATAGGACCACTTAGGAAAATAAAGAATTCATTAATATGTGGGTGATTAATTGAATCGTTCCTTCCTCAAGTAGTCCATGCACACTTGGTCTCAACAATTGCGTACACTTTCATTAATATAACAAAGCACTGAGTGCTTGGACAACCTCATCTCACTGTTCAATAACCTTTGAAAACATAAAGGATTACATCAACTAATTCTGTTTGGATATAGTACAACCTTTTGAGGGTCAGCGGGTCCGGTGGTGGCACAACACGAATCAATTATCAAATGATTTGTGATTTCCATAATTAAAGATCAAGAATTCAATCTCACATACCTAATTGTTTTCATTGTGCCTTCAAGCTATACGCACCAGCCCGGCTATTAGCACTCATGTACATATTTCTACTGTTTGTTTGTTATTTGTGCTGGACGGTTGCTTTGCTTTTAATGGAATGATTATCCATTTTCCTCACACAAGTATATTTTTTTTTCCATAACCATGTTATTGATAGAAAGTATCCATAGACTTCGATGACAAACTTCTGTCATGAAATCTGCATAATCATCTTTAATACAATCTTTCTTTTCATTTACAATATTAGAATTGTTCTGAAGTGAACAACACTTCTCATAGAGTAATTGGTCCTAATTAAGTATGTTATATGAACTAAACTTGAGATTGGATTGGGTATCTGTTAGGCTTCTTTAGTCAAGAAGTCTAACTATCACTCAAAACAGCACACACTCACTCATCAGATTTCTAGAAACAAAACTGTATTATTATTGTAACCAAAGAATACAAGAATAAGAGAGCACTCCCTCCTCAAAGGGTTTCCCCTTCATAAAGAGTCACAGCTCAATCTACAAAATTATCCAAAAAGTATCCTGACACAAGACCTTCCTACCTTCTTATAAAGGCCCCCCTAAGCAACTAACCAACTAACTAATTCCTAATCTATTTCCTTTTATTATGCACACATTATATCCTAACATTACACCCCGCTGCAAGACAACCTTGTCCGCAGGGTTGGAATCCTAAATTGTTTCCTCTGAATGTTATATTGCAGCCTGCAAAGAAATATTCTTGCCATTGGTCTTCTGGTGTTTTATATGTTTGTGACAACCATATCTTGATTTTTTGGATGAAGTTTTGACCACTCCCAGTCCCTGTTATTGCTATCAAACCATCCAATACCACTGCTACTGTTTGCAATTTTAAATCTGGGGGCTTGGGTGTTAGTTGATATGAGAGATCCTCCTCCAATGACTTCCACTCTTGGAATTTTTTAGCCCAATTTTGTGAAATCCTCAAATTCACATCTCTGACTTCATCAATTCTTGTAGCATCAGCACTTTTGGCAGTTGTTGTTCCCTTTTTTCCAACAAAACTAGATTTAACAATAGAACTAAAGAATGGCTGAGATCGAAAAACTTTCTTCAACCACATAACATTACTAAATCCAATTCCAGGAAAATTAAATGAAGATCCAACCAGATTTGAATGATTCACAGGGTTACCTCCATCTACTTTCAAATTCTCACTTAAAATTGCCACACTCTCAATCTGTGTTACTGTTGCCCAACTCTCACATAGCATGCTTCTCGTGTTCCCTTCAACTATCCTTAGTAGAGTTGTTGTCAGATTTTTCCAAGAAAGGTTCTTGGATTTTTGTTGCCAGGTCTTGAACCCTTGGACTGCATTTTCTTCCATATTATTGACTGTTGGGTGAACCTTTGTCGATCCTTTGATGTTCTGAACTTCAAAAACATTTGTTGCCCTTGTTGTTTGACCCTAGGTGCCATTCCCTTCAATTGTGGACAACTCCACTCCTTCAACCCACGGGACAAGTGGTTCTTTATCTAGTTTACTGCTGTGTGGACCTCTTTCTTCCTTCTTCTCTTCATCATTAGCCAAGTACTCTCCTTCTGCAGAGAATTTCTTTCCTTTCTTGATATCTTGCAGCAAGTCCTCTCTTGCCCTGTAAACAAACTCAACTGTGTTGCTCTTTGACTCCACTGCTTTACCCCCAGGCCTCAACAATTTTTCCCCTTTCTTTACTGTTTTGACATTCCCACCACAACCTACCACTCTGTCTCCACTAAAAACAACTTTTGCAGCTTTACTTGGAGAAACAAGAGTCACAACCTCCCCATCATGGTCTTCACCTGCTGCATTTTCCCTACCAAAATTTGTCACATTGTCCACCCTTATAGCAGCAACTTCTGCAATTTTCTCAGCCACTGCCACACCAATGTCTCCATCACCCTTTTCGTCATTGCCTTCTTCTTCACATATATTTTCTTCCCTCCTCTCTTGCCTTTTAATTCTTGCAAAGCAATCAGCACTCAAAACAGCAGTTTCTGACCCTCTACTCCCTGATGTATGGTAAAAATATACCCCTGACAGTATTGGACAATCCCTTCTTTTGTGCTGTTATCTGTTTCTCCTCCATCCAAAAGTTTCTTGGCTTTCTTGATGCCAGCATACTATCTTGCACAACATCCTTACCTGTTTCTCCCTCTTTCTTTCCCTTTCCGTTAGATTCCTTACTTCTTTCTGGGCCCATTCTGTGATTCTTGGATTTCTGCAGCATTTCTTTTATTTCTTGGATACTTCTTCTCAATTCTTGGATGTTTTTTCTCTCTTCTGCTAGCACTCTTTTATGTTCGCTGGCCCACCTCTTTACAAAATCCATCCTTCCCTCTAGGGCATTCATTCTTCCATCCATCGCGCCTTTCGCTCCTCCAAACAGATCCGACGGGTCGGACCACTTTGTTAGGCTTCTTTAGTCAAGAAGTCTAACTATCACTCAAAACAGCACACACTCACTCACCAGATTTCTAAAAATAGAACTGTATTATTATTGTAACCAAAGAATACAAGAATAGGAGAGCACTCCCTCCTCCAAGGGTTTCCCCTTCACAACGAGCCACAACTCAATCTACAAAATTATCCAAAAGGTACCCTGACACAAGACCTTCCTACCTTCTTACAAAGGCCCCTCTAAGCAACTAACCAACTAACTAATTCCTAATCTATTTCCTTTTATTCTCCACACATTATATCCTAACAGTATGAATCTAAAGATGGTTGGTGTAAAACACAAGATTGAGCTTTCTGGTGTGAAGTATGAAGTAACATAATAGATATAATAATAGATTGGTGTGGCATTGGTGGGCCTCTTGGCCACATGCCATTGAGTATCTTATCTCTCTGGGGTAAGGGAAAGGATGCTATTGCCAAAACTTGCTTTGCTGTTTGGGTCCCCCAAAAACTTTTAGGCATATTTGCACTTTCTTTGCTGACAAGTGACATAGCTACCTTCATCAACCAGCAATTAACGGACATGTTTCTGCTAATGTGATAGATGATCCCTTATTGCCGGAACTATTGTTTTATATCTTTGAAACTTTGTGATCAGTTGTGAAAATTCCACAAAATTTTTGGATCAATATGGTTTTTATATATATATATATATATATATATATATATATATATATATATATATATATGTGTGTGTGTGTGTGTGGCCGCAGTTAGAATTATTATAATATAATTGTGGAGACTTCAAACAATTTTGCGACTCATGATCTCGTCATCGTGTTATATTATATAATTTCGAAAGGAGCATTATCAGCAAAAGGGGCTGGTTTATTTAAAGTGCTTCATTTCCTTCAAAATGACAAATCACGATTTGAATCATTGTTGAAAAATTATTCGGGATAAAAAGTCGTGTGTATTTTTTTTTAAATGAGAATCAACTTATGATGTTTTTGTATTAGTTATTTTTATAGCTAAATATCCTTAATAAAACAAGTGGTTATGTTAAATTAGTGGAAAAGGTAACTAAAAAGTTAAATTAAGAATATTTGATAAAAACTAGTTGATCAATCTTAAATTTATTAAATCAATTCTTAATATTTGTAAATACGTATTTTTAATAATTATAAATGTATGTTTTTAAAAACTTATTTTAATTTTTTATAATTTAGAAAACCTTATATCAGTCAAGTTTTAAGCGTGTGAAAACTTATTCTTCACTGTAATTTAAAATAGTTATTATTTTTAATAAAAAGTTAAAAGTAAAGAATTGAATTATTTAAATAATTATAAAAATGTATGACACTAAATTAATATAAAAAATATATAATAGTAGAAATAATTAAAAAATGTTGAATATTAGAAATTTCTATTATTAATTTAAGGGATACAATAGTAAAATATGATTTCAACTGAGTAGATTATTTTAAACACTAATCTATAGTTTGTTGAAGTAATCCATAAATTAATAAAAAAAAACTACCTTATCAAACACATAAAATAATTTTAGCCAAAATTGAAATGCATTGTCTTACAAAAAATACACACTAATCTTTTCATATATGAGCGCAATTGGAAGAGTAAACTAAGAAATAAAATATGAAACGAATTTTTTTCATAAATTAAAATTAATTTAGTTTATGTAGAAATTTTTTTTTTTTAAAATATCATAAATTTTTTAAATTACCTTATTCATAAACTAACTTTATTTTATACAAAAAAAAATCATTTTATTTTCTCTCTTTTTCAAAAATGTTTTCAAAATTTTTTATATAAATAATTCCAACATTAAAACTCTAACAAAAACACATTTAGGAAAGTAAAATAAGCTTATTTAAAAGGGGAAAAATAAAAATAAATTATTTTCCCTAAACATTAAAGTCAATTTTGATGGAAGTCTCCATCCTCAACCATCTCTCTCACATTTAATGCCTCAACCTCATAAATCAAAACAATTACCACATTTTTCTATTAAAAAAAGACAAACTAAATTCAGTGGTGATCTTACAAAACTGAATTTTCATTTTCAAACCTATTTATTATTAATTACTCCTATATATGTTCACACACATACACTATATAATGTTTTTAGATGTCGTTATTCATGGATTCTGTAAATCTTAGGAATGCAGTATCATTTATTGTTTACTTTCCTTTCTGTGTTTTGTATGCAAGAAAAAAAAAAGATATATATATATATATATATATATATATATATATTAGTAGCTGAACAATAATCCTTAAACATGTTGGTATTACCTTTTGTTTCTGTAAAAAAAATTCATTATTTTTGTGAATATAAAAATTGGCCGCTCAGAAAGATAACAGACAACCGCCCAGGCGCTAAAATTGGTCGTTCAACGGTTTGTCTCAACACACGCCACCGTCCAGGCGCCTAAAATGACCGCTGAACGGTTTGCCTCTTGTCGCTCTGGATGCTCAGCGTCACCGCCTGGGCGCCAGACAGTACTTTTCCTCGAACTAGGACGCTCAGCGGTGGAATTTACCCTGAGCGGTTCACAGACTCTTCTTTTCTTCCTTTTTCTCCTTCATTCTTGAGTCTATGACCTTCCTACTTCATTGCCATCTTCAATTTTCATCAAAAACCCTGCAAAACAATGCAAAACAAGCATAATATCTCTAGAAACAACTTTTGACTCTCATGTGACACAACTTAAGAGTTTTACTTGATTCTAAGCTCCTTTTAAGCTACAAAGGGTGTGATTTAATATCAAATTTATGCATGAAAATAACGGTTTTGAGACCGTTATCATCTGCAAAACATTACAACTATCAATATCAGTACCTGTGCTCTCTCTAGATGCAACATCTCTTTTGGACTTTTTGTGTCTGGCTCTCTTTTTTATTCTCATGTTATTCTCTTTAGAGCCATTGTACAACAACACATGTTCTTGATCTCTTAGCATGATCCTCCCGTCATAGACACCAATAAGCATTTTTGAAGTTGTCATGAAAGGCCTTCCCAGAATCACTGGAATCCTTTCATCCGTCTCCATATCCATGACTATAAAGTCAACCAAGAACTCTAGCTGCTCAACACGAACAATCAAATCCTCCACCATACCAAGCGGCTTTTTAGTAGAACCATCCGCCACCGTCACAGTAAAATTAGATGGTTTTAATACTAGCCCTCCAATTTTCTTCAAGAAACTCTTAGGCATCATATTAATACTAGATCCAGAATCTAGCATAGCTCCTCCTACATCAACATCATTAACAACACATGGAAGAGTCAAACACCCTGGATCCTTCATTTTTGGCGAATGTGTCCTCTTTTTAGGTTGGATAGAAATTTCCTGTTCTTCTTCATCAAGATCTATCACCTCTCCAAGATAATATTTTATTCTCTTGGAGTAAACAAGAATCTGCTGAATCATTGAAGGCACCATAGTCACTTGATTGAAAATCTCTCTAAACTGCCCATTGTGACCATCTCTTCTCTCTTCTTCTTCTTCACCCTCAACTTCAACAACTTCCTTTTCTGCTTTCCTTTTACTCCTGGTTACAACAACTTTGCACTCCTCTTTAGGGTTAACATCAGTATTTGCCCTAAATTGGCTTTTCTTTGTGGTTTCCACCTTCTTTGATAGTTGACCAATTTGCATCTCCAAAGATCTGAAACTGGCTTAATCACTTGCATTTTGAGACTCATAAACCTTCAAAAATTTATCAAATCTATCATTAAGGCTTCTGACAGTCTTGTCAAACTATTCACCTGCTGCCACAAGGGTGATGGTTGTTGCGGTTTGTTGTTAAAGAAGCCTCCTGCTTGCCTAGATGGGTTATTTTGAGTTAGTCCAATACTAGGATGCTTTTTCCAACCTTGGCTAGAGTTGCCTTGGTTGAAATTTCCCTGCCTATATTGAAACTTATTCCCCATATAATTTGCCTCTTGTTGCATCTCTTCTAGCACAGCACATTGACCATTAATATGGTCACTACCATAGAAGTCACAAAGTTGTTGAGTTTGGGAGACATTCCTAATCTCCTTTGGAAGCTAAGACATAATCTTCGTTAAATTATCCAGTTTCCGAGTAAGAAAATGATTTCGAGCTAACATAGCATCATCAGCAGGCAAATGCAAAACTCCCCTCTTCTGCACTGGTGTGCCTCTCCCACTATATGTCTATTGTTCATTTGTAGCCATACTCTCGATAAGATCGTAGGCTTCATCCTCACTCTTTTTCTTTAAGTCACCTCCAGCCGAGGCGTCCAGCATCATCTTTGACTGTGTATTTAAGCCTCCAAGGTATGCAAGAACTAGAGTTGTCTTGTCAAACCCATGGACTGACGTCTTCCTCAATAGGCCTTTAAACCTATCCCATGCTTGTCCGAGAGTTTCCTCCATGCCCTGTTTAAATGAAGAGATCTCCAACCTTCCTTGGGTGACTTTCGACTATGGAAAATATTTGTTCACGAATTTGGATGCCACAGTCTCCCACGTAGTGAAAGTTCCTTCTGGAAAGGAGTTTAGCCATGTCTTAGCATTGCCTCCCAGGGAGAAGGGAAATAAGCTAAGCTTTACTCGATCATCAGATACTTCAGTCATCTTTACAGTATTGCAAATTTCACTGAATGTTGTCAAATGATCATAAGGATTCTCATTTGACAAACCACGAAATTGGTTGCCCTGTACCAGATGAATTAACGCAGGGTTCATCACCATGTTGGTTGTATTATCCCTTGGCATGGCTATACTGTTGAAATGAAACAGGCCCACAACATTTGATGCATCACCAAGTGTAGGTCTGGGAAGAGGTTGCTCAGCCGCCATCTCTTCTGGATCTTTTGTAAGAACTTCTGGTGAAGGTTGTAACAGTCTCTCAAGAGAAGGAAACAATTCTCTAGATGGACGTCCGACTCTTTTTCCCCTCCAATCTGATAGTCCTTCAAGAAGCGGTTGTTGGTTTTTCTTACTTCTAGTATGAATGGTTTCCTGCATGCACAAAAAACAAATATCCTAGAAGTACTTTTTATAAAAAATAAAATAAAATAAAAATAAAACAAGAACAAAATATATACAAACAAGTCAAATTTAATCAATTTACACTACTTGAAAAGTTAAACCATGAGTCTCCGACAATGGCGCCAAAAACTTGTTAAACCCCTGGCAAGTGTACCAGATCGTTATCAAGTAATATATAAACGGTAAGTCCGAGTATCGTCTCCCAAAGGACTCTTAGGCCTTAAACTATTGTGCTTTTGCTTAACCAATCAAGACTATAAGAACAATATTTTAGGGTTTTTGAATATAAAGTACGAAAAAATAAACATGAATGCAATTTGATCAATTGAGGTTAAACACAAAAGTGGATGGATAATGTTGACAATATGAGATGGATTTGTTGTTTAGGTTTAGATTTCACCTAATCACCCTCATATATGAATGAATTCATCTTCTTCATTAATGTTAATGCAAACTTTCTAGTCTACTATAAACCCGATCTCTTGGCGAAAAGAGCCTATCACTAATTACTAGTTTACCATCTCTAGTCTCCCTAAGTAATTAGCAATGCAATATATTACAGAAGCAAATACAATTGATCGTCCTACCCCTATCTCTAGGCAGTATTGCTTAATCAAGAGAATTCCCCAGATCGTGATTTGTAGATATCTCATGATACCAATCTTAGGGAGAGAAGAGGAGAGCTGTCACTACCTCCAAATCCACCTACCCTAACAGTGCGATATCTCCTCATGATATTCACAAATCATAAGATTTATGCCAAATATGAATAAATCATAACAAGCATTTGAGCAAAGAAGAATATCTCTAACAATTAATGGAAGAAGCATATATATTCAAGAACAATTCAAATACAAGAGAGTTTAGAGGTTACATCTTTTCCCAGCAACAAATAAGATTAGTTCTCCATCGTCATGGGAAAACTAGGTGAACAATGGAATGAAGAGATAGAAACCCTAAAAGGAAAAGGAGAGTTGTCACAATCTCCAAATCTACCCCCAAAGGCGTGAAAAGTGTGTTTCTGTGTCTAAGCCATCAAAAGATACAAACCTTAAGACGTTCTGGCCTTTAAATAGGGCATAAAAATAACAGAAAACAAGTCCAAGCCCAAACAGATCATAAAAATAACAGAAAACAGGTCCAAGCCCACGTCCCTAGCGCTCAGCGCTCAAAAACGGCGCTCAACGGTTTGCCTCACTGGCGCTCAGTGCCCAAAACTACCGGTCAGCGCTCTGGGCAACATTCTGGTCAACTGGTTGACTTGTTGACTTTTCTGCATTCTATTTGACTTTTTTGCACTGTAACCCTTGGTACTTCAACCCTTCTTTCAAATAATTCCAAAAACCTACAAAATCAAGGGAATTTATTGATAAAATCATAAAACGTGTCCTCAACTCTCTTATTCACAAAACTAAAGAAAAATCATAATTCCAAGCAAGTTTCTAAGTCAACAAGGGTGCATTTGATATCAAAATTAGGTATGAAAATAACGATGTTTCAACCGTTATCAGAACCTTAGCCTGAGACACTTTGAAAACCTTGTTGAAAAATCTTTACCTTGAGTTGAGTTGAGAATAATTGAATGGTATTGATAAAGGTTCAAGTTTGGGGTTGTTGGAAGAATTGAAAGGCAAAAGAAAAGCATTGAGCTAATATGTTGAATAAAAAAGCATGAGAAATAGAAAAGAGAAGAAAAGAAAAGCATGAAAGATAAGCTTAATGCAAAAGGAAAAGAAAAAGTGAAAAATTGGGAATGAGTAAAATTGGTGAGAGAGAGTTATGAATGTGAATAACTCTTTTAACTCAAGGATTTTGTGATCTAGAAAAACCAAGTTTTCTTGTTAGCCCAACCTCATTATAAGCCTTGAAAAGTCCTTATGATGGCATTTATGTGTGAGAATGTTGATTGTAATAGATGAAAGGCAATTTTGTTCTATGTGACAAGTGGATAATAGAGGGAAGGAGTGACCTCCTAAGACACTTGAGTGATTGAGTGAAACACTTTGCCTAGTAAGGATCTCTGAAATTCATGATTACATCTATGCTTAGTTGACTGATCATTCATGAGAATAGCATCTATTGAAGATTATATGATTATGTGAACATTATGTGAGTTGGAATGAATTGAAGCATGTGTGCATCTTGATAAGATTCCATTGAAAAGCTGAATTGAGTAATTACTTGTTGTGAAAGAATGAGTTTTGAATGTGTTGAACCATTTTGATGATAGGTGGAAGACTAAGTTTTGTTTTGTTTGCTTGAGGAAAAGCAAAGTTTTAAGTTTGGGGTTGTGATAACGGTTTAAAAACCGTTATTTTTATACTTGAAATTGATATCAAAACACACCCTTTATGACTTAGAATGAGCTTAAAATCATGCAAAACACTTTAGTTAGGCTACAAGAGAGTCAAAGGTGATTTTAGAGATATTATGCTTGGTTTTACATTGTTTTACAAGATTTAATGAGAATTAGATGATGGAAAGTGAAGAAGGAAGAAGTTAGACTCAAGAAGAGATGAAGAAGGTGCAAAAGAAGAATCGCAGCTACCGCTCAGCGCCAATTTCAGCGCTGAGCGCTAGCTTTAGAGGAGAACCCACTGCATGACATTTAAGCGCCAACGCTGAGGGGAAAATGAAGTATCGCGCCTACCGCTGTGTGCCAGAATCCACTGCTGAGCGGTGGCCTTCTCAAAGATAGCATTGTTTAACGCCTTGGCGTGAACGCTGAGCGTCTAGTGGAGTGCCGCACCTACCACTGAGCGGTGCACTTATGGGCCTGGGCCAAAATTCTGTTATTTTTCTGTATTATGAATAGACCCAGAACAACCCTTAAGGGAATCTTTCGGCAGAGAAAGACGGCAGAACACTCTCTTCACTCCTTGGAGGCGGATTTTGGATGCGAAAGCTCCAATCTTTCAATTCTAGGGTTATCTCTTTCATATTTTCTATTCAATTCATCTAGTTTCACCATGACAATGGTGAACTAAACTCTTTGTTGTTAGGGAACGATGTAATCCTTTTGAAACTTTCTTATATCGAAGTTCTTATTTTATTCATATACTTTTATTATCAATAGTTTGGGTTTTCTTCTCTGTACTTTAAAGTTTGCATTGTTTAACTCATTCAGTGTCATGATCTTTGATTTTATCGATACGGAGACGTACGGGAAAATCTAGAACTGAGGAGAATTCTCTTGATTATGAAATATTGCCTAGAGATAGGAATAGGACGGTCAATTGCTTTAAGCTTCTGTCATTAATGCATTAGTAATTACTAGGGAGACTAGAGATAGTAAACTAGTAATTATGGTAATAGGCTCTTTTGACCGAGAGATCTGGTTTAGAGTAAATTAGAAAGTTGCATGAACATTGATAATAAAGTTGAATTTAATAAGAATAATAGATATAGGAGGGTGGATTAGGATGAAACTGTAAACCCCAACAACTTCATTCATTCATATCTTTATTTGCCAATTGATCAAGCTTTTGCATTTGCATCTTTATTTTCGTTTAGCATTACAAACCCTAAACTCAATTTCCATTCAAGTTTGATGAAATCAATTCACATAAACGTTTAGGCCTAAGAGTCCCTTGAGAAATGATATCTGGAGTTATTGTCTATTATTACTTGATACGATCTGGTACACTTGCTAGGGTGTTAACAAGAAGAGAAGAACAACTCTATCAATGGTGAGATCGAATACATGAGAGCAATGAGCAAATTGGCATGAATGAACGCCACCCAGTATTTGCATACAAGAGTGAGAAACGAACGCCTGATGTGGAGGGGCTGACCTTGTCTGTATCTCTGAAAATGGCCCCCTGGAACACACAAGACGCGTTCCACCTCCCTGAAGTCTATGCCCTCAAAATCCGCCTCAAGGGCCTCAGCATACTGACATGAAACTCTGCCCTCCGGCCACTTAGTGTTGAGAAAGGTGTTGATGGTGACAACATCAAATGGGACCTATTTCCCCCTGACATAACTCATGAAAGGCTCCTCCTCATCAGAATATACTCGAGCATTAGCATAAAATTCCCTCACGACTGCAATGTTAGCAGGTGCGGGAAAAGTGAGGAGCCTGGTCTAATGTCTCCTCAAAAGTTCATCAAGAAATTCTGGTGCCTCAAGAAGTAATTGCTCAACCCTCCTCTCCATAAGTAGTCTGCGGTTTTGGACCACCTCAAAGTTTTCCTGATGCTTCTTGGAGAGGAAAGTATGGTTGTGCACCTTTTGTTTCCTCTTCTTCCCCTTTTTTGTGCTTGCAGTTGTGGTTTTAATCCTTTTGAAACCAGAAGAGGAGGCCATTTTTGCACAAACAAAGATTGAAACAAAGGGTTATAATTGTTAGCATTCAGAATAGAAACCATTTGCAACAAACATTCATTAGAGTGCACCATCATGACATTACAAGGCACACAACATAATGGAGAAACAGTGGAAATCAAGAGAAAGCATGCTGGAGCAGGACAAATTGGAAACAAAAAAAAATTTGAAAGAACAGATCATTGGTGGTGTAACTTGGGTGCGACCCACATTTGTTTCAATCTTGTTTGTGCAAGTGTGAGCAATTATAGTGTAAAGGCATTTTCAACAAGGAGTCAGAATGGTGCACAATCATGAAGTTCATAGAGCAGAGCACAATGTTAATAAGAAAAACAACACATGAGACACAAAATGGAGCATGAAAAGGTGAAACATGAAGTGAGAACAAGCTTTGCTGGCAAACTCTGCCATGGCCTAATGGCGTTGGGTGCCCCTTATGTAGAGGGCACTGGGCGTGGTTTATGCAGAAAAAATCTGCATGTTCATTGACACTTTTCTTAGTGTCCTGTGATGGTACAACCCCCCTAATTTGTCCAGATTACAAACATTCAACAGCGCAACTCCAATCCAACATCAAACATGCATTCCTTGAACTTAGGATGAGTAACAAACAGCACAACATGATACTTTCAAGAATTGAAATGAGAATGAAATAGGTGGACTCCATTTGCACAAAATAAGGCACGAACAACAGAATTGCACATATCCAATTATTGAGACCACTAGAGCAAACTAAGCACTAATCAGAAATTGAAACCCTATCTAAAGACAAATTTTTTTTCAAACAATATGCCTACTTGAGTTGTGGAATGGAGCAAGAGGATGAAACACTTAAGAGTAAGAGCGAGGGCTTGGGAGAGTTTCTCGGTAGCAGTCCAAAGAGTCCTTAAATGGCGAATGAATGTGTATGTAGATGGGGTTGAGTAATGGATGAGTAGTAGTTACGGAACTGGGATTTTGGCCATGGGCAAGAGTGAAGAATGGGTGAGTGACGCAATGGAGCGCCTAGTCTAGGGTTAGAAAAGGGCAAATAAGCCACTTACTGTGCACTTAAACCCAATTCAAATTTTGGCCTGCAGATTTTCGCGTTGGGCACTATTAAACTCGATTTTTGTCGCCTAAAATCAGAACAAACTAAGTTTCCCCACTAATGTAGCATAGGGCAACCTAGGTATCAATCCAAGGACTCGCTTGTTAAGTTTAAAGTGTATGGTTTAATCTTGTATCTATTCTACTATTTACTACCTATTAACTAATGCAAGGTGGGGAAATTAAAATTGAAAGAATGAAACTAAAAAAATAAAAAAAACTAGACTAAAATCTGTTTAAAGAAAGAAAAAATGAAGTACAAGAAAAAGAAATAGAAATCTAAACTACTAAACAAATAACCCTAAAATGTAAAGAAAAGATGGTGAGAGACAAAAACAAACAATGTTATTTTCAACAAATATAAAAGCTAGGAAATCTAAATGCTAAATGACATGAACCTAAATGAAATGATACAATGAAAAAAATGAACTTAATCTCGATAGTGAAAGAATAGTATAATGAAGTGAAAAGTCAAAGTGGAATGAGCAAACAACCTAAGATCTAAGAATTTAAAATCCAAAATCCAAAATCCAATTATCAAAACAGCACATCAGAAACAGCAAATAAGATCAAGAAACAATGCTTAAACTAAGATCAACCAAGTAAAAGAACCTAATAACAACTATCTATCAAAATTCAACATCTCACAGACTTAGAAATTGTACCTAAAAGTGAACAGAAATGCAATACAAAGCATAGAACCAGTGTGAACGAAAACGAAATTGAACTATATAATCTAACCACTGAAACAAATCAAAACCTCATTAGAAAGTATAAAATGCACAAATCAAATGTCCAGAGGCATCAAGATTCTAAGAAAGTAAAACAGAATCAAAATCTATTACAAACAAGAGCAAGATAACAATCACAAAAGCAGAATTGAATCATAAGTGAAATGCACATTGGTGTGAATAAAAGAGTGTTACGAATTCTCCGGAAGACATCCTGATAATGTGAATCCCAATCCAGGGTATTCTAGGTCATATTTCAGACCTTAATTTGATTCTTTTCCACTAATTTGTTCAACCAATGTCTAATTTCCTATTCTTCAATCTAAAATTAACAACCTAAAATCATATCTAAATCAACAGAAAACATAAAGAACTCACAGAATCCAAAGTAAAATCTACAACAAGAACAATAAAAGGAATCAGAATTTGCATTAAACTTTGAAAAAAAAAGTACATGATACCAGAAACCACCGAAAATCACGGCCTGTCACCCTCGCAACTTGGCAAAATCTCGAATCGAAGAAAAACGCGATAAACCCTAGCCTATGAAAGCGATAAACCTACGCTACTCTCTCTCAAAGTCTCTCGGGTGGAGTTTGTCACCCTCCACCACACACAGTCGTTCGCGGAGTCTGTCACCCTCTCGCGATTCCCACTCAAAAATATGTACAAGTTTCTTTTTTATAGACAAAACGAAAAGCAAAAAAATAGGAAAGGGGAAGAAGGCCTCTTGACGTTACGTGCTTCATGATCCAACGATGGGCACTTCATCTATTTCTATCTTCCTTTCTGACCATCCGATCATCTCCAGCGGTCAGCTCCGGTCAAGCTCCGGTCAGTGGCACGAGCTCCTCTTTCTTCTCGCTTCAGCCCACTTAAACCCTAGCACATGGGTTCTTTTTTTCTCACTCCACTCTAGCACATTGATGCTCTCTGCCAAATGAATCACTAACGCACATGACCCCAAAGCAGGACAGCCACCAAAAACGCACAGCTTCAACTAACTGCAGGCCCAATTTGCAGCAACAGCCTAGTTTAATTCCAATCAGCCCAGTGCAGCTTCAGCAACCCATTCCTAATCTGCAAAAATTTGAACTAAAGAAGGGTTAAAATGAAAATAAGAGAAATTAACCTATTCTAGAAACTATTTTTATTTTGTTTTCTAAAAAATTTATCTACAAAAGAAAAAGAAAAACCTATATCCTTCAAAGCTAATTTTATTTACCTAAAAAGAAGAAATTAACTCTATTTTTATTTAAAAGCTATTTTTACCTTTTTACACTAAACTACTTTATTTCTAAAGAATTAAAAACTAAATAAACCTAAGAAAAGAATTTTAACCTAGAAAAATATGTAAATCTAGTGTGTTATCAGGCGCCCCTGGGTGGAGGGTGCTTGGGTGTGACTAAGCAGAAAACCAAAAACCAACATAAGCTGGACATGTGCAGCTCGAGCTGGGCGCCCCTGGTCAGAAGGGGTTGAGCATGAATTCTGCAGAATTCAGCAACTGCATAATTGCACAACTCACCCTATGAATTTTTGAAATTGACACTTCTTGGCACTCAATTCGGCCCAAATCACTATGTTTTCATTATACAAACTTGCTTAAATCCCTAATGAGTGAAATTGAGTGCAAGAACGAAAATTTAAGAGCACACTTCCAAAGCTTTCCAATTCTCCAACTCAAGGCTTAACTTTGACACTTAAAGCACACTTAAACTTAGCAAAACATGAATAACCATGCCTAAACACACCAAAATACATCAAAACAGATTGAAGCACTCATATTCACGTCAAATTACTAAAACACTCAACATGACACTAATGCACTATTATCCACACATAAGCTACAAAACAAACTAACATGATCAAACATAACCAAATCAAACTAACACATTCTAAAGAAAATTCAAACAATCAAAACACACTCAAACAAAAAAATCACACAGAAGAAAGGTTAGAAAGTTGGGCTGCCTCCCAGTAAGCGCTTGTTTAACGTCACGAGCCTGACACCATCACGCATATGGGTCAACCAATTCAACGTTTGTGATGAGGCATTCAACCTCACCACCCAAGTAATGTTTGAGTCGTTGCCCATTGACTACCCAGCTTCTCTGTGGGTCATTAGAGGATGGATCCGTCAGCTCAATTGCTCCATGCGGTTTGACATCCTTGAAGCGAGAATTAAAAAACAACACCTGCTGGCCCAAATGAAAGACCTTCTTAACCAACTTCCTGTCATGATAAAACTTGACCTTTTCCTTGTAACTCTTGGAAGAATTATAGGCATGAAGGTGCATCTTTTCAAGTTCAAGCATTTGCCTCGTTCTCTTTTCAGCAGACATGGAGGGGTTAAAGTTCAAAAACTTTAGAGCCCAATAAGCACGATGCTCCAATTCCACTGGCAAATGACAAGCTTTCCCATAGACCAGCTAAAAGGGGGATAGCCCCACTAGAGTCTTCATGGCAGTTCTGTATGCCCAAAGGGCATCATCTAGCTTTTTAGACCAATCCTTTCTAGAAGAAGCAACTATTTTCTCAAGAATCTTCTTTATTTCCTGGTTGGAGACTTCAGCTTGGCCATTTGTTTGTGGATGATAAGGTGAGGCCACCTTATGCTTCACTTTATAATTCTTAAGCACCTTGGCAGGCTGAGCATTACAGAAATGAGATCCTCCATCACTGATGAGGACCCTAGGAACTTCAAACCTTGCAAAGATTTGCCTTTTTAAAAATTTTATGACTGTCATGGCATCATTTTTAGGGAAGCAGCTGCCTCCACCCATTTGCTCACATAATCAACAGCCACCAGAATATACTCATTGTTGAAAGAAGGAGGAAGAAGGCCAACAAAGTCTATGCCCCAACAATCAAAGACTTCAACCTCTTGAATGGCCTGCAAAGGCATTTCATGCCTTCTTGAGATGCTCCTAGTTCTCTGACACTTATCACAATTTCTAGCATGGTTGTGAGCATCCTTGAACAAGGTAGGCCAGTAGAATCCGGACTGCAAGACTTTTGCAGTTGTTCTCTCTCCATTAAAGTGGCCCCCATATGGAGAGTTGTGATAGTGCCATAGAATTCTTGTTGCTTCTTCATTGGTGACACAACGCCTCAATAGGTTGTTAGCTCCTATCTTGAACAAGAAGGGGTTATCCCAGATAAATTGCTTTGCATCATGTAAATTTTTTTTTTTCTGATGCCATGATAGATCTTCTGGTATGACTCCTGCTGCCTTGGAGTTAGCCATACCAGCAAACCATGGCCTTTGTTGAATATGCAGGAGAGTCTCATCTGAAAAGGATTCATGGATCTCTTCTTCCTTACAAGTGACTTCTTCATTACTGAGCTGGGATAAATGATTCGCAATCACATTCTCACTACCCTTCTTGTCATGGATCTCCACATCAAACTCTTGTAGCAATAACACCCATCTGATCAATCTTAGTTTGGAATCAGGTTTGGTCAGCAAGTACTTGATGGCAACATGATTAATATAGATGATCACCTTAGACCCAATGAGATAGGGCCTAAATTTCTCCAAGGCATAAACTATGGCCAGGAAAACCTTCTCAGTGGTGGCATAGTTGAGTTGTGCACCGTTCAAGACTTTGCTTGCATAGTAAATAATGTGAAAATTTTTCTCTCTTCTTTGACCGAGAACCCCACCTATGGCATAGTCGCTTGCATCACACATCAATTCAAAGTCTTGATCCCAATTGGGAGCTATAATCACTAGGGCCAAAATCAGCTTATTCTTCAGGATTTCAAATGCCTTCAGGCATTCCTCATTCATTTCAAAGGGTGTATCCTTTACAAGGAGATTGCTCAAGGGCTTTGCAATCTTGGAGAAGTCCTGAATGAATCTTCTATAGAAGCCACCATGACCAAGAAAGCTTCGGACGCCCTTTACATTGGTTGGTGGAGGAAGCTTTTCAATAGCCTCCACTTTGGCTTTGTCCACTTCAATCCCCTTGGATGATATCTTGTGCCCCAAAACAATGCCTTCGGTCACCATGAAATGGCATTTCTCCCAATTGAGAATGATATTGGTTTGGATACATCTTTTCAACACAGTCTATAGATTTTCCAAACATAGATCAAAGGAACTCCCAAACACTGAGAAGTCATCCATGAAGACTTCTATACATTTCCCCACAAGGTCAGAGAATATGGCTTGCATGCATCTTTGGAAAGTGGTTGGGGCGTTACAAAGCCTGAATGACATCTTTCTATATGCAAATATACCGAAAGGGCATGTGAAAGTTGTCTTCTCTTGATCTTTAGGATCCACAACTATTTGATTGTAACCAGAATACCCATCCAAGAAGCAGTAGAAGGCTTGACTTGTCAATCTCTCTAGCATCTGGTCCATAAAGGGAAGAAGAAAGTGATCCTTCTTAGTGGCCTTGTTTAGCTTTCGGTAGTCAATACACATTCTCCAACAGGTGACAGTTCTTGTAAGGATCAGCTCATTCTTCTCATTACACATCATTGTCATGCCACCCTTCTTGGGCACTACTTCCACCGGACTCACCCAAGTGCTATCATAAGTAGGATAAATGATTCTTGCTTCAAGAAGCTTTAGAACCTCTTTCCTCACCTCCTCTTTCATGATGGGATTGAGCCTTCTTTGAGGTTGAGCCACTGGTTTGAAATCCTTATCCATGAAGATTCTATGCATGCAATAAGTGAGACTTATCCCCTTCAAATCAGAAATAGACCATCCTACAGCTCTTTTGTTACTTTTTAGGACCTCTATCAGCTTCTTCTCTTCATCAGATGATAAGGAGCTACTAATAATAACTTGTTTATTGTTACCCTATTATAGGAAAACATACTTTAAGTGAGAGGCTAACATCTTCAGCTCCACCTTCTTCTCTTCAACAATGGCATCAATCTTTAGATCTTTTATCTTCACCTCCTGAATTGGAGTCTCCTTAAGCACATCAAGATCTGTCAAACATTCTTCAAGAATTATCTCATCTTCTTCATTAAAAGATTCATGTGCATCAATAAGAGTCTTCATAAGAGGGGATGAAATATGTATCTCCCTTTCCACCTTCATGCAAACTTTATATAGAACATCCACTTGGAAACACTCTCCTTCATCGTTGGAGTGGGACATGGCTTCAAAGACATTAAAATTCACCTCTTCATCTTGCACCCTCACCTTGAGCTTGCCATCATCAACATCAATAAGCACTATAGCCATCTTCATAAACGACCATCCAAGAATGAGGGGTACATCCACATCCGCCTCCGCCTCCATCTCCATTATAACAAAATCCACTAGGAATACAAATTTATCAACTTTAACAAGTACATACTCCACCACACCATGTGGATACTTGATGGATCTGTCAGCCAATTGTAAACTCATCCGAGTGGACTTGAGTTCTAGCTCTCCAATCTTCTTGAACAGGAAAAGGGAGTTAAATTGATGCTAGCACCCAAGTCAATCAGAGCTTTCCCAATAGCTAACTTCCCTATTATGCAAGGGATGGCGAAGCTACCCGGATCTTTGAATTTTGGAGGGAGGAGCTTCTGGATAATGGCACCATAGTTGCCTTGCACTTCAATGGTCTCTTTCTCAATTTACTTCCTCTTCTTAGTGAGGAGTTCCCTCATGAACTTTGCACAGGATGACATTTGTTGCAATGCTTCTGAAAAGGGTATCTTGATCTCCAATTGCTTGAAGATATCCATAAACTGTCCAAACTGCTTCTCCTTCTCCTTTCTTGAGTAGATTTTTGGATAAGGAAGTGGCTTCTCAATTTCTTTTTATTTTCTTCTCTCATCTCCCTCTTCTTTGTTTTTCTCTCCTCTAGCACTCTCCCTTTCTTCACTATCATCCTCTACTTTTCTTTCATCATTCTCTTTCACATTATTTTTCTCTCCACTCACTTTTTCCATCTCCTCAACTTTCTTTTCTTTTTCCTCCCTCTCTCTCTGAGATAAAACCTTACCACTTCTAGTAGTGATGGCTTTGCATTCTTCCTTTGGATTAGCCTCAATATTGGCTCCAAAACCTTTTTCAGACTTATCCTCTAGCTTCTTGGCCAGTTGGCCTATTTGGATCTCCAAATTTCTGATAGAAGCTTCGGTGCTTTTATGGTTGGATATTGAAACTTGCATGAAATGTTGGAGAGTGTCCTCCAACTTAAAGGTCCATTATGTACAAGAAGAGTGTGGTTGATATTGTTGCGATGGTGGTCTGTTTGATGGCCCAACTTGTCCTTGGTTCATGCTTGGGTGCGGTCTCTACCCTTGGTTGTAGTTACTTTGTCGGTTTTGACTACCCATATAGTTCACATCTTCTTGGGTATTGGCCTGCTTAACACACTAACCATTTGTATGTTCTCCACCACACAACTCACACCCTTGATGTTAGGTATGTGACACATTTTGGAGCTCTTGCAACTGAGAGATTTTGTTCATGAGAGTGTCAAGCTGTTGGGTCATTATCTTGTTTTGAGCTAAGATGGCGTCCTAAGATTGTAGTTGACAAACATCTTTTTTTTAGCCCTTTCATTCTGCACTTCACTGTCATTGCATCCATGTTCTCAATCAGCTCATAGGCTTCTTCTGGTGTCTTCCATCGGATGTTTCCTCCAGTTGAGGCATCCAACATTATTTTGGTTTGGGATCTCAAGCCTCTCAGAAATATATTCAGGACGGTAGGCTCATCAAACCCGTGAGTGGGTGTCTTCCTCAATAATCCCTTGAATTTATCCCAAGCTTGGCTCAAAGCCTCACTAACATCTTGTTGAAAAGTTGAAATTTCTTGTTTGCTCTTGTTAACTTTGTATTGTGGGAAGTATTTGTTGCAAAATTTTGCCACCACATCTTCCCATGTAGAGAAGCTATTTTCAAGAAAGGAATTGAGCCATGTCTTGGTGTTGCCTCCTAATGAGAATGGAAACAGACAGAGCCTTATAGCTTCATCAGGTACATCATGGATTTTCATAGTGTTGCATATCTCAAGGAAAGTGGTCAAGTGATTATATGGACTCTCATGCGATAGTCCGTGAAACTGATTACTCTGCATTAGGTGGATGAGGGCAGGCTTCATCTCCATGTTTGTAGCATTGACCAGTGGTCGAGCAATGTTATTTAAGTGAAGAGGTCCTGAGAAAGTAGAGTAGTCCTCCAAGGTGCGTCTAGCTTGCCCATCACCATGACCATGCTGATTGTCAGCCATTTTCTCCACTTCCTGATCAGATGTAGGAAAGATGGGTTCCTTAGGAATCACAGGAATTAGAGAAGTTTCTCTTGAAGACCTGCTCTCTCTTCTTCTTCTGCTATTGTTTCTTCGAGTTGTCTTCTCAACTTCAGGATCTAAGAGAAGAGGCTTAAAAGATCTTATGCTCCTAGTACGGATTGTGCCCTGCATACACTACAGACAACAGTACTAGAGTACTAAGTTAGCCCAAAATAAAAGAAAACAAAAATTATACATAGTAAATAGTATAAGAATAAAGCCAAAATTGGTTAAAAATCACACAAAAGTAAAGTGTTAACACCGAGTCCCCGGCAACGGCGCCAAAAACTTGTTAACTCATTGGCAAGTGTACCAAATCGTTTTAAGCAATAAACCGTTAAGACCGGATATCGTATCCCAAGATACTCGTATGACACTTTACAATCGTATAATTATATAACTAATTTAGACTAAAGAATGATTCCATTTAATGTGGTTTCGGTGCAATGAAAATAAACATAATGCATGAGTGGTAAATTGAACTTCTTGGGGTTAAAACACTTGGAAATGAAATTATTAGAGATGATATGGAATTGAGATGTTGGAGATTGATTTTACCTACTACATTCTCATGCAAATGCACATTACTACTTCTTCATTTAATTGCTCATGTCAACCTACTAAGTTACTCAAACCCAATCCCTTGGTAGAAAGAGCCTAGATTTACTCATTAAATTCCAATCCCTTGGTCACCTAACAAGTTCATCTGCATTAAGACTAGAGGTTTAAGACAACTAAAGGTCTAAGCTTTATCCCTAGACACAATTTCCTTTAAGTGTTTAGTCTAGTTCAAGGTTCACACAATATTTCCCAATATCAAGAAAACCAAAGAATTATGTTATGGTTGATCAAGTCACAACAAGCTTTAAGAGAAGGAAATAAAACCTCACAATAAATGAAAGAAGCTTATATTCATTGAGAACAAGTGCATTTACAAGAAAGTTCCGTAGTTACATCATTTCCTAAGAAAATGAACTTAGCTCTCCATAGTCATGGAGAGCTTGAGCTTACAATGGAAGAAAATGGAAGAGATGGAGACCCAAGGAGGAAGAATGGAGGGTTCCCACTACTCAAAACCAGCTCCCAGAGGTCTAAAATGGTGTTTTAGAGCTTCAGCCGCCAAAAAGATGGCACCCTCATTGCATGGAAGCTTTGAATAGGTCTAGGGTGCCATGTTAGCAAAAGTCGCGCCCAGCCCCCCTCTTCTAGGGCATCCAGGTGCGAGGATTATGCAAGGACAGCGAATCAAATGGCGCCCAGGCACGAGGTTCTAGGTGAACCTACGAATTGAATGGCGCCCAGCCCCCTTCTAGGCGCCTAGGCATGAAACTTGTAGTGAAGTACGAACTGAATGGGGTTCAGCCCCCCTCTTGAGGCACCCAGGCGTGGGTAATCTTTCATGATCCTTCAAAAACACTTGCTTTTGTAGCTTTTCCTGGGCTCCCACTCTTGGTAGTTTAAATGCTCTTCCAAAGCACACAAATTGCCTACAAAACTTGAGGAATTAATGATGTAAACTCCTATGTGTAACCTAAGCTAAACTTATTCATAAAGTTAGATAAAAGAGAGGATTAAGCATGTTTCAAGCTTTAAAAGAGTTGATTTGGTAAGAAAATTGCACCACAGATAATGGTAAGAATTACCATTATCAGCCACACCATTGTGTTGATGCATACCTGGCACAGTCCTCTCCATTCTGATCCCGTGCTCATAGCAAAACTTCTTAAATCTAGTGTCTTCATATTCACCACCATTATCCGATCTAAGATTTGTTATCTTTAATCATGTCTCATTTTCTACCATGGCTTTTAAAATTTTAAAAGCTTTAAATACTTCAGACTTATTTTTAAGAAAGTATGTCCATACCTTCCTAGAGTAGTCATCAATAAAAGTCAAAATGTATCACTTACCACCAATGGATGAGATGGTTGTTGGACCCCAAACATTAGAGTGAACAAGCTGAAGTCTGTCTTTCTTTAGGATTCTTCCACTTCTTTGAAAGCTTACTCGTTTATGCTTTCCAAGTATACAGTCTTCACACATGTCAAATTCTATTGACTGAAGACTTGGTAGTTTCCCCTTTGAATGCATGATCTTCATCCCTTTCTCACTCATATGACCTAACCTCCGGTGCCATAGGTTAGGATTTTCATTCATTGCAACTACAATCAAATGACAAGCTTCTTCTGTCTTGTAGAGAGTACCACTATTCCTACCACGAGAAATTGTCATTGCACCCTTTGAAATATTCCAATGATCACCATGGAAGACTGTTTGTAGCCATCATTGACTAATTGACCTACTGAGATTAAGTTCTTTGCTAGGTCGGGAATATGTCTAAAATTTTTCAATTCCCATATAGATTCATTTAACTTAATCTTCACCACACCTTTACCAGCAATCTCACAAGACTGCTCATTACCAAGGTAAACTTTTCCAAGGTTTCAAAGAACATAATTCTCGAAGAATTCTTTTTGTGAGGTGGCATGAAAGGATGCTCTAGAGTCTAACACCCAAGACTCTTCCTTGTTCTCTAAAGAACATATTAATGCATCTTCTTCTCCTGAGGTTGAAGCAACATTTGCTTCTACTTTATCCTCATGATTCTTCTGTGCACTGGTTTTTGTAGTGTCCCACCTTTCCACAATTCCAACACTCAATTGTCTTTGAGTTTTGGAAACTATGGTGATTCTTAGAATTGGACCTTCTTTCCTTAGATCTTCCACGTCCATATCCTCTGTTCAAACTTCTTCCTCTTGACTTTGTATGCAAAACTGAAGAGGTTGAAGATTCTCCTGACTCTTTCCGTCGAATCTCTTCACAAAGAATCTGATCACGAACATCATCAGTTTTCAATTTATTACTGCCTGATGAGTTACTCACATCTGTGACTGTAGCATTCCAACTTTCCGGTAGAGAAGACAAAAGTATCAAGGCTTGTACTTGATAACGGTTCAAAAATTGTTATTTTCGTACTTAAAATAGATATTAAATCACACCCTTTATGACTTAGAATTAGCTTGAAATCATGCATTTTTCTTAAGTTAGAGAACAAGAGAGTCAAAGTTGGTTTTCTTGGTTTTATGCTTGGTTTCCCTTGATTTTGTAGGTTTATTGAATGATTTGAAAGAAGGGTTGAATTATCAAAGAGTTGCAGTGCAGAAAAGTCAACCAGAATGCAGAAAAGTCAACCAGAAAAATAAATCAGTCAACCAGAAAAGTCAACCAGTTGACCAGAATGCTGAAAAGTTGACCAGAGTGTAGTTTTGTGCCGCAGGTGGCGTTGAGTGGTGACCCAGTGCTGAGCAGTGACCCAGCGCTGAGCACCAAGTTTTCCCGATTTTTCACTGTTTTTTGCCTGAGCGACACCGTTGGACGCTATTTTGAGTGTCGTACCTACCGTTGAGCGTTGTACTTATGGGCGTGTGATAACGGTCTCAAAACCGTTATTTTCATGCAAAATTTGATATTAAATCACACCCTTTGTAGCTTAAAGTGAGCTTAGAATCAAGTAAAACTCTTAAGTTGTGTTACATGAGAGTCAAAAGTTGTTTTTAGAGATATTATGCTTGTTTTGCATTATTTTGCAGGGTTTTTGATGAAAATTGAAGATGGTAATGAATTAGGAAGGTCATAGACTCAAGAATGAAGGAGAAAAAGGAAGAAAAGAAGAGTCTGTGAACCGTTCAACGGTAAATTCCACCGCTGAGCGTCCTAGTGCAAGGAAAAGTTGTTGTCTGGCACCCAAGCGGTGACGCTGAGCGTCCAGAGCGACAAGAGCCAAACCGCTCAGCGGTCATTTTAGGCGCCTGGGCGATTGCCTGTTTTTATATTTTGGATTCTGAGATCTTTCTGTTATCTTTTCGGCTTATATATAGCCCGAGTGCGAATCCAAATGTAATTCTTTTGGTAGAGAACAAAGTCCACAGTAGCTCTACACCTTTGGAGGAGATTTCTTGGATGCTTAGGCTCCACTTTATCAATTCTAGGGTTTGCTTTTCCATTCTTCCATTTAGTTCATCTAGTTTCACCATGATTATGGTGAACTAAACCCTTAGTTGTTGGGGAACAATGTAATCTTTTGAAACTCTCATATATTGAAATTTTTGTTTACTTTATATGCTTGCATATGCTTGATTTATCAATTGTTGGGTTCTTTACCTATGCTTAATGCTTTTACCGTTTAACTCATTCGGTAGATGTTGTTTATCTTTATTGATACGAGGACGTACAGTAATGTCATAAACTGGGGAGAATTCCTTGATTATGTTAATACCGCCTAGGGATAGGGGTAGGACGATCAATTGTATTTTGCTTCCGCTCATTATGCATTATTAGTTACTAGGGGAGGCTAGGGATAACAAGTCGGTAATTACTAATAGGCTCTTTTCACCAAGGGATTGGGTTAAGGGTAGACCAAGAAAGTTTGTATGGCAATATGATAAATAAGCAAAGTAAATAAGAAGAGTAGATATATGAGGGTGGATAAGATGAAATTGTAAACCCCAACAACCTCATTCATTCATAGTTTCTCTTAGTCAATTGAATTCTTGCATTTGCATGTTTATATTTGTTTTGCATTCAAACCATTCAACTTATTTTCTTTTACTCAAGTCTTAAACGGTTTGTTTACACGAAAGATAAGGCCTTAAGAGTCCTCTGGGAAGAACGATATTGGGATTACCGATTATTATTACTTAATACGATCTGGTACACTTGTCAGGGGTTTAATAAGTTTTTGGCACCGTTGCCGGGGACTCTTGGTTTAACTTTTCGAGTAGTGTAAATTGATTAAATTTGACTTGATTTTATGTTTGTTTTTATTTTTGTTCTAATAAATGTTTTCTAGGGTTTTGTGCCTAAAGTTTGCAGGATGCAGTACGGACAATAATTTTATTATATGGACTTAATTCTACCAAAATAATTTCAACCACTGCTGGGAACCTCACTCAGACATGGATCAAAGCCAATTTGGGCAAGCTGCTAAGCAACAAATCACTCCACTCAAGGAGAACATAAATTCTGATGACGAATTTCTTCAGCGGATCACAGGTATGAATATGTCATTCATGAGAAGTATTGAGGAGATGTGCCAACGTGAGGAGTTACGAGAACGTAAAAGACAACAATATCGTCCTTCACTAGAAGAAGTAGAACGTCAAAGGCAACAATTTTCTCTTACACCTGAAGAAAGAGAGAAGGAAGTTGAACAACGTCTTTGGCAGAAACAATCATCTATGCCAAGAGAAACATTGTGGGAAGCTAAACAACGTTTACAAAAAAAATCTCTATACCAAGAGAAACTTTGGGGGAAGCCGAACAACGTCTTTGGCAGCAACAATCATCTTTGCCAAGAGAAAAGTTGGGAGAAGTTGAACAACATTTATGGTAGAACCAACTCTCTTGCATAATGAAGTCTCTGGGTCTTAGGGGTAATACTGAAGTTAACCCTAGGAAGGAATGCCAAGCTACTATCTCTGAAAGTGATAAGGTTGTTGATGAGAAGGAAATAGAGATAGAGGAGGAAAAGATAGAGAGAGTTGTAGAGGGAGAAGAAACAGAAAGGTTGAGTGAGGGAGAGAAAGATGAGGAGAAAGAAAAAGCAGTGGTTGAGAAAAAAGAAAAAAAGAAAAAATATGGGAAAATAAAGAAGAAAATAAGAAAAGAGAAAAAGAGAAAGTTGAGGTGAAAGATTGGGAAAAAGAGGAAGAGAGGAAAGAAGAAAAGATCATATGCAAAACCTCTTCCTCATTCAAAAAAATATCATAGGAAGGAAAAGTGCTTTATGGAGATCTTCAAGAAATTGGAGATTAAAGTTCCTATGGTTGAAACATGGAAACATGTGCATGGTGTTCTCAACTTTTTGAAAAAATTCAGCAGGAAGAAGAAAAAGAAAATAATGTCAAGCAAGAGGAGTATCTTTTTGTTTTTATCTTTATGTTTTTATTCTGTTTTTATTTTTCTGCTTTTATTTGTTTTTATTTTTCTATCTTTATTAAAAAAACGAAAATTAAAATAAAATAATATTTTACTTAGGGATGCTAGAAAGTTGAGTATCTACTGAAGGATATAGGAAGGTACACCTACTCATGAGTGATGGTAAGGTTTGCACTTAGTGACAAGTGCTAAGAAGGTTTGGGTCAGGCTCGTGACGTTAAACAAGCGCTACCTGGGAGGCAACCCAGTTGATTGATTTGTTTCCTTTGCATGTTCAAATTCTGTTCTAGTTGCATTTAGGGTTTATTTGTTGCATAAGAGATTGGGAATTGCATTACACTTGAAATTTGAAAGTTGAAATTGAGGGTTACAGGGTCAAAGACATTTGAAGCAAAGCAAAAAAGGGGAAGAAACCAAATCGCCTACCGTTGGGCGGTGGCGACGCTGAGAGGTCAAAGTGTTTTTTTTAAGTTGGTATTTGTTTCCTTGGCCCATTGCATAAATTTTATACCCTTTATGGCTCGCCCAAATATTTACTTTAAGATCTCCAACATCTCTTTCACTTTCAAACACTCTTCCAAAGTTTTCCCATCACTTCTCCTATTATCCTCTCTCTTGAAAACCCAATTTTTATTAATGTTTCCATCCAAGTTTGGGGTTTTGTGAGAGTACAGTTATTTGGGGTTGATTCCTCCACATTCACTGGAAGAAGTTTTGTGTTTTACTAATGCTTAATGAGATTTCTCGTGGTTTTGTGAATTGTACTTGATGCAGGGATGGCCTCCTCATCAGGGAAAAGGATCAAGACTGTGGGGAACAAGAGGAAGGAATCACAGTTGGAGTAGCTGAAGCTCCATCTATGAAGGAAGATGTTGAGGATGATGATTTTGAAAAAGGAGATGAGATAGCATTTACTGATGAATATTATCTACATTGGAACAGGATTTTCTATCTTTTGTTTTTGAACTTATTTGTTTCTGTTAAGTAGTGTAGGATTGATGAACTTGGCTTGTACACTGCTTCTGATGATGGTTTGACATATAAAATGCATGATGGGTTATTTGATGATGATTGGATGTAGATGACGATTGAGTTTGTTTTGCATGTTGATATCCAGGTGAATGGTTCACTAACTGTGTGGACAGATGTGTAGTGATTTATGATTGTGATTGTGATGCTAAGCAGGATAAATGAATGATGTGTGAGAAAGCATGTTGTGTGAGGTCTTGAGCTCCAGATTTTTCACTGATATATGTATTGTTCACAGGGAATCATGAATGATATTGCCTTAGTCTTGATAATTGATTGATTTGCATGCTTATGTTATATGATCAAGGCCATGTTTGGAAGCCCTTATCTAGCCAAAATTTCACCCAAGAAGTTTAAAATTTTATACCCTTTTTGAACCTTGGCCTTACATAGGATGAGAACCCTTGATTTGAAATTATTTATCTTGAGTAAGGTTGAGAATAATCTTATGTGATGAAAAGGTTCAAGTTTGGGGTTGTATGGGGAAAATTGAAAGGCAAAAGAAGAGCGTTGAGTTCAAGTATTGAAAAGAAAAAAATGCATGAGTAAAGAAGAAAAAGAAAAAGTAAAAGCATGAAAAAGGACTCAATGCAAAATTGATAAAAAGGGAAGAAGTTGGGAATAAAGGAGTTTGGTGATAGAGAGAGT
The DNA here is from genome assembly GCA_027742785.1 of Vigna reflexopilosa. Taxonomy (NCBI): domain Eukaryota; kingdom Viridiplantae; phylum Streptophyta; class Magnoliopsida; order Fabales; family Fabaceae; genus Vigna; species Vigna reflexopilosa. The sequence continues at coordinate 14,414,379 of CM050928.1, read as the reverse complement.
TTAAACTTGAACCTTTTCAATGATGAAATAGCTCTCTTAAGTCAAGGATTTTACAATCTAGAAAAACCAAATTTTCTTGATAGCCTAGCCTCATTAAAAGCCTTGGAAAAGTCCTTGTGATGGTATTTGCATGTAAGGATTTTTATTGTTTTAGATACATGGCAATATTGTTTTATGTGGCATGTGAATAGTCAAGAGTGGAGTGATTCCTTAAACACTTGAGTGATTGAGTGAAACACTTGTTTGGTAAGAATTGTTGAAATCCAGGTTTACATCTATGCTTAGTGGATTGATCGTTCATGAATAAAACATCTGTTAGGAAATATTGAAGTAGGTGAACTAGATTGGATTGAAAGCATGCTTGCATTTTGGTATGATTCCACTGAAAATATGAATTGGAAAATAAATTGTCGTGAAGAAAAGGGTTTTGAAAAGTGTAGAACTATTTGATGAAAAATTGGAAGGCCAAGTCTTGTTTTGTTTTGTTTGAGGACAAGCAAAGTTTTAAGTTTGGGGTTGTGATAACGGTCTCAAAACCGTTATTTTCATGCATAAATTTGATATTAAATCACACCCTTTGTAGCTTAAAGTGAGCTTAGAATCAAGTAAAACTCTTAAGTTGTGTTACATGACAATCAAAAGTTGTTTTTAGAGATATTATGCTTGTTTTGCATTGTTTTGCAGGGTTTTTGATGGAAATTGAAGATGGTAATGAAGTAGGAAGGTCATAGACTCAAGAATGAAGGAGAAAAAGGAAGAAAAGAAGATTCTGCAAACCGCTCAGTGGTAAATTCCACTGCTGAACGTCCTAGTGCAAGGAAAAGTTGTTCTTTGGCGCCCAGGCGGTGACGCTGAGCGTCCAGAGCGACAAGAGGCAAACCGTTCAGCAGTCATTTTAGGTGCCTGGGCGGTGGCGTGTGTTGAGGCAAACCGCTCAGCGGTCATTTTAGGCGCCTGGGCGGTTGTCTGTTTTTATATTTTGGATTCTGAGATCTTTCTGTTATCTTTTTGGCTTATATATAGCCCTAGTGCGAATCCAAATGTAATTCTTTTGGCAGAGAACAAAGTCCACAGCAGTTCTACACCTTTGGAGGAGATTTCTTGGATGCTTAGGCTCCACTTTATCAATTCTAGGGTTTGCTTTTCCATTCTTCCATTTAGTTCATCTAGTTTCACCATGATTATGGTGAACTAAACCCTTAGTTGTTGGGGAACAATGTAATCTTTTGAAACTCTCATATATTGAAATTTTTGTTTACTTTATATGCTTGGATATGCTTGATTTATCAATTGTTGGGTTCTTTACCTATGCTTAATGCTTTTACTGTTTAACTCATTCAGAAGATGTTGTTTGTCTTTATTGATACGGGGACGTACAGTAATGTCATGAACTGGGGAGAATTCCTTGATTATGTTAATACCGCCTAAGGATAGGGGTAGGACGATCAATTGTATTTTTCTTCCGCTCATTATGCATTATTACTTACAGGGGAGGCTAGGGATAGCAAGGCGGTAATTAGTAATAGGCTCTTTTCACCAAGTGATTGGGTTAAGGGTAGACCAAGAAAGTTTGCATGGCAATATGATAAATAAGCAAAGTAAATAAGAAGAGTAGATATATGAGGGTGGATAAGATGAAATTGTAAACCCCAACAACCTCATTCATTCATAGTTTCTCTTAGTCAATTGAATTCTTGCATTTGCATGTTTATTTCTATTTTGCATTCAAACCATTCAAATTATTTTATTTTACTCAAGTCTTAAACGATTTGTTTACACAAAAGATAAGGCCTTAAGAGTCCTCTGGGAAGAACGATATTGGGATTACCAATTATTATTACTTGATACGATCTGATACACTTGCCAGGGGTTTAACAGCGTGGGCCAAAATTCAATTATTTTTCTGAGTTATAAATAGACCCTAGACGAACTTTAGGGTTATTTTTTGGAAGAAAGACGGCAGAACACTCTCTTCACTCCTTGGAGGCGGATTTTGGATGCGAAAGCTCCAATCTTTCAATTCTAGGGTTATCTCTTTCATATTTTCCATTCAATTCATCTAGTTTCACCATGACAATGGTGAACTAAACCCTTTGTTGTTGGGGAACGATGTAATCCTTTTGAAACTCTCTTATATCGAAGTTTTTATTTTATTCATATACTTTTATTATCAATAGTTTGGGTTTTCTTCTCTGAGAATAAAGCTTGCATTGTTTAACTCATTCAGTGTCATGATCATTGATTTTGTCGATATGAGAACGTACGGGGAAATCTAGAACTGAGAAGAATTCTCTTGATTATGAAATATTACCTAGGAATAGGAATAGGACAGTCAATTGCTTTAAGCTTCGATCATTAATGCGTTATTATTTACTAGGGAGACTAGGAATAGTAAACTAGTAATTGGTAATAGGCTCTCTTCGCCGAGGAATCGAGTTTAGAGTAATTAGAAACTTGCATGAACATTGATAATAAAGTTGAATTTAATAAGAATAGTAGATATAGGAGGGTGGATTAGGATGAAACCGTAAACCCCACCAACTCCATTAATCCATATCTTTATCTGTCAATTGATCAAGCTTTTGCATACATGTTTATTTTCGTCTTTGCATCACAAAATCAAATTATCTTTCATTCAAGTCTTATGAGATCAATTCACATGAAAGTCTAGGCCTAAGAGTCCCTTGGGAAACGATATCCGGACTTACCGTCTATTTATTACTTGATACGATCTGGTACACTTGCCAGGGTGTTAACAGTACTTCATCATCAAATTTGATTCCAACTGAATTCAATTGAGTTGTGACTATATTGAATTCATTAAGATGTTGCGCTACCATTGCACCATCTGACATCCGCAAATTAAATAATTGCCTCATCAAATGAACTTTGTTTGAGGCTGATAGCTTTTCATACATACTTGAAAGAGTTGTCATAAGACCCACTGTGGCCTTTTCTTTTGCAATATTAAATGCAACATTGCGAGATAATGTTAATCGAATAACTCTAAGAGCTTGTCGATCGAGAAGAGTCCAATCTTCATCCTTCATGTTTTCTGGTTGATACCCCGAGAGAGGTTGATATAGCTTTTTCTGATACAAATAATCTTCAATCTGAATCTTCCAAAAGCCAAAGTCTGTACCATCAAACTTCTCAATTTTTATCTTTCCTTCATTTGTAGTTATTACTCCCACTTAAATCTGACTCCCTTTGAACTATTGATTATAATAATAGCAACCGACTCTGATACCAGTTGTTAAAAAGCTTAAGAATTTCATCCTCCGTTAAGAGAAAATTAAGGATGCTTAATTCTTGGTTTCACAAAAGAGAAAATCAACAATATTTTAGAAAGCTTAAAAATAGGAGAACGAAGTGAATGGAGAATATTGCTTATGTACACTTATAAATACATGTTGCGTATTCCTTTGTAATTTATTCCAACAAGTAGAGAAGAAATGTAGGCAAGAATAAGTTAAGAGAGAGAAAATTGAATTTCTTTCTAAATTTTTCTTTATCAATAATATATTTGCAATATAATTTCAAAAGTTCAATTTGAGTGTTATTATTCCGCGTTTGTATTTTTCTATCATAAATCTGATTAAGAGAAATTGTGCATAATTTCCTAACAACTAGTATCGGAGCCCATGGTTTAGGTCTGGTGTCCGGGCTTAGATGAGTACATCCCTCCATGATCAGGTGAAGCCCTAGAAGGTGGCCAGTGGCAGATAGGCAGATGAGTCATAAGAGGTGGAGAGCAAAGAGATGCTCAGTGTTTGACCATGGATTGTGAAAGAGAAGTGATGACCATGGTGTACTCGAGGATAAGAAAAGACTTTCGCTATAGGGGAGGTGGAGGTGGAGAACCATAGTCCTTTATTTGAGGGGAGGATGTTGGGTATAAACAAAGTCCTACATCGGATAAAATAAGAGATGGACATGGGTTTATATACACACACAAGATACCTTCATTGGTAAAAGGCCTTTTGGAGTGGTACCAAAAGCAAATCCGTGAGGACTTAGTCCAGAGCGGACAATATCTTACCAATATGGAGATCTATGTGTGTATGTTGAACTTATGTCTGTGATCCTACTTTATTTATACTAAAGTGTACGTGCATGTTTTGTTTTTCTTCAGTACCATGGAGGGACTAATTTTGGTAGAATAGCTGGGGTCCATATATCACCACTACCTATGATTACGATGCTCCTCTTGATGAATACAGTAATTAAATTTATTTAGACATTAAAAGTTATATATATTATTTGTTTCGTTCAATATAAACTCTTCATTGATCTATACTTTGATCTCTAATCCATTTTTATTGATATGTGTAGGCAACATTGCTCAACCAAAATGGGGTCACCTTAAAGAGCTTCACAGTATTTTGAAGTCTATGGAGGAAACTCTTACAAATGGGAATGTATCTGAGCTTGATTTTGGCAACTATGTTAAGGTAGATGAATGGTGAAAATTATACTTCAACAAAGTCGACAACTTATGTTTTCTTTTTAAGATTAAAAGTTCTAGTAACAATGTGCTTTCAAATTTAAGGCCACCATTTATGCGACGAAGGGATCATCAAGCTGCTTCTTGAGTAACACCAATACCACCATTATGCCACCTTAACCTTCAGAGAAAAGAATTTACAATTCGAGCATGGTCAGTTAGTCTTCTTCCTGATTGTCAGCATGAAGAGTATAGCACTGCCAAGGTTAGAGAAAATTTTAATGCTAGTTTTGTTCATTATGATCAATGAGTATATATGGTTGCTAAGTTTATATTTGCTTAAACAGGTGAATGTCCAAACCTCTGTGATGGTAAAAGAAAGCAGATAAGAAGAAAAAGAATCAATAGCTTTGAAATGGACGTGGAGGTCAGAGAATATTTCTTCATGCTAAAAGTAACATCTCTGTACCTGGACTTATTGATCAAAAACTCATGGCTAGTGATACCAGTGACTATCTTTGGTACATGACAGTGGCCATGTGATTCACGCATTCATCAATGGATAACATACTGGTATTATTTTAGATTCATATATTAATTAACATTGTATTATTTATGTCAAAAATTCATAACCACTCTTTAAATTGAAGCATGGAACAAATACCATAAGTTTGTTCAGTGTCACCGTTGGACTTCAGGTTCTTACTTTACCTTTATGGTTTAAATTTGTATAATAACAATAAATATTTTCCAATATTTTATTTATTTTTATTATACTGATTTATGTTGTGAAAAAATAGAACTATGCACCACACTTTGATATGTGACATTCTGGTCTTGTTGGGCCAATTGAACTGGTGAGTGAGAAAGGTGATGAAACCATTACTAAGGATTTATCATCACACAAATGGCTATACAAAGTTGGATTGAATGGTTGGAACCACAAATTCTTTAGTGAAGACTCGCCTGTCAACTGGAAATCTCAACAATTACCCACAAATAGAATGCTCACTTGGTACAAGGTAATTAATCTTAATGTTTTAAATTACAATAGCTTTTTTTTTTCTTTTAATTATAACTAAAAATCTAATTGATGTGTATGATTTGAAGATTACATTCAAAGCTTCTATAGGGTCAGACCCTGTTGTGGTGTGGATTCTTAAAGGAATGGGAAAAGGTTATGCATGGGTGAATGGAGAAAACCTTGGACGTATCTGGCCTAGTTACTTGGCTGAGGAAGAAGGTTGTAGTGACGAACCATGTGATTATCATGGAGAATACACTGACACAAAATGTGTTACCAATTGTGGGAACCTTACACAAAGATGGTTGGTTTTATGACTATCATGTTAAACTCATTATTGTTTATTTTATAACAATATATTAATTTAATTATGTTTTGAATAATTTAGGTACCATGTCCCTTGCTCCTATTTGCATGATGATGGTGAAAATACTTTGGTATTGTTTGAGGAGTTGGGTGGTAATCCTTTGTTGGTGAACTTTCAAACTGTTGTTGTTGGCAGTGCATGTGGAAATGCATATGAGAACAAGACCTTAGAGTTATCTTGCCAAGATCGTCCAATTTCTAGAATTAAATTTGCAAGTTTTGGTGATCCCAAAGGAGTATGTGGAGCATTTACTAAGGGAAGCTGTAAAAGCAAGAAGAATGCATTATTGGTATTGCAAACGATAAAAGTCTATTATTATATTTGTAATATTTTAGGAAAAATGTATTTTTAACAATTTTTTTTACAACTTTTTTATAACATTTATGTGATAGCTTCTGATTGTGATTGATCCGTTTTAAATATACAAACTAATAAAATAGTGATATATAGTCTATTATAAAAAAAACTATTAAAAAAAACTGTTAACATATCATAGTCCTATCTTTAGTAAGATTATTCTTAGGTGTTAGGTGATAACATGTTGATTTTAATAAATTACATTTTGTTGTGTAGGAATGTGTTGGCAAAAAATCATGTTCAATTGATGTTTCAGAGAAGACATTTGGTCCAACTACTTGTGCAAGTATTGCTAAGATAATTTTTTTTTTAGCATTTTTGTGACAAAAGTGTTTTATTTATACATAATTATAGTATATTTGTCTAATTTCTCCAACATTTTCTGTGACACTTTAGAATGAAAACAACACTATTGCAAAAATATTGTTTAACGTCACAAGTTAGACGTTGGTTAAGGGTAAGCACAACGTATATTGATGACCGGTGACATTTCCGTAAATAAGTTGGCAATATAGGTGTCAGTTAGATGGATCCCCGACATCTATAGTATTTTAGACGTTGGGATTTCTAATCTAATGTCTATTTTTCTGACAGTTAGGTGAAAAGTCATTTCTTTCAGCCTTATAGACGTCAGTTCGGCGCGACCCTGACGTCTATATGGCAGAAATTAATGTTATTTACCAACCTGTCAGACATATAGACATCAGGGCACCTTCTAACTGACGCCTATATGTCTGCCAGGTAGGTCAATAATCACTCTTTTCCGCGTTATAGACGTCGGATCCCGCCACATTGACGTCTATATACAATTCTAGGCGTTCGTTGCCTAAGTAATCGACGTCTATAATCTTACCAGGTATGTGAAAAGTCATTCATTTCCGCCAACTAGACGTCTCATCCCATCAAGTCGACGTCTATATATAACACAAATATTGATTTTTAAATCGAATGGACGTCTTATTAGTCAGGCCACCGACGTATATGCCATTATAGACGTCAGGTTTGTGTCCAACTAACGTCGAATTTCTTGTTAAATAATCCTACGAACCAGTAGTTTGCGAACCAACAGTTTCATCGTCTTCGCCTTTTCTCTCTACTGCACTGCATTTCTAGGTAAGTTTGCTCTCCTTTTAACCATTTAAAGTTGTTTTTACTCCGATTAAAGTAATCTTTATTGTATTATCTCTCATTTGAACCGATTAAAATGAGTTCTCGTTATGTTTTAGTGCGATTTTTTGTTGTGTCTATGGGTAGCCTAGTGCACCTTCTCCCTTTGCTAGTTTCCTCGTAAGGAAAACTTGCATTTTTTGGATCTCTTATGACATTTCAACCCAAAGACGAACGTGAGTTGTTGCTTATGTCCATTCCGACCGCCAACGAAAAAGAATACGATGAGAATACACCGTATTCTTTTTCGTTGGCGGTCAGAATGGACATAGACAACGACCCAGGTTCGTCTTTGGGTTGAAATGCCATAAGAAATCAAAAAGACACAATTTTTTCTTACGAAGAAACTAGCAAAGGAATGAGGTGCTACTACGCTACTCAAAGACACGACAAAAACTGCACTAAAACACAATGAACACTTCATAAACGTCGATTAAGGTAATGACCGACGTCTATAGTGCCCATAGACGTCGATTAATGCAATGTTTGACGGTTTTATAGACGTCGAACATGTCACTGGTTGATGTCTAAGATGCCCTAAGACGTCGGTTAGTGCAATGTCTGATGTCTTTATACACGTCGTTCTTTGCACTTAACTGACGTCTATAGCGACGTCACGCCTGCAGAAATCCGACGTCCCATTAACGTCACCCGTAAAGAAGTCAGTTCGAAAAGTGACGTTAAAATCCCAAAATAACTGATGTTTAAAGTCCTTTCTACACTAGTGCAAACAAATGATTTTAATTTTGAGTAACAAATTTCACTATTCCATACTTACACTTCAAATTACATATATTTTACGTAATTAAAATTATTAATATTTTTTCTTAAAATAAATAAAAGTATAGAATGTTTATTTTCTGCTAATAACCCTATAAATAATAAAAAACAAATATCACAGTTATATATATATATATATATATATATATTATTAATATTATTATTACCTATATCCTTAATTGTTTTAATAATATTTTGTATATTATCTCATATTTATGAATGGAATGAAGCAGTGAAATGGATTCTAATGACCTCTAACCAGTTAATCAATAACATACTAATGATTGAAATGATAATTATTTTTAAGGTTGGATTGGTCATTCAAATAGTCTATATATTCCAGGTTTGATATTTTAATTAGGGTGGAATCAATATTAACAAAATTACTTGTATAATTATATATTTTATTTTTATAAAAAAACAATAATAAATTTATTGGTTTTAATATTTAAGATATATATGATTTTAAAAAAAATATATGTACATTATATTTAAGTTTTTAATAATACACGTCTATTTTATTAATAATAACAATTCCTAAAGTAAATAATAAAGTGAAAAGTATTTCAGATGATTTCTCCAAATGCACCTACTTTGATTGTTTTTTTTTAATGTGGAGGAAAATAAAAACTTAAAATTATGGGAAAATAAACTAAATAGTTAATTAAAATATTAAGTTTAAATTTTAATTATTTTGAGAGAAATAATCAAATGAAAAAAATAATTTATGATTTTTTAAATATAATATGAAATTCAATTTGTTATTATTAATTTTTTGAAAAATTAAAATATTACAAAAATATTTATAATCAATAATCAGTAATATACAACAATCATAATAATGTTCTCAAATTTTAATTTGTATTTTGCTTCTGATTAATTTTCCTTTACAGACCATTATTATGATAACAAAATTTATTCTAAAAATTATATTACAAAAATAAAAATTATTCATCCTTAATTTTGTTATTGTTTATTTATATAATGTTAATATTTTTCATTTATTTTTTTAAAAAATATTTTTCTCATTTAATTTTAATAGTTAGTTTTTTATAATTTTTTTTCTTAAAAAAAACCTCTTCCTCAAATAGTCGAATTCTGAAATAGTTCATGATATCGTACATCCAAAAATTAGTTAAGAATTCGATTTTTATCCATTTAGAGAAATAATGTTCTTATGATTTTATTTGAAGATATTTAAAAAAAATAAACTTTATTATTTATGATGAATTTTGGAGATATTAATTTTATAATATATTTAGAATAAAATTTATTATATAATATTTCAATACATCTAGTTGGAGAAATAATGTTTGAAAAGATTTATTTAAAGAATTTTGTTTTAAAAGAGTTTGGAAAAAATACTCTTATTTTTCGTCTGAATATTAATTTTAAAAATAAATTAAGCATAAACTAATTCCCAGTAGAAAATTTTATTATGATTCAGGTAAAAACTTTTAAGAAAAACAATGAGAGTTTAAAAGTCGAAATGGATTTTGGTGAAACTTGAAGACGGGTCTCAACATTTAAGGCGAAGAAGATCCGTTTCGGGCAGAACAGGGCATCTTTTTCTTTCTGCTGTTGAGACAAAGAGAGAGTGAGAGAAACTCATAGAAAATTCTCGAAGAAGCTTCTTTTTTATTTTTTCATTTTGAGTATTTTTTATTTTCTTTTTTCATTTTAGGGTTTGAGAACTGGCACTGGGCAGCGATGTCGAATCATCACCGTTCTTCCTCTAAGAACGGTCTACCACCTCAAGAACTTCTTGATGATCTCTGCAGGTCTCGCATTTTCTTTTTCTCGGTTTTTGTTTTCTTGCCTCTCTGTTTCGTTTCCCAGAAAATGCAGGAAAATAGGGCATTGAAACTTAGGGAACTTTTTAGCCTTTGTTTTTTTAATTTAATTCTTGAATTGTTCTGATTTTCGGTTCCTTTTAGCACACATTATCAATATTACACATTTACACTTTAAGCCTCTAATTAATAGTACCGTCTTACCTAAAGAATTGGTAATACTGTCAGCTGGTGACTTTTGAATATTTTTTTTTAATTATTATTACTATTATTGTTTGATGAATGTATGGTTTGAAGGTTTTGGAAGATTTTCGCTGTGTCGTCAATGTAATTTTGGATTGTAAGAATATGAGTTTGAGTATGATAGTAAATTAAGCTTTAAGCAGCATATGATGGTTTCTTTTCTGTTGCTGTTACTTGCTACACTGCTATACTATTTTTGTAAGAGAATAATCTGCTGGATATTTTTTCTTTTCTTAATCTCGGATTACTCACTATCAGCATAATGAAAGTGTTTTCTGCTATTGCAACTGTTCAGTTTTTTTTTTTTTTTAAGTTTTTTTAGTTCTAATAATATTATAACAGTTGATGATCGTTGAAATGAACTGCCATTTATAGATATGCAGTGAGAGGTTTATTATATTCTGTGATGCTGCGTCCTCCAACTCTGTAACATTCGGAGTCATTGTATTCGTGTTCCTTCCTTTTTGTTGTTGACTCTAATTGTGTCTTTCTATGTTTGTTTTGTTCCTTTCTTAATAAGACATTTTTCATGTTATATTGCAGTCGCTTTGTGCTAAATGTGCCAAAGGAAGATCTTCAGTCTTTTGAAAGGATCTTGTTTCTTGTGGAGTATGCACATTGGTTTTATGAAGATAACTCTGTAGAAAATAATCCATCTCTGAAATCATTAAATCTGAAGGAGTTTACTTCTTTGTGTATCCTTAATGTAACTGTTTTGTTTTCAGTCTTTCTGTTTACAGTAGCCGAATGTAAGTTTTTCATTCTTGTTCCTTTTGACCATAAGAGTTTATGAATAACTTTTTCGTGCTCTAGTTTCTTTTATAGTTTTCATTAATTAACAAGGTAACAATAGTAAACTGTTTGTTTTATTTTGAACATGGGGATGGAGTACAAGTATGCAAGTAGAGGAAATGAATGGTGCATGGAAATTCATTCCTGTAACAAAAACACCCAATTTTTTTTGCTAGGTAGGATTAGGTCAATGGATCAAACAATGTCACAATTCTTTAGTGAAGCTTGTGTGTTCCTAACTCAGATTTGTAAGACATTAAACTTGGTAGGAATTTAGTTGCTTCTCAAGCTTTCATGTTCAATTCTACTCCTTTGCCATCTATTGTAATATATGAACCCAATATTGGAAAACAGGGAAAATGTAAATTTACAGTGTTTTCACACTCCAGTTTTGAGGAAACCTGCATAGTTTTTGTTAGCTTATTTTATATGTCTAAACATGAAATTTAATGTCTACATTAATGGGAAGCAAACTGCTTGTGGAAAATTATCTTTGCATGAACATGGCACAAAAAGATGTTGACACGATCCCATCTGGAATTCCTGTGCCCCCTTCATCGCTTTTTTTACATAATTTTTTTTTTGTATTACTAGTTGAGCTCATCATTGAGGGTTGTTTTATGCTCAGCTTGTTGGCCATGCTCACATGCATGCTTGTGCATCAACACAGGCAATGATAATTATTTACGCAATGATTCTTGGAACCTTGTTGTTCTTTGATTACATTGTTTGACCTGATGAAAGAAGGCTATCATTATTTAATGTACTTTGTAGACATTATTAGGCACAATTGTTTTGGCTTTACCTAAAGTAATGCTAGTCATCGGTAGTGTCATATACTCTCTTTCAACTTCAATTTATATATTAGATGCCATATTCCTTAACATTTAGAAGTGTTCAACAGTTGTGATGTTTTAAAGCCTTACGTGGCCCATATAGATGATATTTTCAAGGACTTCACATCCTATAAGGTTCGAGTTCCTGTAACTGGGGCAATAATTCTTGATGAAACATATGAAAGGGTAAGCCAAGAATAAGCACTTTCAATGACTTATTTTTTGCTTTCTATAGTGAGAAAATTACTTTGTTTTCTAGTGCTGGGGCTGTCTTCTCTGTGGTATGTTTTGGTGTGTTATTACTGTAATCAGTGTGTATGAACGTGGTTACTCTCTGTGTGATAGATTTTGCGTTATTATTTATTTTAAGAAACAGGGGGGCTAATAAAAACCATTCATACAAAAGATATAAAGGCTAACAATCAATATGGAAATACAATTGTAGTAGAAAAGGAAATAGGTTTGGTAGGAACTCTCGTATTAGTTAATATAAAAAGCTGTCAGTGGCATTTCTTTCATTGGGTTGTTAAAATTCAGTAAACATTTATGCTCCATAGTTGGCTGTTAGGAAGATCAATGTTGCCAGCTGGTTGATGTTAAAATGATTAATGCTTATAGACTTTTGATGTGGGGACAGGAAAAGCCATAGCCTTTTGTAGGTCATAAGGTAGCAAAATAATTCAGGAACCCCTACACTTGGAAGATGAAGTATTTCTTTCTGCTCAGTATTCTTAATGTAGTGACTTGGGTATGGATGATCTTCATTATTCCAGTTGGTTAACTTCATTTGAAAAACAGGATATTATTTGTTTGAGTGGGAGATATAATTTATATCATTAGTTGTTTATATTTAGCTTTCACGTGACATATAGAGCTTTAGGAGAGAGTTGGTCCATATAAAAAATGCCTCTAATCTAGTAGTTAAAACTAAGAGTGCTGCAATTTCTCTTGTATGAAGGGACATGCAAATGATATAATGAAGCCAGTTATACTCATACACCAACTAAAAATCTGCTTTGAGGGAAAGTTGCGCCATGTTCAAAGGCAAACAAATTAAAGAATAATTTTGCAAAAGAATTTTTAGGGTGATGAAATATCACAGTTAGAGATGGCATGTATAATTCCACTGAAGATCTTTTCAACTATCAACTGATACAATAGTTTTGAAGATTCCTTCAGAGTTACTTATTGTGTTATCTTGACCATGTTTTTACGTGCCTGCTGTTGACAGTGTTTGCTAGTAAAGGGATGGAAAGGTTCAAGTTGGAGCTTCCCTCGTGGCAAAAAGAGCAAAGATGAAGAAGATCATGCATGTGCCATTAGAGAAGTAAGAATGCCACGCTTTCTCAGTCTTGTTTTAGTGGGCCATTTTTTCCTTGTGCGCTTGGATTGTAGGTGTAAAAAGGATACTTGCCTGTTCATTGCAAAATTGATATGTACTGTAAAATCTATAATATTAATTGGCTAATTCACGTTTTATTACGAGTCATGGCTTAGTTTTCCCTTTTTGTTTTTGTGGTTGGTGCAGGTCATGGAAGAAACCGGTTTTGATGTTTCAAAACTTCTTAACAAGGATGAATACCTTGAAGTTATCTTTGGGCAACAGAGAGTGAGGCTTTACATTATTGCTGGAGTAAAAGATGATACATCATTTGCTCCGCTTACCAAAAAGGAAATCAGTGTATGTGATTCTTTGCAATTTTGCTTATTCTAAGTTTTATGTTGTTGGAGATTGTACATCTATCTGAAATTGATGAGTGATATGACTAGAATAGTGTACAAGTTGGGGGTAATCCTCATTTCGTGAATATTTGCTTTTGGGGTTAAGTTAGACCAAAATTCAAAAATTCTATGATGATATCAAAGTCTATTCTAGTAATTATTGGCGGGTCTAGCGGACCACCTAGTGTTGGACCACATATAGATGTTTAGTCTTGCTATCTTTCATCCTTGATGTCACATCAACTAGTACTATGGTCAAAATATATAATATGTGAGGGCAACTCTCACTTCTTGAAGTACTTTTTGGGGTTGTTGGGTCAAAATTCAAAACTCAAAAACTGGGTGCTTAACCTTATAGTTATCTTTAATACTTATACGATAGGTTAAGGTAAAATGAGAAATTTCGTTAGACTATAAAGGAAGAGTATGATTTGCGGATGATAAGTATACCACTTTTCAAATAGTTACTTCCTAGTTCATATTATTCGCTTTTGAAGTGCCTGACAAGAAGATAGAGATAAAGGAAGAAAATATTGAGATTTGGGATCATAGACTATCGAATTAGGAAAAATATTTTTTAGAATCCAAAACAAAACTATATTTAAAATACAAATAAACTAATTTGGAATTATTGATTTTCATGTAGGCAAGTTTGTTGCAGTTGCAACTTTATTTAGTATTTGCAGCCCATTTAGTTACATTGTCCTCAAAGTCATGTGAAACTAACATTGTTTTCAATCTTTTTTTCAAAAACTGACATCAAATGTAGTCATGTTGTTACATTCTATCTGTTAGCGTGCACCATTATTGCTTCTAATTTGAATCTTTATTACTTTGAATTCTGGATTTATTTAATTGAATTTGTTGTGGGTGAGAACTTTCCATGATATTAGTTTTCTTTGCTCTTGGTTAAATTTTATGGTAAAATTATCACCATGTGATGGGCAACTGTAGGTGATCAAAATGCTGAGAAACTGTTATTTGTGCAGGAAATTGCATGGCACCGGCTTGATGACCTCCAACCAGCAACTGATGAAGTGATATCTCGAGGGATCACTGGCCTTAAGCTTTATATGGTGGCCCCTTTTCTGGCGTGAGTACACATGCATATGATTTTGATAGTTTCAGTGAATGCCCCGTGTATTGTTGAAGTTAAAAAAGATTCACTGCTTTCATGCAGATCATTGAAATCATGGATTTCTACCCACCAACCTGCTATGGCTCCAAGGCCTGATTTGCCTCTTAAAGGTTGGTCCTATTTCACCCAAAATATGTTTGGCTATATCAGTTATCTTATTGTTTAAATGCGTGAGTACGTTGGATGAATTTTAGTTACTCAATGCTTGGCTGTGTTGGGATGGTTTAATTTCTCATTATGTTGCACTGCATAGTATATTATGTACATCCCAGTCTTACAGCCCCAAATGTTGACCAATGATTTTAAATTTGAGTGCATTTGGCTTGAGAAGTTTGATCGTTAGTATTGCATTTTGTTAGCTAAGGTTTAGGGAAGATTGTGTATATTCATTGTTAGGAAGGTCTTTTCGGTACAGGATTTGTCAAGTGGTTCAAAGGGAAAATCAACTATGGATGAGCTTGTATAATGTTGCTTATTTCGAATTTAGTACCGCAATGCATGCTAGTATTTTTTAATCATCTAATGCATGCCTAGTTTGACCCATGTACATTTTCCAAACTGCACATTCTTCTTACATTAGTCAGGAGTGCTAACAATCTGTTAAATTGTTTTAAGGAATTTGCGTGTGGAAAGCAAAACACAATTCTATTGGAAGTAGCTCCACAGTAGTGGATAACCAGCCTACAAAACCTGAATCTGATTCTCACACCCATGATGTGGGGCCTGGCAAGAGCTTTAGGAATTTCAGATTTGATACTGCCTCAATTTTACAAGCAATGGAAGCTTCCTTTTCTTCATGAAAGTTCAGCAACCTTCCTGTAAAGTTTCCTGTACCTGAATTGATTTCACCAATTTCACCTGAACCCAAAGTTGGTAGTATTCACTCGAGAAACCAAAGCTGGTAGTGTTCACTCTCCACTCCAATTAGGAGGTTGCTGTACATCTTGTTCCTCGAGTTGTCTGGTTGAATGAGTATTATGTACATTATGTATAGGAAGTATTTTGTACCTAAATAGTATTTTTCTTAGTCACTGTGGTGTTATCTGTAAAACTAGAGAAAATGTTCAATGTATAAGTTATGCTTCTCCTTCCATTAGCACTTATCCATACCCGGTCTCAGAGGGAATGAAACCGATGGTAATATGCCATTATAAATCTTAACAAAGTGGCTACTCTATGATGGAAGGAGGAATCATCTTCATCCTCTCGATTTCCTCTACAGCAGAAATCAAGATCATACATTGTGTTTTCTCTCCTAATTGGTTCTTGTGTAATGATCTATCAAGGGCCGAGAGGTTGCAGATAATGGCAGGAGGAAAGTTGGCAGCAGAGAATCCAAATGTGCAAGTGACTGATAGATATCATTAGTCCTCCCTAAAATACATGGAATTAGGCCTAAGGTTTTGGGATCAATATTAGCTCACTATTATTCTAATGTCATTTTTTTGTAATTTCTTGTCTCAAACTAGATTTGTTTTTAAAAAATATCCTTGATGGAAACATGTTTCCTTTTTCTTATGAACGTACGACATAAATTAGTTTATGTTGTGTACAGACAACTAACACAAAAGAAGCATCTTTTTCCTTAGATTTTTTTATGAATACAACAATTTTTCTTAGGAGTTACTTGAAAGCTTGATTCCATTGTGGTAATGAATTATATAACAAAATTATTTCTGATTGTAGTTAATTCGAAATACAAGATGCTTATTCTAGAAGCTATCTTTTAATAATAGTTAAATTAAGGTTTAATTGCTTTTTTGTTATCGGTCGGTTTAGTTGTGTGTTAAGTTTGTTTATCTTTTTAAAAAAGTTCAATTTCATCTAAACTTAGATTAAAAATGTCAATTTCATTCAAATCCACATTTGGATGTGCGAGGTCTGCGAGTAGGCACCCGTAGCTGTCATGTGCAAGGCTAATGTCGTCGCCCTCTACATCAGGTGCGACTCTGACATCCACTATGCCAACCCCCTCGCGCACCGCCATGACCGTGTCCTTGTTGAGCCTTTCTTCGACTCTGTCGACTCCATCATCAAGGCCTCCATCGCTGCCTCCTTCGGCTTCATAGTTCCTTCTGATTGCGCCACTGTTGCTTCTAATGCATGCGCACCCAACAACCCCGACGCCGCTGTCTGGCTCATCCCCAACCCTAATTTCGGGTCGAAATTCATGGACGCCCTTGACATCAAGTCCAAGGAGATCTTCTACTCAGAAATGGACCCTTTCCTCAACTCTGATTACTCAAACTTTTTCCACAACAACAACTCCAAAAACGACAGTGTCGTTCTAGTTCAAACCAAACCTTCCCTCATCAATAACCACCAACAATCAGAAAGTTGTTTCGACATCGATTTTTGCCACACCAAACTCCCCTTCTTTAATTACCCATCCCAATCTCTCAGCCAAAGCGTGAGTACTACCACCCAGTAACGAATTCGAAATATTATGTATAAATTTTTGCTCTTCCAATGAATTGACTCGAGAATTAAATTATGTAACAGGTTTCGTCGTCATTGCTTGATGTTGAAGTGGCGCCAGACGGGAACACCGTGTCGGAGATATCGTACTCGTTTGGTTGAAACAGTTTGGAATCGAGTGGTATTGGTTTGTTAGGAGTAAGTGGAGGGCAAGGGGTGACTTAGTTGTGTGGGATGGAACGTGAAGTGAGGGTGCTGCGATACAGAGAGGAGGAAGAATCGAAAGTTTGAGAAAACCATTCGATATGCATCGCGAAAGGCTTATGTGGAAACCTAACCCAAGATAAAAGGATCGTTCGTGAAGCGAGCAGAAATTGACTCTGATTTGGAGTAGAAATTGACTATGTTGGACAGTCCATACGGCGTGGTGTCATTGTTTTAGTTACTGGGTATAAAAGAGGGAACTAGGGATGACAACGGGTTGGGTACAAATAGTGTTTATCTGCAATCCGATCTGACAAAAAAAAATTCACTTGTTATTTGATTCGCTACTCGTACGAGTATCCGTTTAAAAAATATCCACAGAAATTTTAAAACCCGCGAATATTCACAAATATTTTAAAAAATATATATTTTTATAAATTATTAAAATAAAATTTAAATAGAATTACAAAAATAATATATAAAATATAATATACATTAAATTAAATATAAATTAAAATTTAATTTTTGTTTTGATTGAATTGGTCTGATGGGCAGTCGTGTTTCTTTGCTTTGTTCTCTTTTAATCTTCAATCTTTATTGAGAATGTTCTCATTCACTCCGATGGGTTGTTGACGTGCAGAAGACACTCCGACGCTCAAGATATAAAAATGTCTAAATTTTATTAGGATAGAAGAGGAAGATTGTACCTAGACACCAATTGTATATTTATAGAGCCTATGACAGGCAAGTCCATTGATTAACCATTGATGCAGTATATTTTTAGGCAATCAAATCCAATAATCAATAATTAATATCGTATATTCTGTAAATAGTATATTTTGTGAAGAGAACTATTAATTAGTGCAGTATAATAATCAATAACGAATACCGTATATTTTGTAAGGAGTAAGACAATCTGACCTATTACTATCGGTTAATTGTCCATAAATGACAATTAATTCCGATCAATATACTTTATATAGTACAATTTTAATTAAATTTAACCTTGTAAAATATAAATGAATGTTAATTTTAATTAAATTTAACTTAATAAAATAAAAATTAAATTTTTATTTTTATTTTTTGCGGGTAGCGGATATTCGTGGATACGGATAATATAATACTCGCACCCAACCCGTTTATAAATAGGTATTAAAATACCTGTTATCCGCGGATTTCGGATAGTAAATATCCACAAGTATCAACTATTCGTCACGGATTTTATTCGCAGATATCCGCGGATACGGATTGTTTTGCCCGTAGAGGGAACGATGGTGGGATGGTGCATGAATCTTGTGTTGGGAAATCTTATAATAATGATTAGTTATTATGTGGGATTGATTATTAGGGAAAAATGTGAAGAATCGGTACAAACGTTATTCTTACCTGGAACGCGATGGGAAAGGTTGTTGTATTAGGATGAAGGAGAAAGGCCCGTTTTATTTTTAAAGAACTAAGGGGTTGCATCTTCATCTTCACCGAATTAGAATATGTACTTTTTCACTACCTTGCACTATCAAACAATAATATCAAGATATATTTAAATGAAAATTAATCATTTTATGCTGCAAAAAACTGACAAAAAAACTGTTGTGTTCAGAAAAGCAAAGGAGAGAGAAAAAAAAAAGTTTATGTCGTTTTTATTTATTTAACAGAAGGGATTTAATTCAGACAAATTTTACAACGTTTAGATGAAATTGACACTTTTAAACTAAGTTTAGACGTAATTGAAACTTTTTTATAAGAGTAACAAACTTGATATACTCTAGCCAAATCGAAAATAAACGAAGCAATTAAACTTTAAATTAATTATAATACAAAGTCATTTCCTTGAGAGTCTAGTCATTAAAAAAATAGTCGAAAACATGTTACTTAGATACATACAGATTGAGGACGAAACAACCCGAATTATTGGAAGTATACAACGAACATTAGTACAAGATAACATTTTGTATATGCACTCACACTATAACATAATGTTATATATGTTATTATTTTAATATTTATATTGCAAAAGCTGTGCCATTCTTTTTGGAGAAAATTTTGAGCTTGGACCGCAAGTCTTTGACTTGGAGATTTTCCAACTGGTGCTAACGTCTTTCTTCCGCAAGCTCCATGCACAACGTTCAAATGTTGTTGCCAATGTTAATAATTTTGGGTGCAACGTTCAATTTTTCTTTGCACGTTCATTTATTTTATTAAAAATAATTTATTTTAATAGAAGATATTTTAGATGTTTTGGATAATGGGTCTGGTCCATGAGCTCTATAAATAGAGCACCTCCTCCACTCCAAAATCATTAGTTCTCTCATTCTCTCTTCTTTTTCTCTCATTCTCTTATCATTCTCCCCTTTCTTTTATTTCTTAAAATATTCTAGGTATTTTATTTTCTCTTTAAGAGATCCTTGCTAGCTCTGAGATCCTCAGAGATTGTTCTGAGAAGTTCCCGTTGTATCCTGGGGGGCTTGCGCAATACATTGCGGATAAGTCCTTAAGGACAGTGACTCTACACGCCTCAGGAAATTTTGTTCGGGATTCTGTCAGCTTTTCTACAACAATATACGACGAGATATATATATATATATATATATATATATATATATATATATATATATATATATAAGTTAAATCAGTATTACACGAGCTAACTAACAGATTATATAACTTGAGTGTACTCTACATCGCATCCCAATCAATTATCTTTTTTCGCTGACTTGAGTTTTGTTTAATAAATTATTGAAACTGGTTGACTAACATATTAATGAATTTCAAATCCCATCTAACTAATATATAATAAAGTACCATCAAATTTCGTTTGTCTCAATTTTTTAAAATTGTTCAAATCCTAAAAATTTTTTGTTAGCTTTTGTATCATACGGCCCTCCCAGCTCGAGGAACCCTACGACCCTCCCAGCTCGAGGAACCAAATGGCCACCATGTCGATTACTCAGGTCGACCACCCAGGGTCGGTCTAACACTACCAGGCCGACCGCATGCACCCGACCTACCACCCAGGGCCTTCCATCCAAGGTCGACCAACCAATCGAGCGTCCGGGTCACCCATCAGATTGACAACCCTAGCCAACCACATGGTTGGGTTAAAACGAAAATAGCTCATTAAAGCCCCTAATGGAGGATAAGACGTGATTGGGCCATCATCAGGCCCACAAAATGTAAAAGCCCATTACAACTTGTATAAATAGAGATCTCAGGTATGTCTTCAAGGTAGATTGCACTCGCTGCACATTATGTATTACTCTCATCTCTTGATATTACAGTTCGGTTACTGACTTGAGCGTCGAAGTTCCTTTGGCAGGTACCCGCCCACCCGGTCTAGAGAACGAGGAGGGAGAACCAACTTGGAGCACGAGGAAACAGCAAGAGACCGTCCAGCCTTCAACATGTGACCACCCTTCCTTCAGCAGACCGTTCAGCCTTCCAGACAAGGAAAAATGTCCAGTCTCCATCAACCTTCCGGCCTTTCACACCTCATGGAACGCTCCAGGACTCTTCATCCTGTCTTTAATACTCGGCATCACTTCAAACAACTTTCAATTTTGTTCCTTCTAATTATATATTAAATAATTTAAGGGTGTAAAGTAACTAGACTTCACTAGAATTCTGGGTGTGTTTTCTGGCGTGGTGTTGAGTTAAAGCCAAGAATCGGATTTTAGATTTTAAAATCCGATTTTGTTTTTCGGATCCAAAGTCAGAACCAAATGGACATCGAATCTATTGAGTTTTTTGAGAGTGTAGAGTCATCGAACTTTGTGTGTATATTCGAATTCGGTAATTGCTCTCCGATTAGAAAAATCCACCAGATTTTGTGTTTAGGTTTATGTAATCTGATTGATAATCACTACTGAATCCAGCTAACAAAACCGAATTTCAAAATCCTTTTAACGTACCTTTATATAGATTTTGTAATCTGATTCTTGTTTAGCTTTAAAGCTGCATGATTCATTTGAGTGCTTTAGTGTGAAATAAGTGTGGCAGGTCCTCTTTGGGTGGCTAATGAAGATGACCTCGTAAATAACCCTAACCAGCTCACCATTTATGAGAGGTTCAGCCAGTAGATCCAATTGTTGTTACAAAGGAGGTCACCAAGGCTAGGAGGAGGGGCGGAGCCTAGGAGTTACGAGATGTTGCCTCTATAAAGGCATCCAAGTGACAATATTTCCAGAGGGTCTTCTTAACACCAAAATAACATCAAAAAGAGGGGAGTACATAAGTGTAGCCCAAAAAAAGAATAGTTACGAAAAGGAAGATAAAAGTGATGATTTTGTCATTGAAATGAAGCCCAATAATTAACATTATCAAACTTTCCCAAACTTAGAACTTTGATAGTCCTCAAGCAAAAGGTAACTCCGCCTAAACAAAACAACTCAACTACAATGGTCTATAAACTCAAGAAAGTAGTTTCAATCAAAGAAAATAAATCAATTATGCTTGTTCATCATGGAAAGACCACTTAAGAGATAATAAAGCCTTAGTAAACCAGGCTTCAACTATGGTACTGACAAGTCAAAGATTACAAAACAGATGCAAAAGTTTTATAAGGGATCAATAAACATGGCAAAGCAAATGCTTTCCTTAAATGCATGAAACTATTCCTCACCAAAGAAGTGTTTCACTCAAGCTCACGATGTATAAGGATGTGTATCATTCTCTCTACCATCACAATGTTACACAAATCAACTTTTCCCTTCGTTTAAACCAAAATAAACACATTTACAAGCAAGTTAGCATCACAAGGACTTTCATGACTTGTAGTGTGGTTAGGATAAGATGGAAATTTCGTTTTTCTAAATACAAAGCCACTTGAGCTAAGAGAGAAAACACATCAAAACATGATATATCACAAGTCTCTCTTTTGATTCATAATTTAATAAACCAATTCCCAACTTATTTCCTAACTTTCATTCATCAAATTCCTTTTCTTTTTTTCTTTTTTTCTTCTTTTTCTTTCATTTTGTTATATTTCTTAATGCTCTCATATAAAATGAACTCCCCCAAACTTTAAACTATTCTCCTGCACCTTAAATGAATGTTATGCTCAATTCAAGGTAAAGAGGTCAAGGATTTTTCATTAACTGAAGGTTCTAAGAATAAGGAACATTTTCTTTATGGTTCAACGGTTTGCATTGGCTTATTTGGCTAAAAAACGTAAAAGAGGTAGAAGAAAAAGATGGCATTGATCATTTGTAACAAGCATGTGAATGATTGAAAAAGAGAAACTTAGATAGAATCAACTATGATCCAAAGTGATAACATTCAACAATAAATTTGAGGCACAACATTTTATAGGTTTACTCAAGCTTCCCAAATCTATTAAGCATAATGCCAAGAATATTGGCCATAATCAAAACCAAACATCTATCTAAACAAATGAGAGCAACTACAATTTTAAGCTCAACCAACATCATCTCAAACAAATTTTCAAAGTAATTTACAAAGATAAAGAGTAAAGACAAAGGATTTTGATTGAAATCAAGCGCAAAAATGATTCACTCAAGTCACCAAACCATTTGCAAAAGAATTATCTAACTAGGCAAGTTCAAAAATAAAACTAGAACTAAAATAAAATTTAAATACTAAAAGTAAATAAAGCAAGAATTTCAAACTCAAGACTATTCACAAAAAGAGTCATGCAAAAGAATGACACTTTGCAGCTCTAGCATTCATGAAACATTATCTTCACTTCCACTTAAGGCATCCTCCTCCTCATAGCAATCATTACTCCACCTCCCCATCAGTAGGAGCCTGACCCTTAGGCCATGCGACTCGAGCATTAAATTCTTTGTGTGAAATGGTGCTCAACTCTAACATGACTCAAAGGTTGGCCAACAATGGTTTTGAATCTTTTTGTCCCTGAGGAAGATGTAATCCTGCAAATAGTAAGCTTAAAGTAAAAGTTGTATCCCATGGTTAACAACTAGAGAGAAAAGCCAACTAAGACACTAAAAGGAATATGTACAAGATTGCAGAACAAAGAAAAACACAAAACAAACAACAAATGTTTGTCAGGCCAGAGGCCAGATTTTCCTCTGCAGTGCTACCGCTCAATGCCCACATACCACTATTGGGCGGCGTATTAGAAAAACAATGTAGAACTAGATTTACTGGTACGACGTTGAGTAATGGAGCTCTAGTGGCCAATTTGTTTGGCTAACGCTAGGCAAAACAGGGCGCAACTGAGCGGGAATGCTGCAAAGTGTGTGATTTTCAAAGTTTTGGCCTCTCAAACTATGAACAAAGGCACACAACACTAAAACACATGCACTCAATTAAAACCAATCAAAAACTAACCTAAAACACACATACAAACCACACTTACAACATCATAAACTTATGCAATACATGAATGCAAACAAAGGCATAAACACATATTATACGAGTCACAAATGAACATACAAACATAACATGACACAACAACCACAAAAAAAAATCAAAGAAAAGAGTTAAGGTGGCCTCCTAGGAAGTGCTTGTTTAACGTCATTAGCTTGATAGATGAAGCGATGAGGCGCAATTGTTGTTGTTTGTATGCTCTTTTCTTCTCACCAACATGTCTTGAACCAATTCTAGCCACCAACTAAGCTTCCTAGTACAAGGAACTTCCATTTTCGCCTTCCACTACTTTGACATCTTTAAACACTCATAACCTAATTTGATCAACTTTGGCTTGCAAGGCTTGAGTTCTTTGCTTCCCATCAAAGAATAGTGGTGACAAGGCTTCCTTTTTTGCTTCAAAGCACAAAAAAAGCAAGACACAGGGAAGGGAGAATGTGGACTGCTTGTTGTGCTCATGCTTGTTGCCTCCCCATGCCACTATTTTTCATTCAGTCTCAGGATGTGTTAGTGATGATTTAAAAATATGACCCTCTTTGAAAGGATGCTACCTTGCATACACTTAGAGAACAACATGGCTAAAGCCACAAGTAAGCCTAATTCAATTTAAATAACTATTTATAAGAAAAGAATGAGTTATGTACATAGAGAATAAAGTCTAAATAGGTTAGAAATCGCTCAATAGTCTAGTATTGACCACGAGTTCCCAACAATGGTGCTAAAAACTTATTTATTCATGGACAAGTGTACTGAATCGCTCAAGTAATATAAAATGGTAAGTTCAAGTATCGTTTCTTAAGAGACTCGTGTATTACTAGATAATTGTACGATTAGTAACTCATATAGACTGAAGAATAAAATATTATCTACAAGTAAATAAATAAACAAAGAATTCAAAGGTGGACTTTGGTAGTTTGAGGCACTTTGAAGATGGGAAATATAAAAAAATGATATGGAATGCCAAGTTAAGCGTAGAATTCACATGCTTCAGTCTCGTGAACCTATAGAAACATCTCCTCTCCATCAAACACTAAAGTCAACCTATTAAAACACTCAAACCCTAATCCCTTAAATGAAAGAGTCTAGGTTTTCTCACTAAGAATCAATCCCTTAGACAAATAGCAAACAAACCCACATTAAGATCTAAAGTTTAAGATAACTAATGATTCAAGTTTCATTCCTAGATATAAGTTCCATTATATCTCTTATTTTAAACCTAAGGTTCACTAGATTCTTTTCAAAACCTAACGAATCCACGTATCCAGCTATCCACATTCCTATTTCAAACAAACATTAAAAGTATAAACAAGAAATTAGTATATAATGAAAGACGCATATATACTTTAATTCACAAAAGCCCATAGACTAAATAATTGTTTTGACTCTTGAATCCAGAAAACAATACCAAATTTCAAAATCTGATACACACAAGATTTCATAATCCAATTCTTGTATGGCTTTAACTCAACCACCTCAAAACCACCACGCTAGAAAACGCACACCCTCTTTTCTAATGATGTTTGGATTTTGAAATTTGATGACTCTACACTCTTACAGTATTTAATATGTAATTAGGATGGGACAAAATGAGAAGCTAAAGAAAATTTGGAGGTACAAGAAGAAAACAAATGGGGTGCAGGAATTGTAAAAATATGTACAGTTACACTCTAAGAGAAGCCATTTAACAATAAAAAAACAGCAGGTGTAGGTATATAAATTTCAAGATATATTAACGTAATTTATTTTTTATTTTAAAGTAAATTTTCCTACTTTTTTAAGTTTTCATGATCCAACCTAAAGTAATCCAGTCTAATTATAATTGGCTAGAATTAGATGGCTTGATAAAAATAATAAAACTAACCTGATTTGGGTAAGGTGAAAAATTAGATTAAATATCAACTCAAATCACTTTTACTCAAAAAAAAAAAAAAAAACAAAATCCTTATATAATATGATATCTAGGCCGAGCGGTTATGAGAAATAACCGATCGTGTATCCCCTGTAATAGTGCTGGTTAACCAAGTCAAACCAAGTTAAGTGATATTGGACCACAATTGGACCAACATTTAAATTGGGCCGGCATTTAAGTTATTGGACTAATAGTCTGCCAAAGATAAAATAATCAAAGATATCTGGTTAGAAGATGTTGATAAAGCTCTTTATGAGCAACCAACCGGATTCTAAGGGTAAATCTGTTTAAGGTAAAATTTGTTTATATTTTATTGGGTTTGTGATAATTTATAAATACAGGGCCAAAGCTAAATGTCACTTCCATTCACACTTCAACCTTACTTAGAATACTCTACAGTGATAGCAAAGTCATTTTCTTGAGAGCTGAGACTCCATAATTCACGTCAAACTTGAGCGTCGGAGTACCTTTTACAGGTACATCCCCCCTCCTGCTGAAGGAGAACAAACGGTACAAGTCGAAGAAAAGCAAGCGACACCATTAAAGAACAAACGAGCGACGCTAACGACTAAAGGAGACAAAGACGTGTCCGCCATGTCAGTGTCTCGATCCCACAAAATATATACTGAACAACCCTTATACACTTTTTACTAGCTAAAAACTTGTTTCACCTTATCAGTTGTATTTTAACTATTTTTAGTGTTTTTTAAGTGCTGACTTCTAGATTTTTATGTTCATTTAGTTCCTTTTATCTTTGAACTGCTTAGTTTACATTTTAATATTTTCTTAATAGTAAAGTTTGTTATATATATATATATATATATATATATATATATATATATATATATATATATATATATTTTTTTTTTTCTCATCTTTCAGCCTCATTAAATATGACATAAGATATAACTTTCTTATTTTGAATTCTCATTACATAGTTTGTTAATACTATACTATACGGATAAACGTCTTGTTGTGTCTTTTTAGAGAGAAAAAGAAGGAAAAAAAATGAAATTAACTTTTCAATACGTTAAGCTTAGCTCACGAACTAATTTGTAGAAGTTATTTCTTACTCAAATTTAATTTTTAAACTTCTATATAAACTGATTTTGCTCAGAAAAAGAATTATTTTTTTAACGATTTTCTCATTAAAAATACTTAGAAGATAAATTTCCTCCAAAGCTATAATTTTATAATATACTGTTTATGTACGATTATCTGATAGCGATACTTATTTTATTGTTTAAATAACATACCTAAATATCGATATCGGTATTGATTGATTATACTTTTTTGTAAACATTCATATTAATTAACGTAATGAATGTATGTTATTCACATCAAGTAATATCTTTTTTTTTTTTTGAATTTCACAGAATTATTTTCTGAAAAAATGTATATTTTTCAAGGTATAATGTAAGATGAACAGTATAATATAACTAAAATGATTGGTACGTGAATAAAAAATAACAATTCAAAATTAATTTTACAAACTAAAATTATAAAGATCATTGTGAAAACCAAGATTAATTGAAAAAAATGTCAATAAAGTAAATTTAAAATATTATTTCATGTTATACAGTATAACAGGAAATCAAGTTTTGCTTTATTAAGTAGTACAGTCCCAACGATCAATTTAAAATATACTAATAATACATATTTAATTTAAATATACTTTTAGTTTCTCGAGTTTTGAATTAATCTCTTTATTTCTTAGTGATTATAATTTGAAAAATACTTCTAATCTCCATTATAAAGACAGTGAAATATGCAGCCTACCTCAATTAAATTTTTCTTTCGAATTAATTAGTTTAGCAACATATACGTATAAAAACACTGGGATCAAGAGAGTAAAAGAAGACCTATATTTCATATTGCAATACTAAACAGATCGATATCAAATTTAAAAGTCAAACAAAATTAACTCAAATTCAAGGGAATAAATATATATTCAACTCTAAATATATTTGTCCTTCACTGCATCAAACACGTCCTAATTTATATAACATTCTTACATAATGAACCAAACTGTTTCCACTATGGAATGTGAAATAGAATGATATTTGATAAATAAAAAGCCCATTTATTGAAAGGTCACCAAAGGAAGTAATTTGCAGCTTTACACTACCCAGCAAACAGAAATTATTTTCATTAAGACATCTTACAAATTGGTCTTGGGTTTGCCACTTCCACTAACGCGCCGTGTCACTGTCCGCATGGTTACAAATTCTTCTGCAGCCGATGGGTGTATTCCCACCTATAGATTAAACAGTCAGCTGAAGCAATCAGAAACTATAACAGTATAAACATAATCAATAAGACAGAATGAGAAAACATCTTACAAAACTCTGTCTACTGCTATTTGCAGTTATCTAACATTATAATTTCTAAATAACCATTATAACCACCAAAATGTTGTCATTGTTGAGCTCATCATTGAATATGAGCTCATTCCAGATGTCATTGAATCATTTCCCATCCAGTAAAAATAACCCACCACTGCCCTCAGAAGGCAGGAGAGGAAAACACAATAAGAAAAACTGTGATCTTACCGTGCTATCAAACTGTGCCTTGGTAGCTCCACACTTCAATGCAATAGCAATACCCTGTATAACCAATATTATTAAACCAAATTTATTAAGGACATGTATCATGAAATTGGAAAATTGATACCACTCTTGAGAGGATCTCTAAGATTTTTAAAATGAAATACTTTTCAGATACTGCTGCAACAATGGTGCACTAAAAGGAAAAAGTATAAAGTTTGTTTCTTAACAACAGACAACATGATGAAAACAAATACGCCAAACTTGCAATTTTATATCTGAGTACCAGAGTGAAACCATTAGGATACCTGTATAATTTCAGGTGCATCAGGTCCACACATCGAGGCTCCAAGAACCTTATCTGTCTCAGCATCAACAACAAGCTTCATGACAGTTTTTTCTTGTCGCCTATTTGAAAAGTGTTATAATTATAGAAATAAGGAATTGATCATATATAATAAAATCTAGATTATATATGTATTATTAGGAAGGATTTTATTTATTCTCACATAAGAAGACATCAAACCTCCTCTATTTATTATATTGGTTCCTTTTTCTCAATATAAATAAAGAACACATACTATCTCAAAAAACTTACGTTTTCAGCTCAATGTTTTTATCTTTCCTAGAGTTTAACAAAATATGAACAAATAATCTAGATAAGAAAGTTATGGTGCAACACACATAACTAATACTCTTAGTGCAAAACAATGATTTGCAATGGAGTAAATAAATATTAGTAATGGAGTAAACTAATACTCTTAGTGCAAAACGTCTTTTATTCTTAGAATCCAAAACAATGATTTGCAATGGAGTAAATAAATAAAACAAATGCTGAAAGGATTTAAAATATGCGTAATAAACAATATTTTCTACAGAAACTTTGTTCTGATCCAAGTTGTCACGAATTCTGCAAGTCATTGGCTTGAAATAAAGGTAAAGTGGGTGAAAATTCAGGTCCCTGCACTTACCCAGAGATGGTGTTTTTCATAGGATTGAAGGTTGATGTAAAAATCAACAGATCACCTTTGGTTTGCTCTATTGCCTGCTCCTCACTGAGACCTACTACAGAAAGTGGTGGAATGCTGCAGAATCATGAAAAGAAAGAAACAAAATGGTTAGAGATAAAATTGGGAAGGGGATATACCATCATAAGTTAACATTCAAAATAGTTAACCACCCAGTTTTAAAATGCAAAAGAAACTACACCTAAACACTGCACATGCAATATTACTGTAGTCTGGCTTGCTTGTTTGCCCATTAAATACTGTTTTCTGCAAAACAAATTCATGTTAGACAACAATAAATAAGAGCACCTTTAGACCAACCAACAGCTCAGACCAGATGATAAATACGAATGCTTATCCACAAACTATCTAAATACTTACTGCAAAGCATGATGCCTCCATCAAGGCCACCGGTGTAAGATTCATTCTATTTGTCACATCACCCACAGCCCATATACTAGGTATGCTTGTGCGCGAATACTCATCCACCTAAACCCCAAAGGAACGCAGAACATTTAGAACTGAGAGTCATAATCATTCTCTAGCTCTTAAAACAATTGTTCAATTCAATATCCAGTCATCAACAGAAGCGTTTAAGATGATATAACCTTAAATACCAATTTCCTCAGACATCTATATTTCTACTCACGAAGTAACTGATAAGAGAATGCTTCGATAAACAAAGATTTTGACTGTAAAATAGTAGTTTGATTCACTTATTCAAAGGCATGTAAACATACTACAGCTTTAACTTCTACTTGGAAGGGATTAGTTATACAAATTCCGTTATAGTTTAGAATTTATTCGAGTTCTCTAATTAATGACTCCGCACACCAGTCAGAACTAACTACATTATGGCATTTACAGATTGGTATTCAAGTAGAA
Organism: Vigna reflexopilosa; assembly: GCA_027742785.1. Lineage (NCBI taxonomy): Eukaryota > Viridiplantae > Streptophyta > Magnoliopsida > Fabales > Fabaceae > Vigna > Vigna reflexopilosa. The sequence continues at coordinate 14,384,396 of CM050928.1, read as the reverse complement.
AAAGTCTTATGTTTGTTTCTATATAACCAGAGACCAATATTAACTACTGTAGAATCACAATGGATCCACCTATATAATACAGATCTCGAAATGAGAACAACTTGTTCTTGCTAGACTTCAAGGAATCAGGTGATTAAAGGAGAGTTATGTCAACCTTTATTGCTCCAGCTTTGTCAACCTCAACACCTACAGCTTCTAAATTCAACCTCTTAGAATTAGGAGCCCTCCCTGCAGCAACAGAAAAATAGTTGAGAAGAATATATTTTCAAGCAATTATTCCAAGAGATACTCTGTGCAATATTTTTTTAATATTATGTTAATATTAAAAAAAAATAAGGTTTAATCATTTAAAACATCCCTATTTATGTAAGGTTTTCTCAATTAGGTCCTCGTTTTGTAAAATGTCTTAATTAAATTCCTAAATATGAAAAATTAGATCAATTAAGGGCTTGTCGTTAAATTGAGCGGATGACGTTAAAATTGAGTGTGCGTGACAGGGTGACATTATCAACTTTTACTGACGTGGCAAAGTTTAGTGTACTGAGTTGAATTTATTTTATTTACATATTTAAAAAACTTAAATGTAAACAAAACGCAACGTTATTTCCAATTTCCTTTTTATTAATTTATTTTTAGAATCAGAAGCTTATTATTTTTAATTCTTTTTGTCTTATAATCTGACATTTCATTGACAAGGTGTTGCTGTCCTCACTAGCCCAGTGACCCTATGGCGGCATCCACCACCATCTCCATTGACGCCACCCGCCAGCCACCAACAACCACCATGAAACCCCAAACAGAGCCTCCAGCTTGTGAAACGAAGCAAGGCCAGAAATGATTTGGGAAAGGAGAAGTTTCTGAACGAAAAGAAAGAAAGGAGAAGACGAAGGTGGGTGCTCGTGCTCCCTTAATCCGTGTGAGACGAAGAGCCTCAGTTTTGTCCGAGAGAAAAAATGAACAGAGAAGGAGAAAAACCCAAAACTGGGTTTGGCTATGAAGGAAGAGAACCCAAAATTGGAAAAAAGACTGTGATTAAGGTTCTCTGAATCTTCCATGGGAATTAACTAAAGCTTGGAGAAGAAATTAGGTGTTTTGATTTCATTAAGTTTTTTTTTTTTAAATATGTAAATAAAACAAATCCAACTCAGCACGTCACCTCAGTAAAAGTTGATAATGTCACCTAACCACACATCATTTTTTAACACCGTCCACCCAAATTAACGGCAAGCCCTAAATTGATCTAATTTTTCACAATCAGAGACCTTTACAATACGAGAACCTAATTGAGAAAACCCTACAAAAATAGGGATGTTCTAAATGATTAAACCAACAAATAAATACACTTTGAATAATGTTAAAATTAAAATTCATGATAAATATATTTTTTAACTATGTTGAAATAAAAGAAAGAGAAACATAGGATGAATCCCTAACGTGTATTGAGCACATAGGGTTATGCATTTATAAATAGAAAAATATAAAGAGATGGCCTAAGCCCGTTACATCTAACAAAATATATAAAACTTTGGATTTACTATAAATAATTTAAATTATTATACAAGGTTATTTTAAATATTGACAACTTTTAAGACAAACATAAACAGTTAAGATAAAAGACAATGAGGGTAGACTGAAAAAGATAAACAAATAAGAAAAGAATATCAAGTATAATAATAAAGATAAAGAGGAGTTTGAGATGGTTGAAATAAAACAAATTTAGCTAGTTGCAAAAATAATGAATCAAATACATAACCAAGTGAGAGAAGAGAAATTTTGAGACGTCTATTTGAGAGACTTACTCTTAAATTGTGTAATTAAATATATAATATAACAGGGGATGTGTTAACTATCATCCTGTTAGACAATTAATAGTCTGTTAGAGGAGAGAGATTAATCTGGTAGAGGAGAGAGACTAGTCTGTTAGAGGAGAGAGTATAGATAAACAAACAGAATAGAGGGAGGGGATATTAGATAATTACTTACCTTTTGGGTAGAGACTGGATCGTTTCCAGTGGAGGAAGGGAGGCTTCCTTGGAGAAATACTTGTTATTTTTGTTCTTCTATACTTTACAGAATAATAAAGTTTATATTCATACAATTGCTTCTTTTTGTTGAGGGTGTGGGAGAGGATTTCCATTTGTTACGGTTCTTGAGTAAAGGAACCTAACAGATTTGGTCCGACCTGCCGGATCTATTCGGAGGGAAGAGGAGTGAGCTGTAGCGGAGAAGAATGGAGAGACGAATGGTGGCTGTGGAATCAACGGTAGAAGAGTTGAAGGCGGAAATAAGAGCGATGACTCTCGAGTTCCGAAGAGCTTTCGGATGACGCTCTAACAACCAAGAACGGAGCTCCGAAGGGAGTCAAAATTCTATCAATGCCGATCGAGAGCGACGATCATTGGAGAGTTCAGAGGAGGAGTTAGAAGACAATCGAAGCGAAGGACAACGCAGCAGGACAAAGCACGTTGAGCTACCAACTTTTGAAGGTACTGACCCCACAGGTTGGGTCGCAAAGGCTGAAAAGTTTTTTAACACCCAGAGCCTAATGTAGAAGAAGATGAAGTTGGTTTATATATGTATGGAGGGAGGCGCGAGCTATTGGTTTCGCTTCTGGAGGAAGAAAACCAAACACCCAACATGGAAGCTGTTTACAGAGGCGCTAACGCAGAGGTTCGGCGGACTAACTGGGCACCTTTCTTTAGAAATTGGCCGCCGTGCGACAAACGGGAAGCATCGACGCGTACATCCTAGAGTTCGAATTTTTGGTGGCGCAAGCCGCGAGAGTGAATGAAGAGCAATTACTGGGATATTTTTCCGCTGGGTTGCAGGAAGGACTGCAAAATCTGGTGAGGCCGCACGATCCACGCGATCTGTTGACGGTGATGGAGCGAGCTCGATATGTCGAACAGGCTGTGTCGGGATCGCGAGGGAGTGGCGGAATGGAGGAAAAGGAGGGGTGACAAGGGAAAGATATTTTGCGAGTTCCGGGACAGTCGCGGAAACATATCGAGCATCATCTTAGGTATCCGTGAACGCTAACGGAGGGCATGGTTCAAAGAAGGAGGACATCTCCAATAATACGAGCTCCAAAGTAGGTAGCAACGGAGGGGAAACAACCACGGCCGAGGGGTAAGAACTCTACCCTATCCAGAATATATTAAGAGACGTGAAGAAGGAGGTTGCTTCCACTGCGGCGGACCTTACAGTCCTACCACCGATGTGCAGAGAGAAGCATGCGTGTCATGATATTGGGTGAGGAGGATGGAGAAGACGAAACAGAGGAGAATGCCGAGATGGAATTGTCGGGGTTGTTGGCCGGAGGACTCACGCAATCTAATTCTACGAAGTTGCAAGGCTGGATAAAAGGGAGGAGTTCTGGTATTAATTGACAGCGGAGCTAGTCATAGTTTTATATTCACCAATTTGGTGAAAGAATTGGGTTTGGAAACCACCGACACACGCCCTTATAAAGTGTGCTTGGGAGATGGGCAAAAGAAAGTGACCAATGGGTATTGAGCAGGAGTTCCCGTGAAATTAGATAATTTGAAAGCCAAAGATAAATGGTATCTCTTTGAGTTAGGCGGTGTGGTTGTGATATTAGGAATCACTTGGTTAGCTTCCCTAGGAGAGATTAAAGTGGATTGGGGAAGTTCATTATGAAGGTGAAGCAGGAAGGGAAAGATGTGGAGATAAAAGGAGATCCCACCTTAACACGTAGAATGATGACACCCAAAGTTCTCTTAAAAGAAAAAGAGTTAGAAACCATGCCTCTAGGTTGGGGCTTAAGCCAAGCATAAATGACTGAAGGAGACTGGGAAGTAAAGAGAGTAGCACCAGTGCAAGAAGCGGGATTGCAACAGATTTTGGCAGAATTCCAGGGGGTGTTTCAAGAAGAAAATAGACCATCGAATTCCATTGAAGGAAGATAGACTCTTCAAATTCAAATTAACTCAGTACAGTGCGTGCAATGGAGGTTTTATACACGAAGCTCCATGACAAATATACCAAAGTCAAGACGAAGAAACTATCTGATTTGGAACACCTTAACGACGAACAACAACTTACATTCATCAGTTGTTTGTCCACTACAGAAGAGGTCATAAAGCACTTGAAGATCGAAAAGGAAGAGCTTTTTGGACAATTCAATGATTTACGAGTCGAGCTCGCTTCGCTAAAGGCTGCCAACGACAATCAATTAGCAGACTATCAGATGCTTTTGAGGAAGGAAAGCCACAAAAATGAAATTTTTTCTGAAGAAGTGGAGAGATTGCAGCAGCTTTGCCAAAAAGGAGCATCTCATGATTTTAATAATAGCAAAAGGATCATAGCTGTAGGAGACCATCAAGTGGAGGGAGCTTTACCAACTAACCTACAGGATGACAGACCCATGTACACCCCTCTGAAAGTGTTACAGGAACCAGCAACAGCAAGGGGAGGAGATACCCCAAGTTTTAAATACAATGGCAAGAGGGTGGTTTGGATGGTGTTATTTGGGAAAAGGAACATTACATCCGACAACAGTTCCCTGACTTCAACCTTGAGGTCAAGATTGATGTTGGGGAGGAGGGTAATGTTATAGAATTAATAGTCTGTTAGAGGAGAGAGATTAATCTATTAGAGGAGAGAGACTAGTCTGTTAGAAGAGAGAGTATAGATAAACAAACAGAATAGAGGGAGGGGATATCAGATAATTACTTACCTTTTGGGTAGAGACTAGATCGTTTCCAGTGGAGGAAGGGAGGCTTCCTTGGGGGAATACTTACTTGTTATTTTTGTTCTTCTATACTTTACAGAATAATAAAGTTTATATTCATACAATTGCTTCTTTTTGTTGAGGGTGTGGGAGAGGATTTCCATCTGTTACGGTTCTTGAGTAAAGGAACCTAACACATCCTCTTAAAACACTAATTATTTTAGAAGTATGTGCAAAATATATGTGTATGAGTACACACACACACACACACACACATATATATATATATATGTAGGTGTGTGTATCAATATGACAAGTCAAGAACAGGTTGGATTACCTTCTGTTGGCCAATGCTTTTATGGACTATTAAACCTATCATAGTGAGTTAAATTTGAAGACATTGATGGGTTGTCCAGTCGTAATTTTTTTACTGAAATTCTTGTATTGTCTACTTCCTATTAAATAATTAGTTAGTTCGGTTTCTTTAATGTTATTGATAGGGATAAGAGGAGATGGTTAGTTTATGAGAGAGGGAAGAAGGATTAGGGTAACTAACTGTAACAACTTAACTGTTTTGGGCGAGAGAGGTTGTATAAATAGGGGCCAGTTTGATAGAAGAGGGTGTGGATTGTTTTGTTAATTGACAGGTTCATACCTGAGAAGAGGGTTAAGCCTCTGTATTCTTTTCTGTAGAAATACCATATTGTGAATAATATACCGATTTCCCTATCTCTGTGTGCCAATTGGAGAGGAAGAGAGCTCTCGAATTAGGTTCCCAATCTAGGAACCTATCAATTGATAGGGATAAGAGGAGATGGTTAGTTTATGAGAGAGGGAAGAAGGATAAGGGTAACTAACTGTAACAACTTAACTGTTTTGGGCGAGAGAGGTTGTATAAATAGGGGCCAGTTAGATAGAAGAGGGTGTGGATTGTTTTGTTAATTGACAGATTCATACCTGAGAAGAGGGTTAAGCCTCTGTATTCTTTTCTATAGAAATACCTTATTGTGAATAATATACCGATTTCCCTATCTCTGTGTGCCAATTGGAGAGGAAGAGAGCTCTCGAATTAGGTTCCCAATCTAGGAACCTATCAATTGGTCCGACCTGCCAGATCCAATTGTCGATCGTTCGTGATGGAGGGGAGAGTTGTGACAACTGTCACGGAACAAATTGAAGTAGTGGAGGTGGCGCTGGCGGAAACGAAGGCCGAGACGGTCTACTTGCGGCATGAAACCGAAACGCTAACGCAGAATTGTGAGATGATGCGTCAGGACATTCAAGCAATTTTAACGATCTTGAAGGACCGCAAGATCGATAAAGGAGGGGTGCGACAGGATGGTAGTGAATTGTCGGTCAATGATAACGCCGAAGGAACAGGAGGCGAGGGGGAACCATCAGGAGCAGGGCGAACGGGGACTCTGATTAATTGGAGGAAGCGTGTGGATTTGCCCGTGTTTGAAGGGGGAGAACCCTGGAATTGGATTAGTAGGGCGGAAAAATTCTTCGAGGTACAGAAAGTGGAAGAAGAAGAGAAGATGCAATTGGCGTTTGTCAGCATGGAGGGGTACGCGGGTAGTTGGTTTCGTTTTTGGCAGGAGAAGACCAAGAACTATTCTTGGGATGGATTGAAGAGAGCGTTGGGGATTCGCTTTGGAGGAGGAACTCGGGGAACGGTTTATGAGAAATTATCGACGATCAGGCAGACAAGGGCGGTGGAGGACTATGTTAGGGATTTCGAGGTGCTAATGGGTCAGACGACTCAGATTCCGGAGGAGCAAATCCTGGGATATTTTATGGCGGGACTCAGAGAAGAAGTGAGCGACCACGCACTGCCACATGACCCTCCAGACCTCATGACCGCGATGCGTGTCGCGAGGGAAGTTGAAAAGTTATGTACACCGCTGAAGACTGGAGGAGGATCGGGTTTCAAAAATCAGAGCTCGTGGGGGCGATGGGTGGGAGTAATCACCCAAGTTGATCCACCGAGGGAAACGCAGAACCGAGGGGGGACCGTTGAGAGTGTCGGGTCTGTGAGGAGGGAGACGACCCAAGGAGGAGGTGTCGCCAGAACCATCGGCGAAGGAAGAGATCGGGGCCCGCGAAATCTACCGTATTCTGAATATTTGAAAAGAAGGGAGGAGGGCAAATGCTTCCGATGCGGTGGGCCGTTTAGTCCGAGTCATCGGTGCCCAGAACGAGGACTTCGCATGTTGATCATGGTGGATGAGGAGGAGGAAGAAGGCGGCGAAACAGAAACAACAGTGAATCTCGCCGGAATGGAATTGTCGGCCTTGTCGACAGGGGGCTTGACTACACCCAGGACGATGAAATTACGAGGACGCATTGGACAGAGAAAGGTACTGGTTTTAATTGATAGTGGCGCGAGCCACAACTTCATTGATCGACAGCTGGTGAAGGAACTGAAGATGGCAGTGGCGGAGACCCAACCATACATGGTGAGCCTGGGTGACGGCCAGAGGAGGAGAATTAGTGGGTGCTGTGAACAGGTAGAGTTGGAGCTGGGGGATGCTAAGCTTGTAGAACGTTTTTACCCGTTCGAACTTGGGGAAGTCGAGGTGATCCTAGGGGTCGAGTGGTTGGAGAAACTGGGACAAGTTCTGGTGGATTGGAGACAACTGACAATGGAGTATAGACAAGGAGGAAGGGAGGTGACGGTGAAGGGGGCCCCACTTTAGAATGTAAAGTGGTGGGACCCAGGGCTTTGCTGAAGATTGACAAGGCAGAAGCTTGGTTCATGGTTTGGGGGCTCAATGGAGGCCCAAAATAAGGCACCAAGGTATTTGGGCCTCACCCAAAAACAAAAGGGAGAAATGGAGAACCTTCTGGACAGATATGACGTGGTGTTTGCAGAACCCACGAAACTGCCACCTAGCAGAGGGATGGAGCACCACACACAGCTTAAAGAAGGGACTGATTCCGTCAACGTTCGACCATACAGATACCCACATGCTATGAAAGCTGAGATAGAGCACCAAGTCGCCGAAATGCTCCGCACGGGGGTGATCCGACCAAGCCACAGCCTGTATTTGAGTCCGGTGATTATGGTGAAGAAGAAAGACGGCAGCTGGCCAGTGAACATACTGGGGAGGCGGCAGCTGCAGGAAGGAGATGAGAGTGTGCCACAACTTCTAGTTGAGTGGCAAGAAGGGGGGCCGGATGGGGCCACTTGGGAAGACGAGATAACCATCAGAGAACAGTACCCCGATTTCAACCTTGGGACAAGGTTGGTGTTCAAGGGGAGGGTATTGATAGGGATAAGAGGAGATGGTTAGTTTATGAGAGAGGGAAGAAGGATAAGGGTAACTAACTGTGACAACTTAACTGTTTTGGGCGAGAGAGGTTGTATAAATAGGGGCCAGTTAGATAGAAGAGGGTGTGGATTGTTTTGTTAATTGACAGGTTCATACCTGAGAAGAGGGTTAAGCCTCTGTATTCTTTTCTGTAGAAATACCATATTGTGAATAATATACCGATTTCCCTATCTCTGTGTGCCAATTGGAGAGGAAGAGAGCTCTCGAATTAGGTTCCCAATCTAGGAACCTATCACATTGATGGGTTGTCCAGTCGTAATTTTTTTACTGAAATTCTTGTATTGTCTACTTCCTATTAAATAATTAGTTAGTTCGGTTTCTTTAATGTTTGAGTTGTAGCTTCAGCGAAGTACTAACATAGTTAATCTTTATGATCTTGTACTTGATTTTTCAGCATATTATTAGAATTTTAGGTGTTGTGGCTCCAATTAAAGCAATCTCCAAAGAGGTCACAATTAAGATGATTTTCCAGCGTGAAACATGACATATGTGCTCCCTAACTACATATTATAAAAGGGTTAAATAAGTTTCTAATAGCTTCAAAAATCAGTACCTCCAAAATGTTTTCAAGACGTAACACTTAATAATGCTAATTTTATCCAGATAAGTTAATCTGTTTCCAAATTAATAGTGTTGACACGCTAATTTTGATACTGTCACATGCTAGCATATATGCAATTATCTGAGTAGGATGATTACATTTCAACACTCCTAATTCAAGAAAAATAAAGTTACTACCAGAACTAAATTAACATATTTATTACATGTTAAGAGTTTTGGAGAAACAAATTTCAATATAAGCCAGTTTCAAAGACTTAGTTAACCCCGTTATAAATAGCATTCATGTGTGTCTAAGATACACAACATTGAGATATTTCTTCTCAGTAGTATCCTTACCAGTGGCAAATAGTACAACATCTGCAATCAGCTCCTCGCCATGATCTGTAATAACTTTAATGCCATTTTCTGTTTTGATCAACTAAAAAACCAAAATTTGTTAAATTAGCTAAGCCCCCAGCTAATAAAAATGAAAAAGAAGTTCTACAAATGTGAGTTACAAACCCCAACAGGAAATACCTGTGTCAAATTGGTCCTTGGGTGTAAATTAATTCCCCTGCCTTCAAGATTTCTTGCAACTACAGCTCTCATTTCATCATCAAAACCTCTGCAACAGTATAATTCAGCAGGAGTAATGTATAGTAAAGACAGAAAATTGATACTAACAAAAACTAAGGAAAAATGCAACCTATTAATTGCGAGTGGTATAGCAAATATTCTATAATTGACCAGCCTTTAACACTTCTTGAAACCACTACCACACATACATGAAACAGATAAACTAGTACTTCCAATGCTGAAAGCAACAATGTTTAAGAAATAAATCATTAAATCCTAAGTGTTATGCGGGGCTAGCGTGGATTTTTTGGATCTTTTGCCAACAATTTCTGTGATGGGTACCATTTTCAGGATCCAAGAAATAAAAGACAAACCGATTCACCAACACTTGGAGAAATCCATGCTACCTTAAAGTGCTTCACTCTATGAGAGGATATAATGTGTATGATAGGAGATGAAACCTATGTACTATTAACAACCACTTGAGATTGAAACTGTAAAATATATTTCTAGAGGACTTAATTGATCCCTCTCACTATCTTCTATTTATAATAAAGAACTAATACAAAAGTACATGAAAGATTAAAAGACTGTCCTAAACACCTAGGTGCAAAACTAGGTACTACTATAGATACAACTCATAAAGACTAGCACACTACACCTTAAGTAGGCTTAATGATTATACATAGATATAATTATTCTAACACGACCTAAGTTAAATTTCTATCACGAAAACCAGTTCTAAGAAAACAGCATACCTGTATGTTTCCTATTTTCAAAATCAGAAAATAAAAACACTTTTTTATAAGAGTAGTTTTGGAAAATTGTTTTCAATATTAATATCTCTTTAAATTTTAAAACCAAAGTATCAGAACATCTCTAACTTGCCTTGATTTTATACTTTCAATTTTGTATCACTCGTTCTTTCTTATATACTCTCTAAAAATTGTTTTATCAAACAGTTTTTACATCCTGAAAAACAAAAGCAATATCAAACACAACCCTATCTCTTCTCTTTCTATTTTCTCCTTCAAATTCATCTGCTATCCCAACAACCAAAACATATTTCGATCTCATCAACGAATCCACATATCTTACTACTTCCACCATGTTGATATGGGGGGTCTAAGATTCATGCTAAGAGTTTAGCATTCTCAAGAATGCAATATTCCTTTTTTTCATCACAAATCACAACGATTGCCTGACTAGGATTTTTCACATTTTCAACTCGACAAAAATTGAAAGTTTGGGATAGTTCAGTCTTTGTACATCAAACTCAACTCAAATTATGTTGAGAACCGCACAGTTGAATCTCTTGGACAGTTTAAGTATACTGGACATCATTTGTTGGAAGTCTCACGTCGACTAGAGATAAGGTCAATTCATAGTGTATAAGTGGGTGCAAACCTTATCTTATAAGCCGATTTTGTGGGGTTGAGTTAGGCTTAAGCCCACTTCTTAACATGGTACCAGAGTCATCCTTAAAGCCTATCTTAGCGATATTTGTTGTTTGTTGGGCATATTGTTCCAGCCGCTATTGGACCACCCATTAACGTCTAGTCCCACGCTCGAAATGTATATACCTCGACGTGAAGGGAGTGTGATGGAAGTCCCACATCGACTAGAGATAAGGCCAATTCATAGTATATAAGTGGGTGCAAACCTCAACTTATAAGTCGGTTTTGTGGGGTTGAGTTGAACTTAAAGTCTATTCTAACATCTTTTAAACTATGTTTTCATGATAACAAATAAGATTAAGTTTTGAGGTAAAAGGCTAACAGCAACAGACCTGCAGGTACTACACTACCCTGCAGCAGCTGGAACTAAAAGGCTAACAGCCACAAACCTGTAGGGACTTAACCACCCTAAACAACAACAAACCTTCAGGGACTTCACTGTCCTGAGTAGCAACAAACCTTCAGGGACTTAACTGCCCTGAACATATGGGAGGCCTTCAGGAAACAACTATCCTGCAAAGGCAAACAACAACAAACCTGCAGGGACTACACTACCCTGCAGTGGCTGGAACTTTCTCCTCCTCGCGACTGAACAGCAGAACGTGAAGGTGGAAGAACTGGTGAGAACCGATCCGTACAAGGGTTTGGACAAATCTGAAACCCATAACTTTGAAAGATTCAATTCAGCGGTCAGTCTCAAAGAACAACTCCACATTTCAGGTGCATTGTTATAACAAAGCATTGGCTATGCAGAGAGCCCTTTACATTACTGCTAGCAGAAACCAAAACACCAAAGATTGGGACTTATGGCATTAAAAGGCCAAAGACAGGTTGGAGGTCCAAAAGTTCTCTGCCGAACTTCTCCCAAATGGTGATCCTTAACATTGTATCATAAGACGTACGGGCTAAACTCTAGCCCCAGGAGAAAGTGACCAATGACTGAAGAAAGAATTGACGCAGTTGCTTTTGGAGTGGTCGTTTTGGTCCAAACAAGGAGCGTACTTGGATTCCAACTCCTCCAAGTTGGATTGATGGTGGAAAACCCAAAGATCAAAAGATTGTTCAAGGGTTGCAATCTTGAGGGATTGATAGTAGCTCGCAAAATGGAGCGGCTCTGGTCTCGGAAGGAAGGAAACATCAAAGATGGAGGTTAAACTAAAACAGGAGAAGATAGCAGAAGCAGAAGAGGTAGGATTGGCAACTGATTGTGGCGGCAGTGACTGACTGCAATGGCGGCACAAGCAGCGGATGATCGAAGCACTGTTGCTCGAGAAACCAAAACTGGAGAACGAAAAGGGCGCCGACTGTGGCATCAGTGACATCAAAGTAACCAAGAGGGAATGCTCCGAAGTGGAAACGCGAGGTGAAACTTTCAAGGGTTAGTTCCTCTCCTCCTCGCGGCTGAGATGGATGTTGTCAACCATGTGAGTCAAAGTGGGTCTTGAAGAATAACCCAAGATTTAGTAAGTGAGCAGAAACGAGATGCGAAAGCATGCGACGAGACGATTCTGTGAAGACAACGAAGATGGCAGCAATGGTTGATATGGAGGGTCAGATCAGAGAGAGGAAGGTCCGACGAGACGACCGGCAATGGCGCGGTGTGATTCCGACACCGATAGGGCAGTGCGTGAAGAACACGTGTCCAAGCTCAGCTGGAGAAAGGCGACGCATGGAGGCGCATTGAGCGGAGTTTGGTCCTGACTCCGGCGGGGTTGGCCGTCGCTCAAGGAGGCGGTCCAGATCCGCTGGTCATCGTACGAAAGCGCGACGGTGGCCGCTGGCGGCTATCGGACTGATTTGGTGCTCGTGGCAGCACGTGAATGAGAAGTAGCCATTGGAACGGGCACGGTTGGTCGTCGCTCGAAGAGACAATCCAGATCCGCTGGTCACCGGTCGAAACTGCGACGGTGGCCGGCGACGGACGATGGTTGCCAGCGGTGGACGGTCGCCGACGATGGTTGACAGCGAAGATCCCGCTGGGGACAACTGGTTCAGTGGAGGCAGTTGCCTCTTTAAGGTTCCCTGTAGACTTTAGGTCTCTTTGATTCAGGGTGCAAATGAATGGAAGAGTGCCAATGTTTGGGCATTAAAGAAGGACCCATTGTAATTTTACTGGGCCAAAGTCTGGAAGAACAGCTTCTTTAGCGTTTATCAGAGGAAACAAAGTGTTGGTGATGTTGGAGAAAGGCTTTTAGGGGCCGCCGGCGGCTATGACGGCCGACCGCCGACGAACAACAAAACTAGTGGAAATGAATCAAAGAAGCTCTAATACCATGTAGAAAATAGGACTGATTTTATTATTCTGAATCATTCAAAAAATACATTTTGATACCCTCTATTTGTAATAATCTAATTCTCCTAAAAAGAGAAATAGGAAAACTAGGAAATCTAGGAAAATAAAATAAAATAAAAGATTATGTATCTATTTTCTCTAATTAGGAAGATTCTAAAGATATTATCTCAAATTACAACACTAGGGACCTTCATGAACTCCTCTTATAGTTCTGTATTTTTATATACGAAGGTTGATACAATAGGAAGACTAAAAGAAAAAAACTTTGTCCTAAGCTACTTGGACAAAGAACTAGGGCAGAGGTTATCTAGCACTCAACCTCCTACCTTAGACTTAATGATTACATGGATTTTCAAACTATTTCAACACTCCCCCATCAAGCTAGAGCATTTAGATTGTATTTACCAAGTTTCTAGAGACATCAAGATTAAGTTCTTTAACTCAAACGATCAATTAGCAAATATTTTCACTAAGTTTTTAAGAGGACCAAGAATTGGTTATATTTGTAACAAGCTTAGTATATACGATTTATATGTACCAACTTGAAGGAAAATGCTAGATATATTGTGTTTTATGTTAATTAGGGAATCGTAAATGTTAGATATATTATGTTTTATGTTAATTTGGGAAATGTAGACTTTCGATATTGTTTGATATTGGTAGATATTGTTGATATTGTTGATATTGTTTTTAACAATATCTTCTATTTACCATATTTATGTTTAGTTGTCATATATACTTGTATAACTCTTCATTATAAATATATTACCCTACGTGTGTTTTAAACATGAGGAAGATTAACCTCATTCATAGCTTTTTATTCTATTTAATATTTTCCTATGATTGTATCACTTCATTAAAAAAAATAAGAATAATCTCGTGTACACACAAAGTTCATTGTATTCCTTCTCATTTTCTGTTAGGTTTCTAATTAGGAAACCCAACCACAGTGCACTCTCACACACACAGAACACCAGAAAGAATGAAAGAATTCTGTATATTCACAAGTAATCACAATGTACAATGAATGTCACGAGAGCATAACCTCTCTCAACAGAGTTCCAAGAACCCGTTATGTATCTTACAATCACCAAAAGTCCTCCTGACAACATAACAAAGTCCTATTTATACAATTCCTTTGCAGCTAAACCCATTACCCATTATACCCCTATTCCCCTCTAACCTATCATTATTACCCATTATGCCCCTATTCCCCTATAACCTATCATTTTCTCTCTTCTCAACAAGGTAGTTCTCAACATGGTAGCAAAGTAGTACCATCCTTCATGACCTATTAATGCACTAATTCTTTCAACATCTGAATTACCAATATTAAGTAAAGACAACACTTTAACAAAATGTTTCAAATAATGTGGAGGTTAAGGAAAAAAAAAATTCCATACCAGTTAAATATATGTCTACATTGATTTGCTAATGTTAAAACTTAAAAGCAAACGAGGGGAAAAATACACATATCCAAAAGGCTCCATTATGCCTACTAATAACTTATACACGAAAGAAGTATATCAAAGTCAAACCTTAGCAGAAGTTCCTTTCTGAAAACTAAATCAACTTCAGAGCCCATCCCACGCCATATAGATGCAAATTCCACTGCAATATAACTGAAAAATGGAACATAAAGTAACCACCTGAGATACTAAGTAGTTAAACTAATAACACAAAAAAGATAAAGACACACCCTCCTCCAAGAACCACAGCTCTTTTAGGAAGATCCTCTAAACTTAGTGCCTCGTCAGATGTTATACCCAACTCCTGCACAATAAGATATCAATACTTGCATTACAAACATCCTAAAATTTTAAATGGCTACATTTTAATTAAGAATGTGAATGTCAATAATGTATAAGAAGCATTTCTCAGAGAGTGAGGGATAGTGGAACTTAAAATTCATCAATCAAAAGTTTAAAAATACAACTTTCCGGACAATTTTTTTCCCTCTAGTCAGTCATTCGAAGGAAAGTACAGAGGTAAATTTGGTGAAAAGGGGGAATTTTTTTGGTGGGAGAGACATGGCTGACAATATTTAGTGATAACCTTGTTAACTTATTATATAGACCGATTCAACCATAGACCAAGTTGTGACCAAAAACAAACAGCATTAGGCAATAACAACAGGCTGTAATAGAGATAACAACAGAAAAACCAATCACAACGGATGTGATTTATAAACAAAAATATCATTTAGGGGCCATTTGTTTCTTGTCACCGTCTTTTATTTCTGGGAATATGAGGGAAGGAATGAATATTCTCATGTTTGTTAGAAAATTGTGAAAAATATAGTCCTAGAGTATGTTTTATAAGAGTGCTTGTACAGGAATTGTGTGTATGGGCCACACATATAGTTCTCTAAGACTCCTCCTCAAACTAGATCATATATGTCATATGCACCAAACTTCTTACAAATACAACCTACACAAGATCCCATGAGAGATTTAGTGAAGATGATTGCATGTTACTAACTAGAGCTAACAAAATCAATGGTAATTTCTCTTGAGAGCACTTTTTCTCTCACAGTGAAAATTCATGTGTTGTGGAGTATATCAATGTGAAGAGTGGTATGATCATCACAAGTAAGCTTGATTATAATACAGAGCTACAATGAGTATATAAGAAAGAACTTTCCGGATCAAGGAAATAAGGTGTCAACAGGTTGGAGGTGGAATTAGTGACTGAAAATCCGTCCCCAACTGTATTGTCATGAAATTTGAGACAAAATTAGTAACTCAATTTCCATTACTGACTTTCAGCTAATTGAGCAAAGACATGGATGTGGCTTCTAGGAATGTCTTGTGCTCTCTCAAGTAAGCCATGACAATGGGCAAACTATATTTTGTGCAAATTTCAAATTTCAAATGTAGTGATGGTTTTAATTGGGCTTAAGTATGTTTAGAAGAGGCCCAAACAAGCTGAACTCTAACTAGGACTTAATTAGGGCCAAGGTTCTACAAATACATTGGTGCCCCTTACTTGTAGACAAATAAACTTTTGCATGATTAAAATAAGCTTTGCGTAAGAGAGAGTATAACTCTTTTAAGCTTATGAGAGGGAACTATTGATTCTCATCAACGATTCATGATCTTTGTGTTGGATCCTCGTTGACTCATTGATCATTCTTGATTGTAACACCTTTCATCTTCCACCTTCTTCATTTTCAACTTCTTTGCATTTTTAATGACAGATTTGTTATTGCGGTGGACAATCTGTTCTTGTGAAATTTGTGGATTAGGTTGCATCAGATTCCTTTCATATGTCCGATCTGCAATTGTTGGAGAAGTTGTCTAAGGCATGTAATTTTGCATGCCGCTGTTGAAACGATTATTCAACTTCATTTGATCTAACAATTGTATCCTGCTGCTTGTTTCTTCTCCATGAGATCAAATTCTAGGCACAAAACAAAAAGATAGAAAATAGGAGCCAACAAGTGGAAGTGCTACTCTTACAGCTACCCAAAAATCTAAAAACACAAGCAGTGACAGGATCTTCAAAAAAGAAGGCAGTAGTCCAAGAAAATGATGAGGATGATAATTCAAAGGAGAGATGATGTTTAACTTTTTGAAGAGTCTGAGGGAGAAGGAGAAGGATATGCTTTCACTTAATCAAAACAAAGAAGAGTACCAAGCTGGGGGGTTCACGGAGAGGATTACAGACTTTCTTTTGCGGTTGCATTATGTCTTTATCATTTTGTTGTTTTGAACTCCTGGATGAGTGTGTTAGGTATTTATGATGTTTGTTTTTCTTGTTTTAAAATCATGAATAAGTTTGTTAGGAGTTGTTCATTGTGATGGATAAGAAGAGGCTGTCCTTCACTTCATGATAACAAAGAAGAAAAGTATTATGTTAGGCATGAGGAAGAGGCCAGAGACTTTTTTTTTTTATGTTGTATTAGGTTTTTATCATTTTGTTAGGAGTTGGTTATTGTGAACTCATGAAACTTCTCATGTTTTCTAGGAATGTAATCCATTGTTATTGGTGTCTAAGGTTCCTTAGTTTATACATTTATTATTTGTTTAGTTTTTCATTTATGTTTTTTAGTTGTTTTATTTATAACTATTTTTTTAGTGTCTGCTGACTTTTAGTTTTTTAATTTATCTTTACTGATTTTAGATTTTATTTATATCTACACTTATTTTAACTTTTACATATATTACATATTCTTTTTGTCCACCGATTGTCACCATGCCACCCACCATACGTATATGATGGATTTTTGGCTCTCTTACCATCCACCAACAACAACACCGATGGTTACAAGTCTTGTTAAGCTAGTTTACTTGGATTGAACTATAACATCCAAGTACTTGAACTGACATCTTACAATTCAGTCACTATTTCTCCTCTCTTTCCTACCGTAATCTTCTTGTTTATTCTTAAGATACATTAGAAGTATTTACTCATAAAAGGAACAACCGTATCAGTAGGATCATTTTTCAATAATAATTCAAAAAAAGCAAACTCACCTGTCCTGGAATATTTGGACGTTGAGCCCTGCTACCAGTTGCAATCAATATGTGCTTAGCAGAATAGGACAGTTTTGTGCCATCCAATTGTGTCACCTCAACCTCATTTGGACCAACTATCTTTCCCTCACCTTCAAATAATTTAACCCCCGCATTGGATAACAGCCTCTTGTAAATTCCATTTAATCTGTTTATTTCATCTGTCTGCCGTTTGACAAAAAAAAATTATTGAACAGCCAGCAACACCATAAAAACAACAACAAAGTTTTACCTTGCTAGGTGAGGTACATTACATGGATCACAAAAACACCATTCAACATGGTTAAAAACTAATAAATAAGCTGTTTTCGGCTTTAATGTAAGCAAACTAGTAGGAGGACATGCACGTAATGTTTATAACAAAAACATCTATAAAATCAAAGGCAATCCAAACTATGTCTTTAAGGAAGATATATGAATTTGATTTTAATGTTGAAATACCTTCTTTTGCAAGAGCTTCTTCCAATTGAAGTCAACTTTCTCACTCAATTCCCACCCATAATTCCTGGCATCCTGTCAGAGACCAATCATACATTTTAGTAAAATGTATACAGATGATGATATAAGAAACACCAATAGTATTTTAATAATTATGAACCTGCATGAATAAAAAACATAAAGGGAAAACCAATACACCATCTCATGAATATAATATTATTTTTCATCACAGATTTGATGAAAATTGAACCAATCCTAATATAACTACATAACATCAGATCTGATTACATATAAATCCAACACTTACTGACTAAGTACTGCAAGACACATAACATAAATTGCTACGACAAAGCACAAAGTTGGAAATCAAGCTTTTCCCACTACTCTTAATTGTCTGATGACACTTCATTTATATCTTTCTCTAAATGATTGTGATATCCTGACAAAGGAACCATAGTTCCACAAAATCTGACAAGGAGAGATAGCTTTTGCCATTGAGTTTCTCCGAAGCTATGGTTGGAGTTCCAGAAATGGACAAAAGAGGGCCGGAATGAGCCATGTTTCCGAAACAGTGAAAAACTAAACTTTTGAGAGAAGTAGAACTCAAAAACAGTTTCCAAACAGAAAAGAGAAGAAAGGTGAGGCAGGTTTTCCTTTGGAACCAGCTAAAAAGAGTCACACTTGACAAGGCGGACATACTTCAGCTTCTTCGGAAAAGCCACCTCAAAGTTGCCAGTGGTAGAAGTAAGACAGACAGTGGCAGGTAGCGGCTGACAATGGTGGCTCTGTGTTTGTATGCATGAAAAAAGTAAATAAAGGTACATTATGATTGCAGGAGTGCATACTGTTGCAGTTTCCCAAACAGCTACAGCAAGAAAAAGAAAAGGAAATATGATATACACTTGTTTTTAAAGCTAATATTTCAAGCCATCTACAAAACACTAAAACTGATTTTTTTTATTTCTGCTGATTTGCCAAAATTTATCCAATTATGATACCAAATTTCAATGTAATAACTGAAAAACCCTTTTTCCCAAGCTTAAACAAACATGCATAGAATTATTCCTTTGAGAGATATGAAAAAACAATCTACTTCCAAAAATTGTGTTTCAATTGGAGGAAAGTATCTTGGAAAGGTAAAAAAGTAAATGTTGTTGCAAGGTCTAGTGTATAAGTAGAGCTCAAGCTATGGCTACAGAGAGCAAAAAAATTACAACAATCGTGTTATATACCAAATAGTTAGTTCAGATTCATAGCAATTGAATTTTAAGAACAAATCCTTACCTCGAGTTCACCTCCAAAAGATGCTCCATAGACCAAAATCTTTTTGGGAACACAACCACGAATAACGCACCTTCAAAATAAAATAAAAAATTATAAGCATTTTCATTAAAAACAATAGTTGAAGGAATACCATTGACCCTTGGGAGAGAGCTAAAGGATGAAATACAGGATTTAGAGCAAAAGTGCTTACACAATTATCTTTTTCGAGTAAGTTCACTATATTAGAATGTTGATTTGAACCTAACTCAACATCACCCAACCACCCTGTGAGGTGAGGGTTGTCCCCCCATTTGTATATTTTTTTCAAACTGCATCTCCAGCCGAGCTGTAACTTATGTTCTAATACATCCTCCTCACACCCAACACTATTACGCTTGGTGAGTGGATAACCCTTTCTAAAGGATCTACAATAGACTCTAGTATCATATTAGATGTGAATTTAGGTCTAACTTAATCCTAAAAAACTGGTTTGTAAGATAGGGGTTATCTCTGCTTACATTCTTTTTAGGGTCTATCTCTAATCAATTTTTGACTTGGGTTGTTCCTAATACATCATAATTAAATTAAAAATATTCAGAAAAAGCAGGAAAGTTATAAAAATGCAAACAAACAAGCACACCACCCAGAAAGAATACAAAAGTTGAAGAAACGAGAATTTTAATTTTCTATATAATATAACAATGTTCGAGTTTCAGAGCACAAAGAGAGAGCAAAGATATGCTTCCCCAGAATGTGGATGACTATTCAACCCTACGCCAGGTTAGCTACATGGACCAATCAATACCATAATACTGTATCAAAAAGCAAAAATTGCTATAGAATCAAATAAAGCAAGATTTTCCTTTTATGTTTCTCCGAATTCTTTTATAGAAGACCATTAGATCCAAAAACCAAATGCTGTTTATTGCACTTTGCAGTCAGTTGGACAAAGTGATTAGTATAAATAACTTGCTACATAATTTCATTCCCAATTTCCACCGATTTTGCAAGTGGTAAAAATGAGTTCATGACATTCTTGCTCCTTATATATTCACAATTCATAACTTACATCCTAACGATTAACATAAGCCCTTAAACCAAATTAAAAAAAAAAAAAGGCTCCCTGTCATGACAAGAACTGAATGAAATACTGACATCAGTTTGCTTATATAGAAATTGAGTCACCATAAATGATTTCCTGTAAGTTGAAAGTACATGAATGTTTTTATTATCTAGTCTGGAGAGTGGAGAGAATTAAGGGTAAAATAGAACTACAACAGAGTTGGAGAAGGCTGTTACATGGAACAATATAATTGTAAGTTAAGAAAGAAAATACCCCTAAATAGATCAAATTGTGGAAGATTATCTAAAATGATATTCCTTCTGTTTTCCCTCACTAATTTATGTAGCTGAGCCAATATTATGATTTATATAGTACAGTGTTATCATTGATAGATGGCAGAATATGGTTGATTGGAAGGCCAAATTTCCACCCTATAAACATGTCATCACGGCTATGGTGCCATCATAGCAGTCCACTCTTCACAAATTGCCTATGGACCACTTTGCTATGGCACCATACTTAATGCAAATACAATCTTCAATATCAAGGAGAAAAACTGAACAAGAACACACAAATTTGTTTAGAAAACCTAGGAACAAAATTTCATTTAATAAAAAATAAAATGAGAGAAATCTCCTGAAAAGCTATAATGTGTAGAATAAGAAGATATACAAGAGCAATGTGAATGTTTGATCTGGCAAAAGGCAATTCAATATGCGCATTAAGTAAAGATTTGACAGAGACACATCAAATTAGAATTTAGTAAAATAAAAAAATTGAGGCATCTGATTACTGTAACAAACTTGCAAGCAGCTGTTAACACAAGCAAAGCATTTCACATGCTTGAGAACAATTTCATAAGAACTAAAATGACCCAGCCATTATCTTAATACCAATCGCATAAAAGTTGGTAAACAAAGTAGCATAAAATGTATGAAGAATTTGAAACCCATATCGAAGTGGAGAGTTGTCTTCAAGCATACACTAGTTGTTTTTACCCACAGTGTAAATAACAAGGAATGTCTCCACCATGTAAAAAGAAAGATAGAAAAATGACTGAAGAAAATAATCTATAGAAAGGAAAGAGATATCAAATTTATGACTTACGTTCCACCAACTCCTCCAATTGTTTCTGAGCTAATGGTATGAAAGGGAAGCTCACAAACCCCCACCTTCAGACACAGAATGCAGAATATTATACATAAGGCAACAAATAAACCAGTAATATAAGTCAGAGAATAACACTAAAAAACGAAAGATTAACTAAGTTAATAAGAAAACTGAATCCTTCCGTTCTAGTTGTATTTTAATATTTTGGCATTGAAAATTAGGACTAGGAAAACAATCTTGAAAAGCTGTTCAAACATTTAAAAAATCTAACTACACTCCAAAAATCAAGAAAAGCTTAAATAACTCAGATCCTCAAAAGCAAAGCTGTTTACACGGATTAAACATGTTTAGCAATGCAATTACATAACATCATGAGCTAACTGTTAAGCACCAACACAGTCACAAACCTTAGCTCCGTAATTCGATGAAAATCTAGCAGCACGAACGCCACCACTTCCAGCCCCAATAATAAACAAGTCAAAGTCAAAATGCGTCCCTTGTTCTACACCTGGAATCGATTCAGCCTCACCGTCGATAAGCATCTTCCTAGCCATCGCTATGCAAAAAGTTGAACTAAATCTGCATCAACAACATCACAACCGCAAAATGTCAAATCATTTCAGAAATCAAACTCTAAAAACACTGTTAGTTAAGAGAAAAAATAAGGTAAAATCCAGCAAACTGACAACAGAACAATCAACACAGAAACAACGAGATCATTACATTAGCCAGTTCACACAACAACAAAAACGGAAGAACTGACAGAAGAATGACAAAAAAATTATTGCAGATTTCTTTCCTCTGTATTCGTTCTCCGAGAAAATGAAATGGAAAATTACCTGCGTCGTCGCAATAGGAGAGTAACTAGGTTTGTTAATGAAGAAACCAATCAGAACAAGATTATGCAGATAGTATATATATACTAAAGAGAAACAAAAGAAGAATTGAGTTTGCAGGGGCGTAGGATATGTGAGAATAATGCAGTAATAATTTCAATAATTTCAATTACAGTGAGTCGTGTCTAAGGAGCCGACACAAACTAGTCCAGACTCTTTTTTTATCTAATTTTCGTATCTAACACGAAACCCTTGCATTTGTTCAGACAAATAGTTGTTCTGTACCAAGTTTTTCTTTCACATTATTACTTAAAATAAATATTTAATTCATGTAAAATCGTTCTTTTAGATTAATTAAAATTTTGAAAAAGAAAAAGGTATGTTAATATAAAAACACACATATATAATAAACTTAATATACTCACATCTAATTTTAAATATAATATACGCACATTAAAATTATTAAATATGTTTTTATATTTTTTAAAATCATTTATTACAATATCAAAATTACACAAAGCAAAAAGTATAATCAATATTCTTTTTCCTTTTCTATCTTTACAAAAGTTAAATAAACGTAATATAGGCACATCTAATTTTAAATAAAATAGTTTCATTAGCTCCTTAGATATTATAAGATTCATTGTGAAACATATAAATGAATCTATTTTATTTTAAAGTTATACCTTTTATAATAATTATTATTTTAAAGAAGTCTTGTAAAGTTTAGTAATCACTTTTTTAGTTTATATTTATACTTGAAAACTTAAAGAGTATATATCTGGTACGAGTTTAGAATTGTAATTTTGTAGTTATTTTGCAAGTTTGAAATAGGAAAAAACCAAAGAGGAACATGTTAAGTTTATGGTACCTTGGTGTTTGTTTGCTGGCATGTAGTGAGTCAAGCTTTTTTTATTTTAACCTTACTGTTTGTGCTTTTATTAAAAAATGAAATCCACTGCACTGTACATTTATATATGCACTTTTTATTTTAGTATGTAAATATTTAATTATAAAATTCTCTTCTGCCACTTATTATTTTGAATGATTGGCTTCTTCTCGTGCTAAACTTTTGGGTAAATATTAAATTTAACAACTTGTTTTTATGTAAAGTATAAACTATAATGAATTAAAATTACAATAAAAGAATAACAATATTAAAAAATAAAAAATATATAATATAATAAACTAATAATTATAATACTGTAAAAATAAAATAATTATTTGTAATATTATATGTATTAAATTATTATATTATTTTAAAATATTTTTATATGAAGTAAATTCTTACTAATTTATCATTCGGAGTTATAATTCAAGTTTACAAAACTCTTACAAATTTACTTAAACTTTACAATCTTATTAAAAATAAAAATACTATTTCATCCACTTTAAAATTAAAATAATAGTTATTTCATTAATTTTCAGGTTGAAATAATAGTTATTTTTACTATTCTTAATATTATATTGCTTTTTTTTATGTTAAAAATTACTTTTTAAAAAGTTATAATTTACTCACACACTTATAAATTAATTTGAAAATATATTATCAACTAGTTTTTAATGTCTCATAATAATTTAATCATCAAAGACGATAAAACATTAAAAATATTAAATATGTTTTTTATATTTTTAAAATCATTTATTACGGTATCAAAATTACACAAAGTAAAAAGTATAATCAATATTCTTTTCCTTTTCTATCTTTACTCTTTACAAAAGTTAAATAACTGTACATATACACATCTAATTTTAAATAAACATATCCATGTATTTTTAATTAAGTCATATTCATTTTTTTTTCACTTTAACTAGGACTAATACATTCAAAAATAAATAAAAAATTAAAGTTTCGATTTTATAAAAAAATTTAAAAAATTATAAATAAAATAAAGAAGATGAATATTACTTTGTTAAAACATAAAATGGTACATGATTTATTAAAAACATGAAAAGAAAAATGTTATTTAAAGTTTATAGAAAGTGTGAATATTATTTTAATTAAAAAATAATATTTATCTTAAAATTAAAAGAAGTGACAATTATTTTGGATAATATTTGGAGAAGTGACTATAATTTTTTGCTCTAACTTTTTTGAATAAAGTGGTTAATAGAAATACAACATTTTATATAGTGACCATATTCCACTTTTTCATAATTCAATGATGTTGATATATTATAAAGTTAATAAAACAAAAAATCATATCAAGTAAAAAAATAAAAACAGCAACCATTCACAGCCACAAATTTTCCATATGATAAATTGGGTGTTCAGCAAATCTATAAGATAAATTAGTTAGTAGCGGATAAATAATAATTTATTGTATTTAAAATATTTAATAGAATTTTTTGATAGACTTCGTAAATATAAAATAATGGAGACTTTATTATATAAATAAAATTTATGCTTTATATATTAAACTATATTATTATGTAATTATAACTTTAGGCTTTCTAAAATATATTAAATTTTTTATCAAAAAATTTAGTGGTTTTATTTGTTTGTTTAAAGTTACATATATTTTTAATTGGAAAATAATTTTTTAACTAAATTGAATTGTTATTTGTTTTAAGAAATTTAAACTTTTTTTATTCTGAATTTAAATTATTATTTTTACAAAAAATTACTAATTATATAAAATAATTAAAAATAAAAAGTAGGGTTAGTTTTTTTTTTCAAATCATTGTAAAAATTTACGTTTTATCTTTGAACCAAATTATATATCTATTTTGTCCTTTCAATTTATAAAAGTAAGCTAAAATATCAGTTGCTAAAATATCAGTTTCAGTGACACATAAATATTATATTATAACTCTTTATAAGATAAACATTTTATATTTATTGAAAAAAAAATGTTTTAAATAATTTTGGCATAGTATAGAAAAGAAATAGATATATATTTAGTTTAAAAATAAAATATAATGTTTAAAAATAATTTGGGAAAAAAATATTTAACTATTAAAATATATTAAAATATAAGAGACAATAATGAAAGAAAAGTATATAAGTTATTAGAAAGTAAAAATCAATTAAATAATTTGTACCTTGAAAAGTCTAAAATGAACTTGAGCTGTGTAATTAGAATTATAAAAATCACATAATTTATTAAATCTTGATTTTGTTACAAAAGACTTTCTCATTAAATAATAAAGAAAAGAATTAATATAAGGAAAGGGCTTTTTCCTTTATTCTGAAAAGGGCACAACACAGTACTTTATTAAATCCTGTTCACTTTTCTAACTCAATTCTCTTTTTAAAAAGCTTATTTCTCCATTCTTTTTGTCTTTTCTCTAAACTCCAAGTTTACTGACTCGGTGCATGTTCTTTCTGAAGGTGTCCAAGTGTCCGCAACATCGAGGACTTTAGTTTGAATCGATTGGTCTCTCAATTCGGATCATGGGTGTAGGGACACTGTTTGCGTTTCCTTCGGGGAGGGCACTTTAGAAGCGGTGTTCTAAGCCATGCTGAGAAACTCGCAAGGTAAGGGGAGCTAGATTTTTATTGTTTGGTAGCTTAATATATGTATAAATGTATGTATAATGAACTCTGTGTTGTGCCACTGATTTTGCTAGAAATTAGTTGATGCATGTTGAAATTTAGTGCCTCTTAAATGATGAAACTATGGTGATGGAAGAAAAACTTGGGTCACTGGAAAATGGGTTTGATGTTTTATGTAATGTAATGTGTGACCAAATGGTTTTGCATGTTTAACATAATCAAGTGCATGAAATAAATTGGTGAAAAAGATTTTTGGGGTTGGGGCGTCGTCCAGGGTCTTAATTAGTGAAAGTGGTGTAGGGCCTTTAAGGTTTACACAAATGAAAATGCTTCTTTGACACCAAAATTTTAACACTCTTTTGACACTGCTACGTGGCGTTGTTCAATTGGCCGAATTTGAAAATAAAAAATTAGTGTTTAATATTCAGGCGGGGCCATTTTTGGAAGGGGAAAAAATGAATTTTCGTTTTACGGTTTCTTTCATTTGCACATTGGCTCTCATGGAAATGAATTCTCGTTCTCTCATCACTCTCTGTAGGTCGCTCATCTTTCTCTCGTATAGCATTGCTCTATGTCGTCAAGCATTGCTCTCCCTCTCTCTCTTGCTTTCTCTGAGTTCTCTCTCTCGCTTTGTCGTTGTGCACCGTTCAAGCCCTCTCCCATTATTGTGTTGTGCGAACCGTGAACTGTCTTCGTTGTTTTTATTAAGTCGAATTGGACCATATCTCACCATCTTCTCCATCATTTACTTTTTGTTCGCGAACCCTAACAATGTTGTGGACAATCTTGTTTTCTTCATGTTATGACTGCAGGTCCAATGGCATCCCAAAAACCTAGTGTAAGATTAAATGTAAATTGTATTTCATATCGATGATGTTTATCCTCCTACTGTTAGTATTTATTATTTTTTTTAATGTTTTGTAGTGGCGCCTTCGTATTTTCATGGATTCAGCAACCATTCTTGAAATGAATACGTTATTATGAGACCTTCATATAGAGCGTATTAGGATGACCCCTTTTAAGTGGTGCTTGAACATTTTAAAACCTGTTGAGGTGAATTTAAAATTATTGAAGTTCATGGTGTACTACTGATCCTCAGTCCTCATTGTTCACTGCCAAATTGACTAAATCACAATGTGAAGGAAGTCATTTGGTACGTATGCAATAGTTCAAATTTCCCAAATTATTTTTGATGAATAATATTATTTTGCAATGTCATTCACTTCATATTTCTTGTTTCACAGGACTTACGTACTACATTTGGGAATGAAATTAGGAACAAAGGCTTCACAAAGGTTGTGCTTCTAGGTCATAAGAATGGCATCATGTGCAAGGTTTTGGTTTCACATACTAGGAATTCAACAAAGTATGGAAAAGGTTCGAAAGAATTTTGCATCCAATATGGCTTGAAGGAAGGAGACGTTGTTGTCTTCAAGGTTGACCACCATTGAAATGATATTATAGTAGAAGTTCACATCAATGGATGTAGTTGTAATGTTAACCACCCAATATCAGTGTGAACCAGAAAAGACAAAATGAATTTATTGTTACCAATGAGGAGCATTGGTAAATCCTGAAGAAATTAGTTTTGATGATGCTACAAGAAGTTTCACTTGAAGAAATGTTTAAAAGCACTTTTGTAGAATATAAGTGTAATAGGAAAGTCTTTAAATTTTGTAAAAACTTGTATTTTTACTGAAATAATCGATTATGAGAAGTAATAATCGATTATCATGAGTCTTTCAGGGATAATCGATTATCACTTCCAAATAATCGATTATCACATTTTGAAAATCTTTTAACGGACTTGAATAATCGATTATCACTTACAATAATCGATTATCAGTGGCAGTTGGGACTTGACCTTTGATATTCAGGGTAGCTGGCTATATATTGGACTTTTGAAATTTTCAGAAGCAACGTTTTTGAACAGAAGCTTAGCAGAATACTGGTTGACAAAGGAAGTTCTCAGAAGCTATAGTTCAAAGTTCCCTTGCTTGATCTCGTGAACAGGAGAGGCTCGCGTTTCGTGTGTCGATAGTCGGAGCAAGCTCTCTTCGAGTTAGCAAGGTGCTCTGCCTGGTCTCGTGAAAAGGAGAAGCTCGTGAATCGTTGGTCGATTGCCGGAGTGGTTCTCTTCGAGTTGGCAGAGTGTTCTTCTTCCGGTTCGTTCGTCGAAGGAAGGTTTATTTTATCAATTGTTATTCATTATATTTGTAATCTGTGAAACAAATTTTTAGTGGAACTGTTAATCACTTTTATAGTGATTAATGACTGGACGTAGATTCTGTTGAATAGAACCAGTATAAAAATTACTCGTGTGATTTTCTATTCCCTACACTCTTTATCTTTTACGTATATCAACTGTTCGACAAATTTTCTGAACGAAAATTGATTTTCTAAAAAGGACCAAATTGATTTTTAAAAAGGTGACCGAACACGCTTTCCGCTTACTCTAAGTTTTATTCCGCTGCACTTTACTCTTCAAATCATACCATCACTGGTACCAACAATTGGTATCAGAGCGTGTTTGATAGTTTTTCAAAATTTGCGAAAATGGCCGGTCACAACCAAAACCTTGTATATGCCGAGGGTGCTTCTATTAACAGACCACCACTTTTTACTGGTGATAACTATGCGTTCTAGAAAGTCAGAATGGAAATTTTTATGGGGTCTGTTGACAGAGGCATCTGGGAAGCTGTA
The DNA here is from genome assembly GCA_027742785.1 of Vigna reflexopilosa. NCBI lineage: Eukaryota > Viridiplantae > Streptophyta > Magnoliopsida > Fabales > Fabaceae > Vigna > Vigna reflexopilosa. The sequence goes on along the minus strand of CM050928.1, from coordinate 14,356,073 downwards.
CAAAATGGTCCTTATATTCCTAAGAGCACAGTTGATGGTGTAGAGGTAGAAAAACCATACTTTAATTGGACTGCTGAAGAAAATAGACGAGCTCAGTTTGATATTAAAGCTCGCAATATTATATCATCTGCTGTTGTACTTGATGAATTCTATAGAATTTCAGTATGTAAGACAGCACAGGAAATGTGGAAAGTCCTCAGAGTCACACATGAAGGAATAGAGGACGTGAAACGTGCAAGGAAGAACACTCTTATTCAGGAGTATGAGATGTTCAGAATGCAACCTGGAGAAACAATTTCTGATGTCCAAAAGCGCTTCACCCACATAGTGAACCACTTGACTGGGTTGGGTAAGACTTTTGATAATGATGAATTAAATGTGAAAATTTTAAAATCATTAGACAGGTCTTGGCAACCAAAGGTAACTGCCATCTCGGAGTCTCAAAACCTCACTCAGATGTCAATGCCAATTCTGTTTGGAAAGCTTCGTGAGCATGAGCTAGAGTTGAGGAGACTAACTGCTGAAGAGGATCAAGGCAAGAGAAAGACACTAGCTTTCAATTCAGAGATCTCTAAAGGAAAGAGCTCTAAAAGGATTGAAGATGATGATTCTGATGATAAGGAGAACATGAGCCTTATGATAAAGAAGTTTGCCAAGTTTATGAAGGCAAAAGGAAAAGATAAATTCCACAAAGAAAGGAAAGAAAATCAAGAATCACCTTTAAGTGTAAAATGCTTTGGTTGTGGAGAAAGAGGACACATGAAATCTGAATGCCCAAAGAACAGGAAAAGTGAGGAAAAGAAGGAAAGAAAATTTCAAAAGAAAAAGAAAGCTTACATAGCTTGGGAAGACAACGCTTCCAGTTCAACAAGCTCAGGTGATTCAGATGAGGAAGCTAATATTTGTCTAATGGCTGACTCAGATGATACTGAAAGTCAAGTAAGTGATTCTAGCTTTGAATCTAGTGAAATAGACTTACAAAAAGCTTTCTTTGAACTAATGAATGAATCTGAAAAACTTGATGCTGCACATAAAAAGCTAAAAAAAGAGCACAATGACTTGAAATTGAAATATGATAAATTGCTTGATGATGAAGTTGTTTTAAGAAATAAAGTTAGTACTTTAGAAACAAAATTATCTGATGCAAACACTACTGTTGAACCTGTTGAATGCTTGTCTTGTAAGAGTCATATGTTTGATATTGACATACTTGAAAACCTACTTGCAAAGTCAACCAAGACAAACCCGAATGTAAAAACAAACTTTAAAAGAAGCAATATTAGAAATAGGAACTTGCATCAAAACAAAAAGTCTAAAACTAGAAGAACTCATAAAGTTTGGGTTAAAAAAGAGACTTTTGTTAAAAATAAAGTAAATGATGTTTGTTGTTTTTACTGTATGAAACATGGTCATACATCAAACAAATGCAACATTAAACATTTTGGTATTCCAAATGGCAAATTTGCATGGATTAAAATTGTGAAATGATTTACACTTGCATGAACTAACCCCAAGGACCCATAATTAGATTGGGGACCTAAAACTCTTTCTAATTTGTTTTGCAGGAACCTACTAAGTCAAAGAAGTCATTGTGGTATCTTGACAGTGGTTGCTCAAGACACATGACCGGTGACAAGAAAAGGTTCATCCACTTTGAGAAGAAAAAGCAAGGATTTGTGACTTACGGGGACAATAACAAGGGTAGAATCATGGGTACCGGAGACATTGGAGGGGGAAACACATTGATCATAAAAGATGTCCTATATGTTGAAGGCCTCAAGCATAACCTCTTAAGCATAAGTCAGTTGTGTGACAAAGGTCTAAAGGTAATCTTTGAAAGTGATAAGTGTACTGTTTACTTTAAAGATTCTGCTGTTATTGCTTTGCAAGGTGTTAGGCATAATAATATATATTTGATTGATATTGAGAGTGCATCTAGTCATAGTATAACATGTTTAGTTGCTAAAGAAGAAAATCCTTGGCTATGGCATAAAAGAGCTGCACATATTCATATGCAACATTTAAATAAGTTAATTTCTAAGGATCTTGTGATTGGTTTACCTAAACTGAAATTTGAGAAAGACAAATTATGCTCTGCATGTCAAAAAGGTAAACAAACAAAATCTTCATTTTCATCCAAAAGCATAATTTCAACATCAAAACCTTTAGAACTTATGCATATGGACTTGTTTGGTCCATCTAGAATTAAAAGTTTTGGTGGAAATTACTATGCTCTTGTAATTGTTGATGATTACACTAGATTCACTTGGACCTTCTTCTTAACTTTGAAAAGTGAGGCTTTCAAAGCCTTTAAATCTTTTGCTAAACGTATTCAAAATGAAAAAGATTTGAAAATTAAAACATTGAGAAGTGATCACGATGGGGAATTTGAAAATGAATCTTTTGAAAAATTTTGTGAAGAACATGGCATTGCACATAACTTTTCTGCACCTAGAACTCCTCAACAAAATGGTGTTGTTGAAAGGAAAAATAGATCATTAGAAGAATTAGCTAGAACCCTTATGAATGAATCTAATGTGCCAAAATATTTTTGGGCTGATGCAGTCAGCACTGCTTGTTATGTGTTAAATAGGATGCTTATTAGGCCAATTCTAAAATTAACTCCATATGAACTGTTGAATGGTAGAAAACCAAATATATCTCATTTGAAAATATTTGGATGCAAATGTTTTGTCTTAAATAATGGTAAAAATAATCTTGGAAAATTTGATGCAAAATCTGATGAAGCAATTTTCCTAGGATACTCTTTGACTAGCAAAGCATATAGAGTATTCAATAGAAGAACCTTGATAATTGAAGAATCAATGCATGTTGTCTTTGATGAAATTGTGGACCTTGAGGTAAATCCTCTTGAGTCAAATAAACCAATTGCAGGAGATGAGGATTATTTGAGGGAAGCTCTTGAAGAGATGTACCTAAACGAAAACTATCCTCTGGAACTTCAAGAAACACCTCAAGCGATTGATCCTAAAAGTTTTCAACAACCAAGAGGACTATCTTTGGACAACATCATAGGAGATATATCAAAAGGGGTAACTACTAGACACAAGCTTAATAATTTATGTTTAAGTGTAGCTTTTGTGTCTCAGATAGAACCTAAGAACATTAAGGAAGCTCTTCAAGATGATAAGTGGTGCGTTGCTATGCAAGAAGAGCTAAACCAATTTGAAAGGAATGAAGTCTGGGAACTTATTCCAAGGGAAGATAATCATCAAGTCATAGGAACCAAATGGGTTTTTAGGAACACGCTTGATGAGGATGGAAACATCACAAAGAATAAAGCAAGGCTAGTTGCAAAGGGCTACTGTCAAGAGGAAGGTATAGATTATGATGAAACATATGCACCAGTGGCCAGGTTAGAAGCAATTAGATTATTACTTGCATATGCATCTTTGATGAATTTTAAATTATATCAAATGGATGTGAAAAGTGCGTTTCTGAATGGTTTTATAAAAGAAGAGGTGTATGTTAGTCAACCTCCTGGCTTTGAGGATTTCAAATATCCTGATCATATTTATAAGTTAAAAAAGGCTTTGTATGGTCTTAAACAGGCACCTAGGTCTTGGTATGAAAGACTTAGTACCTTTCTAATTGATAATAATTTTTCTAGAGGTAAGGTTGATTCAACCTTATTCATAAAGAAAGTAGGAAAACACATCCTGATTGTGCAAGTTTATGTAGATGATATTATATTTGGGTCAACTGATGATTCCTTGTGTGAAGAATTTGCAAAAGTAATGCAAGGTGAGTTTGAGATGTCCATGATGGGTGAGCTGAATTTCTTTTTAGGACTACAAATAAAGCAAATAAATGGAGGTACTTTTATCTCTCAAACAAAATATTGTAGGGAGATTCTTAAAAAATTTGGCATGGATACTTGCAAAGAAGCTAGTACACCTATGGCAACTTCTTGCTATTTAGATAAGGATGAATCTGGAAAAGAAGTAAACGAAACTATGTTTAGAGGTATGATAGGATCTTTGTTGTACCTAACTGCTAGTAGGCCAGATATTATGCAAAGTGTATGCGTATGTGCTAGGTATCAAGCCAATCCTAAAGAATCTCATTTGACTGCTGTCAAGAGAATCTTAAAATACCTTAAAGGAACCACTTCTTTTGGACTTTGGTATCCCTCTGATGCTTCACCTAGTCTAATAGGTTATTCTGATGCAGATTATGGTGGTTGTAAAATAGATAGGAAAAGTACTAGTGGAACCTGTCATTTTCTGGGCTGTTCTTTGGTGTCCTGGCACTCAAAGAAACAAGCGTGTGTAGCCTTGTCTACCACTGAAGCTGAATACATTGCTGCTGGCAATTGTTGTGCCCAAATTCTGTGGATGAAACAGCAACTGGAAGACTTTGATATTTTCCTTGATAATATTCCATTAAAATGTGATAATACTAGTGCTATCAATCTGACTAAGAATCCCATAATGCACTCAAGAACTAAACACATTGAGATTAGACATCATTTCTTAAGAGATCATATTCAAAAGGGGGATTGTCAAATTGAATATGTTGATACCTTACATCAATTAGCTGATATTTTCACCAAAGCACTACCTAAGGATAGATTTTTTGAGCTCAGAAGAGAGTTAGGAGTGTTAGACATGTCTTAGGATCAATGCTTATGAAAAGTTTTGCATTTTCGTAAAATTAACGCTTCATAATCGATTATCAAAAGGATATAATCGATTATTCATACTTGAAATTCAAATCTGAGAAATTTTTGAACAGATAATCGATTATCATCAAGGATAATCGATTATCATGCAATATCTGGGCAGTGACTTTTGAGCAGATAATCGATTATCTCGAGCCATAATCGATTATCACGCTAACAGATTCAAAAATAGAGCCGTTGGAGCGTCCCTTAACGGCTATAAACGGCCATAAACGGCTAGTTTTTCCATTTTTCCTATAAAAAGCCTCCCATAATCGATTGTTAGTCACTCTTTTACATCCTTACTCTGCTAAAATCAAAATCTAGAGCTAAGATTCTCTCCATTTATCCTCATTTTCTCAAAGTCTCTCTACCTCAAATATTTTCATGGCGGATTCAAGAAGACATCGCCGCAGAGCTGCTGGAGCATCTTCTTCCTCTCAACCACGTCCTGCAACCATCGATGGTTGGATTTCAGATCAAGGAAAACATGCAGAATATGTTAATTCCTGGCAAGAGAGAAGAATCATGGCGGTAAAGTATATTCGCCTTGACTTTTTTCGTTTCTATGGATTTCAATTTCCAGATCTGTTTGTTGATCAAGGACTCACGAATCTGGTGGAGCAAAAAGGTTGTATTTATCCCGATCTCATAAGAGTTTTCTACTTCAACTTGAGATATAGAGATGGGATTATATCCACTAAAGTCAAGGGTGTCCGCATAATCTTAGATGATGATGTGTGGATAAATGTTGCCCAACTTACCATATGGGATGATGCTGTAAAAGTCCATCTAGGACTTGAAGATTTCAATAGGCTGATGACTTTCCAATCCTTCTTGCGTCATCCTGAACAACAGGCAAATCGAAGGCAATTGCTAGTTGGGGGTTTCAAAATTGAAGAACGCATGCTTCACTACTTGATCGTCTGGATACTATGTCCTAGAGCAACCAACCATGCTCAATGCTCTGAGCAGGATCTGCTTATTCTGTATGGGATTTTAAATCACATACACATTGATTGGCCTGCTCTCATTGCTGACACAATGGTAAAAGCCAAGAAATCTCATTCCTATCAATTTCCCTATGCTCTTCTTATTTCTAGAATTTTGGAGTACAAAGGTGTAAATATTGAAGGAGAACTTGTCCAAGCCATTCAAGCTGTTGGCTCGGAAATTGGAGATACTACCTTCCGTCAGATGGGATTCATTACCAGAGGAAGAGTTCTCATCCATAAAGATGATGACCATCCTGATGAAGATGAAGATGATGACATCGATACTCATATGGCAGAACCAGTTAGTGCTGCTGCTCCTTCTGATGTTGGTCCTTCTACCATGCCCTCATCCTCCACGCTTTCTATGGAAGAACATTTTGCTAATTTATCTAAGCAATTGGAGGATATGAGTCTAGCACAAAGAACACACTTTGAGGAGATTTATGAGTGGCAGCAATCTATTGATGAGTATATGGTTGATCAGTTTCTTGATCTTGATGTTCGTCTATCTAACATCGAGAATCACCTTCACATTCAACCTCCCGAGAGATCCCCGAGTCCTGAATTTTAGAAATAGGATTTTATGTTTGTATGCTTTGTTGATTGATTGTTGTTCTTTCATCTATGATAAATTTCTGTCCTTTATGTTTCTTATTATGATGTAATCCTTCTTTTCATCAATGAAAATGATCTCTTGATTATATGCATACCTTGACTAATTGAGGGGGAGATCATATTTAGGGGAGATCATATTTAGGGGGAGTCTGTTACCTTAATCTTTTTGCTTATGATAAAAAAGGGGGAGAAGTATAATATAAGGGGAGAGGATTAATTTAAATTGATACAGGTATTGCTAACTTTATTGTTGTTGTAGCTTGTATATTTTGCAGGGAAGTCAAAGTTTCTTTTAAAAATTGAATTTTTGATCATCATCAAAAAGGGGGAGATTGTTACCAATGAGGAGCATTGGTAAATCCTGAAGAAATTAGTTTTGATGATGCTACAAGAAGTTTCACTTGAAGAAATGTTTAATAGCACTTTTGTAGAATATAAGTGTAATAGGAAAGTCTTTAAATTTTGTAAAAACCTGTATTTTTACTGAAATAATCGATTATGAGAAGCAATAATCGATTATCATGAGTCTTTCAGGGATAATCGATTATCACTTCCAAATAATCGATTATCACATTTTGAAAATCTTTTAACGGACTTGAATAATCGATTATCACTTACAATAATCGATTATCAGTGGCAGTTGGGAGTTGACCTTTGATATTCAGGGTAGCTGGCTATATATTGGACTTCTGAAATTTTCAGAAGCAACGTTTTTGAACAGAAGTTTAGCAGAATACTGGTTGACAGAGGAAGTTCTCAGAAGCTATAGTTCAAAGTTCCCTTGCTTGATCTCGTGAACAGGAGAGGCTCGCGTTTCGTGTGTCGATAGTCGGAGCAAGCTCTCTTCGAGTTAGCAAGGTGCTCTGCCTGGTCTCGTGAAAAGGAGAAGCTCGCGAATCGTTGGTCGATTGCCGAAGCGGTTCTCTTCAAGTTGGCAGAGTGTTCTTCTTCCGGTTCGTTCGTCGAAGGAAGGTTTATTTTATCAATTGTTATTCATTATATTTGTAATCTGTGAAACAAATTTTTAGTGGAACTGTTAATCACTTTTATAGTGATTAACGACTGGACGTAGATTCTGTTGAATCGAACCAGTATAAAAATTACTCGTGTGATTTTCTATTCCCTACACTCTTTATCTTTTACGTATATCAACTGTTCGACAAATTTTCTGAAAGAAAATTGATTTTCTAAAAAGGACCAAATTGATTTTTAAAAAGGTGACCGAACACGCTTTCCGCTTACTCTAAGTTTTATTCCGCTGCGCTTTACTCTTCAAATCATACCATCACTGGTACCAACATTTATGTTCAAGTTCTGAAATTTTTATATTTCATTATAAGTATCTTTATGCTTTCTTGGACTGAATGACGTAGGGTGAACTCACCAAATTGTTTCTTATCTGCAACATGGTGTGCCCAAACATGATTCATCACACTAAAATCACACCTAAACAACAAGAACACACCAAAACAATTGAATCTTTGGAAAAATTGAAAAATTCAGACTTTGGTCCCCCTATGTATTAAAAATTGGCTCCTATAGTAGAAGTTTCTGTACAAATCTTCATTTTCTCGCGCATAAACATTTACGAGCCTGCTGTAAACGATTACCAGTGCCTTTTCTGGTGCACTTGGTTGTTCTACTCAACAAAATTTTTTCCTATGTCCACATGCATTGTTTCATTCATCCATAAAATACATCAATACTAAATCAAAAAGCCAACTTTAATCATTAACAATTCAAACAAAACCTCATTTCCTAATCACAATAACAAAGTCAATTCAGTTAATAATAATAATATGTTAAATAAGGAAAGTTGCATGTTTTATAAAATTGAATATAATACAATCCAAATTACAAAACATCTCTTCATGTAAGACTAGTTATATATTACATCCTCTTAACAAACCTATACTAATATCACTCATTTTTAATTCTAAGCAATCTAGTGTAAGGAGTCTTAAGGGTTATGCTCTTGTTAACGCCTTCGTGACCTCTTCCTTGTTGGTACCAGGACTGATATGGTTTGAAGAGTAAAACGCAGCGGAATAAAACTTAGAGTAAGCGGAAAGCGTGTTCGGTCACTTTTTAAAATCAATTTGGTCCTTTTTAGAAAATCAATTTTCTTTCAGAAAATTTGTCGAACAGTTGATGTCCAAATAAAATTAAAGAGTGTAAGGAAGAGAAAACTCACACAAATGATTTTTATACTGGTTCGAATCAAAAGATTCTACGTCCAGTTGTTAATCACTATAAAAAGTGATTAACGTTTTTCACTAAAAATATAGTTGTACAGATTACAAGATAATGAAATGAGTAAGGGATAGAAAACACCTTCCTTCGACAAACGAACCGGAAGAGCTTCCTTCGACACACGAACTGGAAGCAACCACTCTGCCAACTCGAAGAGAACCGCTCCGACTTTCGACACACGAAACACGAGCTTCTCCTATTCACGAGACCAGGCAGAGCACCTTGCCAACTCGAAGAGGATCGCTCCGACTATCGACACACGAAACGCGAGCTTCTCCTATTCACGAGACCAAGCAAGGGAACTTGAACTATAGCTCTTGAGAACTTCCTCTGACAAACAGTATTCTGCAAAGCTTCTGTTCAACAACGTTGCTTCTAAACTTCACAAAAACCAAATATATAGCCAGCAGCTCTGAATATCAAAGGTCAAGTCCCAACTGCCAGTAATAATCGATTATTGTAAGTGATAATCGATTATCCAAGTCCGTTATGGATTTTTCAAAATAAATTTTCAAAAACAGACTTGTGATAATCGATTATTTGAAGTGATAATCGATTATCTCAGTCATACTCATGATAATCGATTATTGCTTCACATAATCGATTATTTCAGAACATTTTCTTAAATAATACAAGTTTTACAGAATTTAAAGACATTCCTACTACATTTAAATTCTACAAAGTTCTTTTAAATAATTCTAATATCTTCTTCAAGTAAAACTTCTTGCAGCATCATCAAAACAATTTTCTTCAAGATTTACCAATACTCCTTATTGGTAACATTCCTCGCATATGTCTTCGTTGGAGGTGGATTAGTGGACATCCCTCCCAGGGAGATGGACGGTTCTGCACGTGGCACATTGTGTCCACCATCCTCTGGTCTTCTTCGACTAACTTTCTCTTCGGCCAACTCTTTCTCCAAGACAACAACCCTCCTTCTAAGTTCTGTAACTAGATTTTGTTGGTCTTCTATAGTATGCAACTCTCCAAGACAACAACTCTCTCTGCGTTTTCTTTTCAGTAGCTTCTTTGCTAATGGTTTCTCGTCTTTCATTTTTGGTCTTGGTTGGTCCTCCTTTTGATCCTTCTTGTCCTTCATTGTACCAAAATCAACATCATGATGAACTTGAAATTGAACAATTGCTATCATACTATCAAGACATATATCATAACATTAAACAATGAACCAATTAACCACATACCACACCCGTCTCCATAAATCCTTTCACGAAGTTGTCTCCCAAATTATATTCATCCAATGCAATATTCAAGGAAATTTCTCTATTCGACCTTGTGAAGGAATGAAATTCTCACAAAACCATACCTAAAAATAAATTTCATCTCAACATTTGGTCAAAAACACAATGCAACCCAAAACATAATTGACATTATAAATCAATTCATATAAATTACCTGCAGCATGTAAGTGCAACCATCGACATAAACGTTCGTTGTACCTTTTCCTTTTCTTCAAACCATCTGAAGTTTTGCACAAACTACGTACCAAAAAATGATACATTAAACTACCCCAACAATAATTAGCCAATCAACTTAAATTATCAACAATTTCAAACAAAATTGGAAACATTCTTCCGCTACGTTGTGGAAATAATATCTCACATATCCCTACCAATACGTACAAGCTACAAAAATGATTACACAGTATTTTTTTTTGTTTCTCATCAAACATTTGTATACCAAATTCAAATCTTTTGTTCCTTTGCCTATGTATTTCACACATGTACTGCTATCCATTTCATCCGTTAAATTAATATTTCGACCATCTGAACTCAAACCCAAACCTAAACAAAATTCCTTCTCACTCATAGACACAAGTTTATCTCCAATTAAAAAAGCACTACTGGAATCCACCCACTTAACCAATAACTCACTTAAGATATTCCTACCTATTCTAACTTTACCACTCAAATCTAAGAACCAACGAAAAGGAGTCTCTGAAATCAATGACCAGTGCTCCTTTGTCAAGCATTCGTTCAAAGTAGAAATATAATTTGTTGAAAATGAGTGACAAACCATCAACTGCATCAACCACAAACAAAATAACCAAAACATAAATGCACTGAAAAGAAAACAACATAACAATATAAAACAACAACTAAATGGAGGAAGAACCTTTTTACCTTGCTGCTCGAAGAACCATGCTTATCGGAACTTGCCATTTCGCACAATAAACTCAAGAAAGAGGACGAAGTTGCTCAAAACGAACACATGCAACAAACACCGATAACGAGAGCGTCACCCAGACCGAGAGGGTGAGGGAGACCGAGAGGGACAGGGAGAACGAGACCGAGAGCGACAGGGAGAGCGAGAGCGAGAGGGAGAACGAAACCCAAAGTTCTAAAACAGGAGAGAGAATGTTCAATTCAAATGGAACAGGACAAGGACATTTTTAGAAGCACACATTTCTGAAACCTCCCTTAAACCTGACGTCAAATTATAATTCAAAAGAAAAATTAAAAAGTAACCAATCAAATTATGACATGTGGCGGTGTTAAAATAATGTCAAAGTTTTGGTGTCAAAATATCGGGACCCTTACACAAAGTAGAAGTGAAGGAGAAAGGTAAGTTGGTTAAAAGAGAAGGGTGGGGCCATGTGTGATTAAATGAAATTAGAAATAAATTGAATATGGAAAAGGTTGGAGTGTTACGTATGCTATAGGAATTCTTTTGGTTTTAGTTCAGTTTTGTGATTTTGTATGCTATATAATAATATATTATATAAGGTTATCGTAATTGTTATTTGATTGGTATTCTTATAATATTATTTTATGATATTAGTTTATGGAGTTACAGTGGTGTTGTTATATTTTAAATAGATAACGTATAATATATTTAATATAAAGATTTTAGATAAATGCAATATCCGTTTCTATATATAAATCTTTTGGAATATAATTCAATATTATATTATAGAAAGTTAAGGGAAATTAGGATAATATAATAAGAAATTTGTTTTGGAGAATCTATTTAGAAACTGAATAAACTATAAAAGTATAAAATAAATAAAGTAAATAGTTTTAATGTTGGAAAACTTATTTAGTGTTAATTAAATGGTGGTTTAGATTTTATGATGATATTGTGTACTTAATTAAATTAATTTTATCTGTGGGGATGTATTATTTTACAAGAAATTGTAGAGTTTTGTGGTGTGATTGAGATAACATGACAATATTGTCTATTTGAGATGGTTTTCGGTTTGGTGTTATGTTGTTTGATTTACAGAGTGTCATGTATGTTTATATATTTGAATTGTGTGGCTTGAAAGAATATGACTGAGAATTAGAATGATGTAATTGAATATGAATTGGACATCTCAGGGTGAGATGATTGGAAGTGGTTGTAGAGAATTGTTGTTGTATTGTATAATTGTATGGAGCTTTGAAATGATATGTCTATCCCTACACTCTAAGTATTGTTCATGCTCAAATAGAGAAGAACAATATGAGTGGTGAGAGTAGATGGAGGTCCCTATCTGTAGACTCAGAGTAGAGCTATAGACTGGTATGGGGATTTACCTTGCATAGTGTTGGGGAGGGTCAACTGAACTATGCAAGTGCAAAGACGACCAATAGTTCGACAGTTATACAAATCTGGATGACTCGTGTTGAATACTTGATGCATGGTTAGATTTGTATGTCTTTAATTGTTTACTTTATATATCTCTAAACATGATGATGCTGATGGATTGTGCTATATGTATATTGTTTGTTTACCTAACTCACCATTGCTTCTGTGTTTGTGTGTTGCTTGTGTATGCTTTTCTTTTGCAATGATCATCCACTTGAATGTGAACAGAGATTAACGAAGAGTCACTGGAGCGTGCATTGGAGGAGGACGATGCTGCAGCCTAATTCCATTAAGACTTTCTCATTTGAACCTATGTCGTTTTGAAATATTCTTTAGATTTAAAGTCCTAAATTATGGTAATATTTCGAAAATGATTGTAATTCCTAAGATTTTATTTAAAAAATTTAAATTCTAATTATTCTCCTATATTATAATTATGGACTACTATATTATATATTCAGGATGTTACACATATGGTTTATTGATTTATTTTGTAATTCAAATTGTAGATTTAATTGGACGAATCGAATCTAATTAGTAATATTGGTCGCGTATAATTCTTTAAGAGGAAATACAAAATAACAAATTACAAAGAAATACAATGAAAAAGTTCAATAAAAAAAGATGTTCAAAAAAAAAGATAGAAAACAAAAGAGAAGATAAACAGTAATAATAAATTATAATATATCACTAAGTTCAACACTTTAAATGATTAATATTATTAAATTATAAATAATTAATTAATATTATTAAATTATAAAAAGTATCACAACATATGTACTCAAAATTTATCTTATAAATTACTTTTGGTGCTGCTAAAACTTGCTTATAAAATACCTAATAAAGTAAATTATATTTTTGCTCTTTTTCTTTAAACAAGTGAAGTTAAATACAAAGTTGAATAAATTACTTTCTTTCCTCTAATCAAATCATTACTTTTGAACTTTTAAAAAGCACTCTTTGAGTGTGAGAATCCAAAGTTCATTCATTCAGGGATTTAATTATTGGTGGAACTATATTTATCTGTTTGAAGACAAAACCTAAAAATAGATAGAAAAAATTATTGCAATATTAATTTCATGATAGAATCTCATGTTGGCAACAATGCTTCCATCACTCACTCATTTAATACTAGTACATCCTTCCAATAATTCTTTTCATAAATCTCAATTAATTAATTAACTAATCATATTATTCTCAGTCTGACTTGTAAACTTTAATTTTTTTTCTCTCTAATTTTAAAATACAGTATTTTTTGTCCTTTTAGCATTATTTAATATTTTCTCTCTTTCAATTTAAAGAATTAGATGTACTACATTTCAAAATTTGACGACTAAAAATGAGTTTTGTATATTTAAGAGGAAGTGAAAAAATATTTTAGACTTAATTAATTTTTCAGGATCACATATCTTAATCAATTTAGTAAAAAGAAACACTTAAAATAATTAATGTTACTAAATTTTGTATTAAAAAAATAAATGATTTTATTAAAAATTTTACAAGATTAGAAACATTTTAAATTAATTTTATAAACCTAGTCAAATACGGCATCTATGTTAGAGATAAGAGTATTACATAATTATGAAATTAATAACAAAGTTTTGTGACATTATTTTTCCATCCTAATTCTTTCTTCCTTATTTTTAACATTTTACTTTTAACATTTTGAATATTGAATTATGTTTTTGGAAACGTTTTGATAATTTTTGGAATCCACAGGGCAATTTTTTTTCTAAACAGTTAATTCAGAGTGTTCTGAATCCTTTAGAAAAGTAAATTAAGAAAAATAAATAAATTTGACTTCTCATAAGCTAAATTTGGAAAATTTTAAATTAAAAATAGAAAAATTGTAAAAGGACTTTTATAAATCAGTTCGTATATAAATTAATTTTAACTTAAAGAAACATTAATTTTTTTTTTGAAAAAAAAAATTATTAAAAAAAAAAACTTGTTCAAACATATTTAAACTCCAATGAATAGTCCTTCACTTTTTCCTTATTAAGAAATATAAAAATCTGACGTATATCTATTTGAGTGAAGAATAGTTTAAATAAGTATATTTGATTATAAAAAATTCAACCTAAGAAATGGCTTCTGTAAGCATTTTAGTAAAGATTTAGCTGAATTTTGTATTAGAAAAGTAGTTTAAAAGAAGATATTTTCATAAGTAGTGGTGAGCCTAATTATGTATTAGTATAAAACATTATACTTGTAGTTTAAAAACAATTTTCATATTTCTTTTTTATTCTTTTCAAATTTTGAGTTAGAATATTTGTCACATTCTTTTCTCTCTTTTCTCTCTTGATATTTTGTTCTTCACTCATATTACAATCCAAGTTTCGTTGAACAATTATCAAAAGTTGTATCATGAAAATAGATTGCCATTTAATTTTCCTGTATTAATATTTTGAAAATTGAGTTCTGAAATAATATAAAGTTGCTATAAATTACCAAATTCATTAATCCACCCTGTGTTTAGAACATTAACGGTGATTCTAAAATGCACTTTTTTTATATTCAAAATAACAATTCTGAAAATGGATATATTTTTTATATTCCAAAACAGTGATTTTGTAATGAATTATTCTTATATTTTGGAATATCTTTTGTGTTCAGAAGTAATCATTTTGAAATATATAGTTTACACTTTAGAATGATCATTCAAATATGTAATTTTTGTATTACAAATTGTTCATTTCACAATTTTCTCATTATCCCACAATGTTTTTCTTTTAAATTTTATAATGGTCATTCCAAAATACATACTTTTTCCAACATGACCATTCCATAATTGAATGCATATTGTTTATACTCTCGAATGGTCATTCAAAACTACTTTAATATATTGCAGAATAACTCTTGGGAAATTCAGTGCATATTATTTATACTCAATAATCATTTTGGAACTAAATACACATTATTTATATTTTTAAATGATCATTCTTAAATCTATTCTAATTTGTATAAATACATCATGCAAGGAAGATTCTGAAATATAAAACATACATTCCAAAATAGACATTTCAAAATATAAAAACACTCTAGAATGAAATGTCCACGAGTAATTTTGAATATATTTTTTTCAATTTAAAATGGGTGTAGAAAGAAATTTGTTAGTTGAAGAAATAATCACTCATAGTTAACAGTGAATGAAAAATAGAAGCAATAGAATTTGGATTCTGAGCTGAATTTTTGGTATTCTCCTTCTGCTGAAGTTTCCAAATACACTGACATTGATATATTAAAGAAATTTATAATATATTTTAAAACATCAAAATCAGTATCTATATATGAAAGGCTTAGCAGAGAAACAACACTTAAAACTCCACAAAGAATCTGAACTCGATACAATAGCATGCATGTCTGAGACATCAGAACAATGGTTGACCCATAAATAGAAAAAGACAGAAAGACATAGCATAAATGGATTTTAAATACAAACACAAATTGTGCAACTTCAACAAATGGCAAAATACAATCTTTATTATGGTCCATTTAAGCCAATAACATATCAAGTTGAGTTCACTTACCTTCCAAAATTAACATATTTTCTTCTAATTTTCAAGGCTCTATATAATATAAACTAATGGGAGTTCAGCAATTACACTTCTGCATTACTTGTTACAGTGTTTATTTCATTAAAACTTTGCTCCTACGACAATTTCTTGAGACACTTCATAAGTGCATTTGTTTGTTCAGGCTTACCAACAGTTACACGAACGTACCCTTTCAGCTCTTTCTTGTCGTAGTGACGAATCATCACACCCATTTGTGCGAGGTCCTCCTATGTACATAAAAGTAATGTCTCAGTTGGCAACAAATTTGTAATCGGTGTTTGGAATATGTTGAAACAAAAGGCTTTACATTCTTCAATATGGGTGGAAATTCTTGTTAAATAACTCGAGTCTCAACCTAGTCTCTATATGTTTAGACAAGATTCTCTATGAACACTACAAGGAAAGAATAACAAGAAAATCCTAACATTATTTGAAGCTAAATTTTGTTTTTTTAACTTGTGCAAGAGTTAACTTTAGTTTATTGAGATATTTTATTTTTTTCTTCTAACTTTCTTCCTAAAAGTGGTTATGCAAACATGGGTCCAAACAGGTCCTAGATGTTTGTTTAAGATTTAAAGAAAAGTGATTTTAGTATAAGATAATTTAGTGGCTAGTTTCTTCTTAAAAAAAGCAGAGCAGTTGATTCATGTTTGTTTACAATCACAAAAACATTCTTAAAAGAAATAGTTGATTTTACGAGAAGTTGTTTCAACTAGCTTTTGATCTCATAAACAGATTTCTGATTCGTCTGCTAAAATGTAGATTTTTCAGGATGATTAAATTCTTGGTGACATCTGCTTCACTGCATGGAGCATATTTCTAAAATTGTCTTTTGGATGCTACTTCTCATGATAGAATGAATAAACACAATAAAAAGCATGCCAATTACAAGGAAGAAGGGTTATTTCATCAACATCAGAAAACCACAGGTAGCAAAAATCATTAGTAAAATAACTATTCTTCTCAACAGAAGCGATGTCTTTCAAATCAAAATACCAAACTGACATGAAGTATCAAAATATGCACCAAAAAAAAATTGTACCAAACATTTACAAGAAAAAAAAAATACACAAAGGAAAAGTTTATATGTACAGAGATAAGGAAAGGAAGATTACCTTTAGCTTTTTTGCGTCCTTTCCAGATGTAACCTCACAAAGAATGAAATTAGAATGGCTTGGAAATGGCCGAAGGAATGGAACTTCCTTCAAAAGGTCATAAAGCCTCCCTCTTTCTATCAGCAAAGCATTTTTTACGTTCTGTATGTTAAGACTGACACGTTAGCTTTCATTTGTCTTGAGAATAATAACATGTAATAAAAGATGCAGGTACTTTAATATTTTGCATATCTTGGAATTGCACCCAGTATGCTTATACATGTGACACTGCTGAACACAATTGTGTTAAGGACTATTAAACTCCTATAACAACTTTCAATAGCCCAAATGAACTAGTGGATAACCAATTAACATAACATACATGTTATATGCAAAGGTACAAAAGAAAAACCTCTAGATAGGTAGGATTTTGCAGTGCTGCACAGGCAGAAATTTCAGCAGCAACAGATACATTATATGGTTGCTTTGCTCTCCAAAGATACTCAATTATACTCAAAGGAAAAGCTCCGTATCCTACTCGAAGTCCAGCTAAACCTGAGACGATTTGAAAATTAAGAATTTGAAAGGTTTACATCATTAGTACCAGGACCCCAAGTTAAAAAGTAACTAACCATCAGTAACAGGATTTTGCACATATTAATTCAACAAACATATGAAAACTCAGTATCTCTAATCCATAAACTGAAAACTTAGAAAGAAAAATTGATTTGTAGAGTGGTGCTGTTGGTTATTCAGCTTTGCTCCTAAGAATTGAGGTCTACAAAACATTTACTAACTGAAAGTCATCCAGGTCCATCATAAACATTCTGCTTCCCATTCCAATCCTATAACCTACTACATAGTTAAATACAACTCCTTTGGCTCTTCTTCACTCCAAGCAGTGTCATAAAGAGCTTCTACCCAATCTTCTTTGATTTCAAGATCTTCAACTGACATGTTTTAAGATAATTTCCAGCTGCGATTCAATCCAGTGTGTTCCAAGTAGTTTTTGAACACTCTTACCAATCGCCGATTACCATCTCATCAACTGACAAAGTTCAAACATTTATTTTGACATCTGTGACCTTTTTCAACATCTCTTGCCACTGTTCGCTAGTCACAATTTTCGGCTACATTTCCAACCATCTCCTGTCAGATCTAGATTGGTCCTATCAGGCCAGCCCAAGCAGAGTTCACACATAAACAATACCCAGCTGCAGTATTTGCCATGTGCAGCAGTATAGCATGGCTATGCTTCAGCTGGTCTCTCCATTGCCAGATTTGTGCAGCCCTCCTGTCCCAAATCTACACATGATTTGTCAATTTCTGGCTCGTGACCCCTTTCTCATGTTTTTTTGCCACAGTTTGGTACCTTTTATTCTCTCTCCTTGTTGACCTTGCCCTCTTTGGTTCAAATCGTGCAGTGTGGAATTGCAGAGGAATCAACCCTAGCCCCATGACTTTCCCAGAAAAATCAGCCTGGCCTCAACATGGCTAAGAAGCCCAAAGCTCAGAAAGCTGCAGCGAGCAGGGTATTAGGTGCAGTGTGGAATTGCAGAGGAATCAACCCTAGCCCCATGACTTTCCCAGAAAAATCAGCCTGGCCTCAACATGGCTAAGAAGCCCAAAGCTCAGAAAGCTGCAGCGAGCAGGGTATTAGAATATATGAAAATATCTTATAACTTAAAATTTCCTAAATTATCTATTGGGATTAGTTTGCCTATATGGAAGAAAATATTGCAAATCTCGAAAGAATGGAGGAGATGTACAACCTTCGGCAACTAAGGCATCAAGAGTTACTTGATCTTCAAGTTGCTCAACATGACCACCTTTGTGATCTTAATTCTGATCTAGATGATAGACTTACTAATATTGAAAGTCATTTAGATGAAGAGTATGATAATTCCTCAAGTGAGGAATTCTAAGTTTGTAACCTTAGTTAACAGATTAATAAAATTATGCTTTCTAAATTTAACTGCCTCTTTGCCTTTACTTCTCATATTGAGGGGGAGCTCCTATCTAGGGGGAGTTTCACTATTTTTTATTATGATCAAAAAGGGGGAGAAGCAGGATACATGTTAAAAACATTATGATATTATCACTTATCACTCTAATGTCTTTTGGTTCTGTTTAAGTTGTAATCATGCAAGTATTAACAAAAAGCTGTAAACAAGAATTCTTTATCATCATCAAAACGGGATAGATTGTTACCAATAAACTGGTGCAAAGGTTCGAAGGATTTTGATGATGAAGTACACAAAGAATTGAAGAAGCCATGCCTGGATGATTAACTGTGCTTTCTGATTGTATTTAGATTGTAGTAGCTATAGTCATTTGAATTGTAATCTCAAACAGTCTTGTATCTACTCTTTTATTTCAGAATGTTCACTGGAATAATCGATTATCCCAGGAAACATCAGGAAACACTTTGCTTAGCAGATAATCAATTATCACTTGGGATAATCGATTATCCCAAAAAAAAGAGAATTGTTAAGGTTTGCAGATAATCGATTATCACTTGGGTCTCTTCCCTAATCTTTATCATTAACTTGCTTTTGCTTAAAGTTATTTTTCAGATTCTTTAAAGAAATTTTAAAAGTGAAAATTTGCTAAAAAGAAAGCGATTTTTAAAACAAACCAATTAACCCCCCTCTTGGTTTTGTCTACACTCTAAATATTTTGTTGTACGGTTTCTACCGTTTACACCTACTTCTAGCATAATTTGACTATATCTCCAGTCACTTTCCCTGATTAATATTAGGATTATGCACAAATCAACACAATATAATATACCTCAGTTAATCCAATTGTGTTTCATTTATGTCTCTTCCCCCTCTTCACCAAAAAACTCCTAATTTCAGTAATCATCAAACACCCCCTTATTTGTTGCTACTACACGCTTTCTTTGTCAAAATATTGGTGCCAATTCAATTTACTACTATACACTACTAAAATCAAACATTCAACGTAAAATTCAGTGGTTGAATATCTGCTACTGGTGGTATAGCACTATAGCAGTCTGGACCCATGCTGATCCATTACCACACAACGGCTTCACATTGCAGATTCCATGAAAATTGCAATCACAGTCACAATGGGTGTCATATTTAACGGAAATTGCTATTATGATTCATTGACCTTGTCCCCCACCATTTCTTCTACAGTAACTTTAGCAGATAAAACTTTCACGTATACATATTATTGGTTGTCAAATTTAACCAAAAACCACCAGGCTCTAACCCTTATCATAATTCTCCATAACAAAAAGAAACCACAGATTATAATGCTTATGATAAAATAAAGAACAATATAATAATCTCAAATTTTTAACTAAAAAAATGCATGTCTTAGCATGCAGACAAGAAGCCTGCAAAAATAGTTTTATTAGAGTTTTGATCAGATCACATAAGGGAACTGGTTTTACAATAAAAAATGTTAACACTCAAAGTTTAATTGTGTAAACTTGGGAAAGAAAAAAATTAGTAAAATACCAGCTCTTTTGCTAAATGTCCGGAGAACAATCAAATTCTCATGTTTCTTCACCCAACTCATCCTCGATTCAATTGCTGAAAACTCAATGTATGCTTCATCCAATATCACCAATACGGGAAGGTCAAGTATTTTTAAGAGAACATCATCATCAATTATACTGCCATGAAATTGTTAGATTAAGATCCATATAAATAATACCATAAGCAAACAAAGGAAACTCAAATTTCAAGCATATTAATGATACCAATCATCTCCAGTCTTACTATATCCTGATTTTGTATTGTTGATGAAAAAGAAATATACTGCCTTCATTGTGGTACAACTTCTAATAGGACATTATAATATTGTACACTACTTTTGTTTTTGGTCAGCCAAAACATAAGTACATTATATCCAGACGTACAAGGGGCACCCACAAACGACACTACTAGTGCCTATTAAACTATAAAATAATAGGGAAGAACGGACTGGACAAAAGCACTGAAAAGAAAAGTGCACAAGGAACTCCAGTAAATTCGAAGAACAAATTAACTGAAAAGGAAAGAACTACCACAATACTACTTTAGGCACTTAACTCAAAATATTCACTTTGACGTAAGAAGATAATCTACAGTTACCTCCCATCTGGATTATTTGGAGATGTCAAAAATATGCATTTGGGCTTCTCTTGTTTAACAACTTCTGTGATCTGTTCAACATTCAAGCTGAAGTCTGGCTTCCTTGGAACTGCAGTTTAAATAATGCAGATGGTTATGCACATCTGACATGGCATAATAAGAAAAGGTCAAAACACAGTAAGAAAATCATATACTGCTGGGAAGACAAGGAATAATAAAAAAAATAGAAGGGATGAATCAATAATAAAATCAAAGATCATTTTATTAGAAAAAGTCTAACAAAACAATAATGTAACTATGATCATGATACAAACAATTTTATCTGACGAGACTGAATAGCAAAATATCTATGATTGATTTCTTGAGAAACCTCTTTACTAAGGTTCAATCAGTTTTACAGAAATCAGTTTCTCATTTGACATGTATAAAACGATGCATTAAAAAATAACATTTTGCAGCTGTCTCTAGATAATGTTATTCTTACCTTTGATAACAAGTGCTCCATTTACTGCAGCATCAAATTCATACATAGTGAAGGTTGGAGGACAGTCCACAATCTTGTCCCCAGGATCAAGCACACAACTGTAGTATACAAGAGAACCATTTATGATGTTTGCCATACCTGTTATGAAAACTAGCATAAATAGAAAAAGAATTTAAGGCTTATCTAAAACAGAAAAGGTATTGGTTCTAACCGCATTATCAAATCAATAAGCTCATCTGCACCACATCCCACAAGAATATATTCAGCTTCAAGTCCAGAATCTTCGGCAAGGGCTGCACGCAGTCTGCGGCTCTCTGGATCAGGATAGACATATGGGAACTTTATGGATCCTAGGGCTTCCATAACCTGTCAAACCTCTGATAGTCAACTCAAGTGTAATAAAGGGTGTAAGGTTCAGCAATTTGCTTCCATACATTTGACCATAGCTTAGAAAATATTCAAAGCGTAAAAATTGAAAGATAATATTACAATCAATCGCCATGACATTGTTAAACATCATATTACCATATAATCATTTTCCACTTTTACACAATAATTTGAAAATTTCAGACATTAACAAATATAATAAAAACTCACCTCTGGAGGGGGACCATAAGGGTTTTCATTAGCATCTAACTTGACAATATCCTCAGGCTTCCGTCCAAGACGAGCAGATAAAACCTACAACAGAAAGCCTCCTTTGTAACTAACTTACATAGTGGTGGAACAATTTTCCCAACCAAAAGACAAGTGCTGCCGCCAGGGTTCCATGAGAAATGTTATAAAAATTAGTGCCAAATGCCAAACTACCCGTATCTTAACGACAACCAGAGAGACAAAATAAAAGTTAAAAAGCTTGCAATTTGAGTGTAAAGCGCTTGCAAGCAAGCAATCAACCCCTCTCACAGAATAGAAATACTATTATGGACCAAGAATCAATAATGCCACAAGGTACAAGAAGAAACAAACATTTATCTTCAATTTTGAAGTAACAACTACATAAGTACGTTACCAGAACTAAACAAACAGTAGATATGAAACAAATGACAATACCAAATTCTTGACAAGAAAATTCAAATATTGGCTGGAAAAATACGGAAAACTAAACATAGTTGGAATTGTTACGAAGAACCAACAAAATCAAAAGTAGTTGACTTTTGAAGACACAAACCTCAAAGGGCAAAATTGGCTGATAAGGAGACAACTTCCTCAGATGCTCTCTGATGAAGGAGTCACCTGTCACCTGCAGAGGACCATTGTTGACTTGCTCCACAGGAATGGTAGAAGCCATTGCCACAAACTTCCTCTGATTCCCCTTAAATGAACAAATGGGTTTTGGAGGTAATCCCACTTGCTGCTTCAGATTTGTATTGGACTTTACCCAGCACAAAGCAGCTGAGTTGTAGAAATCAATCACACCCATTAAAACCTACACACAAATAAGTAAATAGATATAATCAATAAATGAAAAGGATTCAAAATGACCCAATTAGAATAGCATATGAGAAAGAAGGAAGAAAAGGAGAGCATGACATGATTGTACCAGAAACAAAGAGGGAAGGAAAAAAAAAAAAAAGAGAGATACTGAAGTTAGTGACATACCCTGCACAACAGGCAAATGGGGAACTTGGCAGAGGTTGCTGTAGACGCCAACAATTTAGAATGGAAACTGAAATTTACTCTGAAGAAGACAAATAAATCATGAAGGCGCAAAGGTAAACCCTACAGATCCACATAATGCAGAAAGAAAGACAAAACCCAACAAAAAACAAAAAACACTGTTTAATGTATTGTTTACTAACGAGGAGTGTGTAACAATTTTTGTCCCCATTACAACACAATAACATATTTATCATTAAAATTATATTTTAACAACATATTCGTCATTCATAATAATTATTTGGTCTAGTTAAATTTTAAGTTATGATAAATTTGATTACGTTTTTAATAGATTTTTGTGATTTATTAAATATTTAAAAATATATATTTTTTTAATTTAGTCTTTGTAATTTAATTTTTCTGTTGAAATGTTTATTATCTGAGAATCGATAAAGACTTTTTAGAAATGTTAAGGGTCTTCGACGACGGGATCGTGTGAAAGTGAGTGAAGAAGTTTGCAGCGAGAACGAGAGACTAGGAAGTGAACGAGATTGGTGAAGGAACGCATGACAGGTCTGGGGAGCTAAACCGAATGTACTTGATTGCATGTATTTTTTTCGTATGCTTTTGGGTTTTGTTTTGATTCTTGACTCGTGAGATTGATATTGTGTTATACCTGATGTGTGTGTTCCGTGTTAAATTGCCATTGTGAATGATTTGAGTATTATATATTGCATTGCTTTAAGCATGATAAATAACATTGATGTGAAAGTGATTCTAGAAAATGCATGACATGGATGCCCTGTTGCGGTCTATGGAATGGAATGTATGTTGGTCTGAATGCTTGTTCTATCTAACTCTGAATTAGATGAGACGTGTGCTGTATGAATTATGTTTGACCCAGTTGTTGTTGACCGTGAGTTGGCTTGTTATACTCTAAAAATTGGTTGTGGGCAGAGTCATGTTAACCTGGGAAACGAGATAAATGTTGTAGTCTGAATATAAGCTAGTAAATTAATGGTTTAAAGTCTGAACTAGCTTATGTGTAGTATCTTTTAACATGTATTTAATCTGTAAAATTGAATTGTATGTTTACTGGAACATTGTGTCATATTGTGTGTATTATATGAAGTGGTATGTTGTTGAAAGTGTTTACAAACTTGATACATTGTAGTTGTGAATTGTGATAAAAATGAATCAATGTATGGATTGAAATATGTTGATTTGAACCTGGTTAGGTTGTACTTGTTTGACGACCTTATAAAGCGGTGAGTAAATTATATCTACACTGTTTTACTCTGGGTTTAACTGATTAAAGGTCTATTGTGTAAGGGTTCAGTTTTAATACATGCTATTAAGGGTTACAGGTAATGGGTTGATGGTTTGTGATTAAGCCCTGTTTTGGGTCTCTGAAAATGAAGTGGTATAAGTAAAGTGGGTGGAATCAATTGCTGTTAAATCTGTATTGAACCTTGATGTGCTGGATTTGATTGTATGTTTACTTGTTAATACATCCTTGAATCGGTGTGAGCTTAATTAGGTGGTTTAGTTGTTATTGTGTGAGTTTGCATGCTTGAGAAATGAGTCAAACGTGAATTCAATTCAGACACACTATTGTTCATCTCTTAGAATTCCCAAATTTTTGTAGGGTGAGTGTTAGTTAATTTTAAAATATTGTTACTTGAAGTTGTTTATTAGTACATGGTTATTGGAATCTATTTGTGAAAGTTAGAGTAAGGCTGGTGTTATTGGTCTGTTTTTGAATGGTGTAATTCTGCATGAGTATTGATTCTGTTTGAATGATTAGAAGTCACAGACTGTGTATTAAATTGGAGCTGAACGCTGTGCATTGTATTTCAATATGGTTTGAATGTATAACGTAGCATTAAGATAAGATTATTAAGAGGGTGTGGACGATATTATGATTGATTGCATTGCGTCAGTTTTAAATAATGAACTAAACTGGTTGAATTCATGATTGATGATGTAGGATACGTAAAACTATTATGATTAGTGTGAATGTTACTCTCGCTCAGATTGCAATATGTTTGATATTGTAAGGTAGTTTTATGGTTTGTGTCTTATAATGTATAACTTGTTGGAATGAATATATAGGTTCAAATGATTTAATTCTATTTGGTCATTAATACGATTATACAATCTATAATGGGCTTGCTAAATACGTCTATGTAATGCTATTGGGTTGGTTTATACTGGTCTGAATGGTATTGGTTGTCATTTCAGTAGTGATATGATTGGATGTGTGTTGTGGTGTATGTATTTGAACGAATGAAGGCTGTCCAAATTTAGGTGTTAATTGGATGTGTGTTGTGATATTATGTTTTAGATTGAAAACTATCCAAAATCGTACTAGGTGGGTGTATATTTTACTTGACTAACATTGGGTATACTCATATAGAAAGAGTTAGAACTCAATAAGAGATAGATAGATATGTGTATGCCAATTATGAGTTGTGAGATACTCATAGTTAAGAGTAAAGAGTGGTCTAAGAAGTAGTTGGAAATACCCTTAAGATCAGGGCCTCTATTTCTTTAGGGTATGTAGGACTATTCAATTAATATGGTTGTATGAGTGAGATATGTGATTCCTGGGATTGAGAATCAAGGGATGAGATGTTGATGAAATTAATTTCTTACAACCATCTAAAATTAGTGTGAATGTCATGTTGTTGTACTAACCATGAGGTGTGGTGGTGGTTATGTTGTTGGGTATGTCTTCTTGCCATACATCTTTAATTTGAGGTTGTACCTTTCCTCTTTCGAGGGGTAGAAAGGTAGTCACATTTTCTCTTGCAAGAGGGTAGAAATAATATCTTTGTCTTTAAGAGGCGGTGAAAGAGATAGGTCTCTTTGTCCATGAGGGGCGGTAGAAGAGATTGAGATTTGAGTGTTATCATTTCCTCTTCCAAGGGAATAAAAAGGGATGGATGTCTCTCACCTATAGGATTTCAGCTCATGTTGAGTTTAGTGCTGATGTGAGCAACTTGAAGTTTTTTGCTCATAAGCTTTGAGGATCAGGAGAAATATGTCCGAAGTTACGGTGGAGGATCACTCAAATCATTTTGTTTTGTAAACAGGAATAATGCAGTGAAGTATGGAAGAAGACATACGTTTATAGAGATTCTTAGTATTGACATATGTTGCCTTTAATGGACAGGTTGTGTAAAGCTAATGGGTTGATCATGATTTCTTTTAAGGGAATGTATGGATTGTGATTGTATTGCATGTTATAGTCTTTTTGTGTATTAATGCTATTTGATGTAATAAGATCATGGTAAGAACTTAACAATTGAGATACAAATGTTGTATCGGTGTTTTGAAGTTTATTTTGATAACTCATCCATATTATTTTTTGTGTGATAGTGATCGTATAACGTTTGTGTTATATCGGAGCTGATGCATATATTTCAGATGTTGAATAGATGCTAAAGAGAGGGAAAATGTTATCTCGAGTTTCATGTGGATTGTATTTTTGTAGGAAAAGGATTTATGCATTGGTTTACAATTGAATTTTTATAGTTGGTTTATAAATATTAATTAACATTTGGATTTATTAAATGTACTCTATTTATGTTTTTTTAAGGATTTTGATAATGTTAATTTTTTTTTTAAGTTTTTAGGTGTTTTAGTGACTCCCAAAAATGGGGGTGTTACATAAGTTGCCAATTTTTGTGTTAGATTATTATTTTTGACAAAGTAGTTTAAGTTGTGATATTTGAAACAAAATTGTTTTGGTATACCAATAGTCACACGTCACTTAGGAATTAAGGTTAAAGACAGTTTAAATATTTTTTTCTTCCCTTAATCTTTTGAAGTGTCTTTTAAGAATAAAATTGTGACAAAGTTTCAGACTCCAAAACGCACAATACTTCAGATGCAATGATTAACCCTAACGATGTCACTCGACGAACTTTGGATTAGAATATCAGTGTCATTTGTGGAGCAAAAACTCTCTTAGCCCTTGATTGGGAACATGTTTTGGTAATAGTCCCACATCACTTAGGAGTTGAAGTCAATGACGGTTTAAATATTCATTCCTCTATCAACCTTTTGAAGTGTCTTTTAAGGATGAAACTATGATGAAGTTTCAAGCTCCAAAGCGGACAATAGCTTAAAGGTGGTAATTGATCCTAATGATATCATTCAATAAACTTGGGATTGGAACAACATATTTTATTGCCAATTTAACTTTATGCGAATTTGAATACACATACATATATAATGAGTTTGAATGTCATGATTGGATTGAAATGAATAAAAAATTATGTTTGAACTTAATTCTATAGTTAGGGTTGATTTTTCATATATTTTTTTTTTCTCAAGCATAAGATCTTTATTCAAATGAAAATAGAACATAGACTTAAACATGTCTCTTAGGTTCATTTTGGCTCAAGCAAATAGGTTATTTGCTCAAGCAAAATTAGAGTTCAAAAGAATTTTGCTTTCATCATATTTTTCACTCAAGCGAAAATAACACTATAACTCAATCATTGAATATGTCCAATTTAGTTCGAGCGAATACATTTTCTCTTAAGTTAAAAAGAAATTGGTCTCTTTAACTTATTGAATATGTATGTTTTTATAAATGTAAAATGAAGACTATTTTTATATTTTATTGATTTGTGGTTTATTTGAATGTTATATTTTATTACAATACTTGTCGAGATTTATTGAACTTTGATGAATTTAGGGTTATATATTTGGGATGATGTGTGAAATATTGCTTGAGTTGTTCATTAAGTATTAACATTGTAATATATACTTCTTTGCTTTAATAATAATCTAAGTCATATAGACTAAAGTACCAGGTGGTGAGAAACAAATATAATTTTTATACACTGACATATGTAGATGTACAAACTTAAGTTGTAATATCACAACTAATGATTCTCAAGTTTGTTTGTAAATTCAAGTTTTAAATAGATTAGAAGTTAAACTTTGGTATAACATACTTGATATGAATCTTTTGGAAGACGTTGGTTAATATTTCACTTTTTAAATGTCTTTTGACATATAGATCCATATATATAATTTTTGTATGTTACGTTTAATTAAAGTTGGATTATTTATGAATTGCTGATAAAATTCTTTCTTTATATGATTATCTTATATTACAAATTTATTTCCAATAACTTACCTTGCAATTATTAATGTGATGTGAGAGATGACTATAATATATATGAATGTGCGAAAAATGTTTGTAAGCAAATATAATATTCTTATAAATCCAAAAATGACTTATATTTGGATATAATTGTAAAAACATATTTTTTTTATTCTTCCGTGTGTTTTTGAAGTTTTTATCAACTTATTTTGATAAACTATATAAAAAAGATTATATATAAAGAAATTTTTGACTTAATTTTACTTTTCACATCTAAAATATAATTGATATATTTCAGTTTAAAAGAAATTTATTTTTTCTCAAAAAAGAATCATCCATACAAAATCAAATAAGTTATTATTTTTATAAAATAATGCTAATATAACATAATTATTTTTGTGTATCAAAATTGAATAAAAATATTCATAATTTTATAAAATTGAAAAAATAAAAACCCAAATATTAATACAATTACATAATTTGATTCATGAATACATAATTAGAACTTACTCATAAAACATTTAAATATTATTACGCATAAAAGTAGATATTAAAAGAAGATTCATGGAGTAACCTTGACTCATAAGACTTTATGGATATTTGATCTTGTGAATTTTTGTAGGATGTTTCTCCATGTACCTCTAAATTCCAGTTTTGCTCTCTAATTAATGAGGTTTGGTGAACATTATTATAATAATTGTATTATTGATTATTTTTATTGCTCATTTATGATCTTATTATCATATATTAAAGTCAGTATTTCTGTTGTGCTTTTTATTTTGATTTGTGCTGAAAAAATAAAAAAATTAATGAATGAAACTAATAAAATGTGTGCTTAATGTTCATAAATGAAAGGTATATAAAAATTATTATTATAAAAAACATGGCATCAGACGTGGAAATTCAAAAGGTATCAGATCTTGAAATCCAATTGTCAAAAAAAGAAACATCGGATCTTGAAATTCGATTTTCCCTAATCAAATTTCGAGATATGATATTTCTCCTTTCGAATTTCTATCTCACATAGTGTTTTTGATAGTTTTTTTTTTAAATATATTATTTATCAATGTTTATTAGATTATTTTAAAAAAATTTAATATATTATTTCTAAATGTTTAATTAGGTAATTTGTATGAATTAGTTTAATTTATGAAAAAAAAATTATTTAAAATTGACAAACTTATTTAAAAATGATATGAAAAATTTAAAATGTTTTTTAGATAGTTTAAGTATTATTAATTTATTAAAATAATTTAAAATAAATATCAAATATTTACAAACAAAATTATTTAATTCATAATTAATTTAGTTAATTGAAATATTTATATATTTATAAAATTCTAATATTTCATTAAAAAATAACTATATAACTTAAAATTATAAAAACAAGAATTTTAATGGAGATTGAAAATCTTGAATCAATTATTGAAAGATTGTTCTGTTTTTATATAAAATTAATTACGTGGACATTATAAATATTTTAGAAAATTTTGAAAATACAATATGAAAAATGTATTTTGTAAACTCCCATTTTTTTAATAAAAGAATTTTTTAGTTTCGTAAACTTTTTTGGCTTCAACCTATGTAAATTATATATAGATTAGGAGAAAAGTTGTATAAAATGACCTAATTTGTACCCAAAGGATGTGTTTTCACTGTTATAATATAATATAAATATGCAATAGAGATATTAATCACTCTTTTGAATATATCAAAGTTAAATATTTCCAAATAAAAAAAATATAAAAATAAATTATTGTGTAAGTTAAAAAAAATTATAACGATTAATCAATAATAAATAAATAAAAACTGACTTAAGAATTCAAATATAGAGTAAACAAATAATAAAATAAAATAATTTATAATTTTTTTTTCAAATTATGCAAACTAGTTGGTCTTTCCTCATTATTAGTCCAACTACATAGTTATGCGAGATGAAGTTAACGGGTTTAGCAAGTCAAAATGTTGAACCCGTCCCATACTTTTTCCTTATAAACAAACAAGCTTTATAACCTGTCCCACCATATTGTTATCTCAATGTGTAAAGAGAAAAATAAAATTAAATAAAAAATTATATCAAATTGATTAATTTAAGACTTTCTAACTCAAGTGGGTTAATGTCTTTAATTATTGTACACAAAAAT
This sequence comes from Vigna reflexopilosa, assembly GCA_027742785.1. Classification (NCBI taxonomy): domain Eukaryota; kingdom Viridiplantae; phylum Streptophyta; class Magnoliopsida; order Fabales; family Fabaceae; genus Vigna; species Vigna reflexopilosa. The sequence goes on along the minus strand of CM050928.1, from coordinate 14,325,826 downwards.
GTTTAAATTATATTATATCTTTGGATGAATTTATTATCATTTAGCACACTTGTCTTTATTATTGTTTTCTCTTTTTGGTTGCATTGTTTTGAGTGTACTTTTCAGTCTAAAAACATTCAAGAGACTATTATATATTTAATAATATAAAGATATTCACAATCACAAAAAATATATTAAAATTATTATTTTATATGGCTAATATTATGTAAATTTATTAAATCAAGCCACCATTTCAACTCCTATCTATTAGTGTTATGATATTGCAACAACTATTTTTTTATTATTTTTCTTTTAAAATATTTGTAAAATACATGTTAATTATCTATTCTACAATGGATATTAGCAACACAAGTATGTAATTTCTAATTTTAAAAAAATGAAAACTAAATAAAAATATTTTACAAAGATTAACATCAAGATTCATAATTCTATAGTGATAGACTTCAAATTTTACAAGATGAAAAAATTATTTTACACTCATTCATTTTACATGAATTAAAAACATTTAAATCAATATTTTAATTATATATACAAACAAAAATTAAATATATATCTTGAATATATGATTAATATTTAACATACACTAATTTATGTAATTTCATCTGTGCTTCACTTATTCCACAAGTAATTCATTAATCCAATGCTTTGATTGTCAATGATTAATCCATTTATGATAACATTTGTCAAATTTCATCAGAAAAAATAGTCAATTTCTTTCCTCAATCTCTTTTCAAAAAATGTATCAATATTTTTACCTTTTATGACATGAACTGAGTCATGAACAACTACAAATCAAGCCAAAGTAAAAAAAGTAAAAGAAAATAAAATTAAAAAAATCACAAAATCATGCAACAAGCAGAATACAATACCAGAAAAGACTTGGTAACAGCCATAAATAATGCAGAAAACCATTTTGAATTATGTATAATAAAAGAGAAATAATTTATTTAAAGATGCTTACTTAAATTGAATGACTAAGTTTTTATATAAAACCATACATTAACTATGATAGTTTTATTATTGGAAATTATTGTTTAACATGAATGACTTCTCTCTATTTCATTACACTATAAAATTCCCACACAAATAAACTGTTTTAAATTGCTTATTTTCTGTCCAGAACTTCAATTAAAACAGAAAAAAGCTTTTAGTTATCAGTTTCACATTATATGAAGAGAAAATTTAAAAGCATTTTTACTATGATTATATATTATATATTATGGATGTACTAATTGATACTACTGACTACCTTTGAAATTATAGTGCTATTTTTTCTGATGCAGTCACTAACATTTGGCTTAAAATATTCATCAGTTTGAGAATTTGATTTGTTTCTCTTAGTGAGTCTCCTTCTATAATTCATTCATTATATTAGGAATACCAAGTTAGTGTTAAAAAAATGATTATCTAATTATTAGAAGCTGCTATTTCCTAAACCTAAACATGGTCACCTACCTAAAGTTAACATTTATTTATCATTTTACTGTCAAAAAGCAGAGATTTTCATGTTTTTGGTCCTACATCTAGGCTATTACTTAGCATCATTCCTTTGTCAAAATATTCAAGGTACATTAAAAGAAAAACAACACAATGACTGTGATAATGAATGAAGAAAAAAAAATCTCTATAATTTATATTCACAATTTACATGTACATGAACATGAAAGGATAAGACAGACTATAATGAACTGAATAAAAACAAGAAAATTTATCAGTTATATGACAGACTGTAATGAACTGAGTAGAAAGAAGAAGGTTCATCAGATATTCCTAAGTCAATGATATGATACCAAGAGAACCCCAATTTCTCTATCTCACTGTTTTTCTTGATCTTCCATGAGAATTATGAATGGAGAAAAGTTTCTTGAAGACCTTCACAATGACCACCATGGCTGGTTTATTCTTGGTGGGATGAAGAAGAGAATTATGAGTGGTTTTTGCAAGAGTTAATTCATGAGCACTTCTAAACTCAACAACTTCCCTTGAAGAAGAGGTAGCAGAGCCTGTTGTTGTTGTTGTGGAGTACAATTCCTCATTGAAATCCTCCCACAACAAGTCCATTTTCTCCTCCTCTTCTTCTTCCTCATCTTCAAATCCATTTCTTTTCCTTCTATTCTCCACACAAGAAAAGCTCTTCCTGTGAACCTCAGCCACTAGTTTTGCTGCTCCAAAGCAATCATTCTCTCTTCTTGTGTTTCCTTGGTAGGGATTAGGAGAAGCTGCTGGTGACAGATTCCAGAGAGGAGGAGAATCAATGTTGTGTGAACAAGTATCACTGATTCTAGGGAAACTGAATTCCTCTGTATCCATGGTTTGGCTAATCACCACTTTGTATAGAATATTAGAGAGTGGTGGAAAAAGGTGTGTTTTTGGGTAGGTTTTGGAGGTGGGCCTCTCTCAGTTGTTTACAAGAGGCTTTTAGTTCAACTGCTAAAAAATCATGCACTTTCTTATTCACAACAACTCACAAATCATTAAAGACATCATAGTAATATAGAATTCCTTATTTATTTGGATAATATTCAAAACAGTCATATGGGAATAGAATAAAATTAATCGAAATTTGAACAGAAATTGTGTACATGCTAAGTTACATTTTCAAGAAAGATCTTGGGCAGACTTAGGTAGGGCAGGGCGAAGGGTGCCTAGTTTATTATTATGAAAATAAGATGTAAGAAAGGAAGGTAAAGTGAGAGTGAGAAAATGACAAAAGGAGAAAATAACATTTCCATAATTATGTAAGAGGGTATATGATGCATAATTGTCCTTCCTTAATGATTAAAGGTTGATGAAATGAATGTAAGAATGGGTGTTAAGATGTGATGTAATTTCTAGAATGTACATAAAAAGAAGGCTAGACCTTTAAGGGTAGCCAAGTGATGTTTATTATCGCCGGATTGATAGGAAGAAGTAGATTGTATAGTAGTTATTTTCCAATTTGGTGTTGACCATTTAAGCCGTGAAAGGGACATTGAACCACTGGGAATCTAAGACAACAACTTCTTCAATCTTTATAGGTTGTGTGTTGTGTTACATTCCATGTCTCTTATATATGTGTCCCATATTGTAAATGCATCTATTTTTACAATCGTTTACGTGATAGTTCATGATTAGTTCATTTTAAATATACGGTGACACATAATTTATTGTCAAAAAATTACTACAAAAAAGTTAACATATTATTGTTCTTAGATTTATGGGTCGGTTTTTCAATTTGTCAAAATTAGATTTTTTAATTGCTTGTTTTGGATTCTACAACAGGCTAGTTTGTGTTCTTCATTTATGAATTTTTTTTCATTAATTTTACAGAATGTAAGATTTTGATTAATTTGGATTTTAAAAAAGTGAAAACCAAGTAAAGGATGTTGGTCTAGAGTGGCAAAAACGTGCTTTTGTTGTTGAAAGATGGGTAGTGATTTAGGTTGTGATAGTTAATGAGGCGTGCCAAATGCACCATGGCATTGCCAACCAAAATAGAGATGGTTCTCACCAACCAGTTGAATATTTCGCCAGCGTGCAATTCGGTGTTTCTCCTAAAATATTCAAATTAACCACTATGCTTCCATAACTGTGCATGAGGGAAAATTTTCATAACTAGATAGTTTCATCCGTAATTTATAAAAATGAAGTATTTTGATTTTTTTTTTACAAATTTAGGATAAATTGTTATAAATCTTCTTGACCACTTTTTTTATAAAATTTCGATTTGTCAATATTCATGATGACTTTTTTTTAAATACATTGATTGTCATCAATCATGATGACTTCAGTTCAATTAATTTACAAAACAGTCTTTAGATTCATAAAATTATGACTCGTAAGAACTCATTATTCACAAATCCATTGTTTTCGGATATAGATTTAAAGTAATATAATGAATTTTTATATATAAAAACTTATGATAGCACTATAAAATTGCTTTTTCTTAAAATAAATAAATAAAATTTGGGATCAAGTCTATTCACTTGTCATGAATATATGCGTTTTAAAAATTGATCTAAAAGTTTAACATGACCTAACATTTAAAAGTCTGCTTTTGTTGCAACGTCTTTAAAAAATTAGAAGACTTGTTATAAGTAGTTTAATAATTGGTGTTATAAAAAGAAGAATCATAATTTTGTCTTATATATAATACTTATTTGAAAAAAAGTAAGAGTTTATTCTTGAGAGCATGTTGCATTGCAAACTTTTCAATTTTCCCCTACACGTGGGATATTAGTATATTTACATGACCTTCTAATAACTTAGTTTGAGATTACTTGAATTCAAATTATGAATTTAAATTTTATATAACAAAATCGTTTTTGAAGATATACGCCTTGTTTACAAAACTGCGAAGAAGATAATTTAAAAAAAAAAATATTAAGTCTAGCTTTTTGTAGGTTTGATGAAGTAAGTTACAATTGAAGAGTTTAATCCTTTGTGAGATAATTGTTGAAATAATATGTTCTAAATGTAAACCCAACAATTGAATAATCATTGCCTAAAATAATGATTTTCAACCACTTGCAGCATTAGGAAAAAAATTGTTGCCTTTTTGAGCAATAACCATAACTACATGCTCCAATGTTAGAAACCTCTTGCCTAAACTTAAGGCTACAATTTTTTTTTTTTTTACTTTACATAACATTTTTAAATTGTTGTCTAAACTATAAAATAGTGTAGTATTTTATGTATTTGATCGTGATAAATGTACGTCCTTAGTTAATTTACAAAGACATAACAATTTACATACATTTTGGATAAACCATACAAACACTTTAAACATTTCATGGTAAAATTCTATTATTAAAAATGCTTATTCCATATTAAAATATATATTTTTTATTTATCTTATAAGAAGATTTCGGCAAAGATATCTTAAAGAATACAATAAAGATGCTTCGTGTTAACTATCATTTTGGAAAGACTACATATCAATTCCCCAAAAGATCATCAACCTCATTTGATATATCTTTTTACTCCAATTTACATAGAAACTATATGACCTAGCTATGATAAATTATAGGTATGCATCAAAATGTTGCTCGAAAAAAATATATGTAATTAACGTCACATAAAGATAATTTATTGCATTTCTGCTTGCATGCAAATAGACATATGCTTGAAGAAGAAGAACTTTTCCAATGTTCACAATAGTTAGAATGGATTCTTGCGACTCTTTGTTCTCACCATATATAAATACAATATTCCTTTGAAAAGGGAAAGGTGGACAAAACTAATAATTCTTTTGTTGTTCATAGATTAAGAAATCCTCGAGTCATAGTTTGTGAAAAAGAACATTGTTCTATTTAGTAGTGTTGATAGGGAGAGCCTAGACTCCACATATATTAGTTTTTTTATGATGAATGGTTTAAAATGATTAAAATGGTTTTAATTATTCTTGCACAACAAAATGACATAACAAGTATTTAAATCATTAACATGTTTGTGCTAGATATATTAATTGTGAAATGATTAATGAAATAGGCCTAAACAGATTAAGAATCTAGTCTTCTGGTAGTATTAATCGATTACATTAGTAATATAATCCATTAGATTAAGCTAGAACACTTCGAATGCAAAACAGGACAAAATACTCTGTTATAATCGATTACATTAGTTACATAATCGATTAAAACAAAAAGAAAGGCATAATCTGTTAGAGAAGGCAAATGGAAGACAAACAAGGCATAATGGTAAAATAATCGATTATATAAGTTAAATAATCGATTAAAACAAAATCAAAGGTCTAATCCATTATACAAATAACCTATTCTGTTAGGTTAGTTGAAAGAAGCAGTTATAAGCATAAATGTCAAAATAATTTATTATATAAGTGACATAATCGATTGAGTGGTGTGAGGATAACAATTGAGAGCATCATTGTATTTTGTATTCAAATCTTGATTAGTGGATTGCCCCCCAACTAAGGTTATTGAGGGAAGACTAGATGTAGGCTTGTGAAGAGCTGAACTAGTATAAATCTTTATGTGTTTTGATCTTTCTTTCATCTTTCTTAGTTGATTCAAACATTTTTTATTATTGATTTTAAGATTCAAAGATCTTCAAAGATTTGAAAAAGCTTTTAAAATCTAATTCATCCTCCTCTTGTCTTGAGATATAAGGGTTACTTTTATAACAAGTAGTAACCTAAAAAAGTGATATTGATCTTGTATTTATCTTAGGGTATTATCCTCTTTTAGCAAACCTGCGATGACTTAGATTGTAAAAGAAAGTTGTTTATCTAGGAGTGATTATGTTAAAAAGAATACTAATCTTAGTTAAGACTCATCGCATTCCAAAGAATACTCAGTCTTAACTAAGAAGTGTTGCATTCTAAAAAATATCCTGTCTTAGTTAAGAGTTGATTCAGTCCAAATAATACCTAGTTTTAACCATTAGTAGTAGGGTTTCAAAAAATACGCACATTGTATTTTTGCAACAATATCCTGCATAGTGAAACTTAATCATATTAATTAAGAATTGAACCTAATATGTGTTTACAAATGAACCAATATACAAACACCTAGAGTAAATCTTTTTCACTTCTAACTCTTTAAGTTGACAAATGAGTTGCCTATTGACAATGCATTCACTAGTGCAGTCAGGGGAAACGACAGCGGTTGTTTTCGCGATTATGCAGCGGTTCCCGAACCGCGACATATCCAGCCGCGGTAAAAAGTCTGGGACGTTAGGCCGCGGTTTCAACCGCGGTAAAAAGTATGGGGAATAGATCGCGGTTCGTACCACACCCGCATCCTAAAGCCCTTTTTTTAAAAAAAATATAAATCGTAGCATTATATGCCGCGGTTGGAACCGCGGTAAAATGTAGGGAATATACCGCGGTTCTTACCACAACCGCGGCAAAAAGTGTATTTAAAATAAAAAAAATAAAAACGAGAAACTATATGCCGCGGTTGTGGTAAGAACCGCGGCATATTGTCCTGCAATTTTTTAAAATAGCAGGTCTGTTTATGTGGTATCCATTACCACACAAACAGACCTGCATATCAAATAAACAGTCTATATCATTTACAACAGATCAATCACATGTTGAAATGTATTTGAACTTTAAATAAAGTACAAAGTCTAATTAAATACAATCTAATCAAAAGCAATCTTTAAATCTAGTAACTAAGAACTATTATATAATCTAATTATATACTTTGCAGCAGCCTTTTTGATGAATGATAGTGGCTTCTCAGGAACTGGTGTAGTCGTCTTGAACCTCTGCACAAGACAATTTATATTAATTAGTGTTTTGAATTCTAAATTTTGGAAAAAATCAACATTTGTTAAAGTTAAATATTACCGTTTCCCAGCCTCTTGTGATATGAGATCGAATAATTTGGGTCATCCAATACATTACGTAGTATCCGCACTCATATGACCCACTCTGTTTGTTACACTACAACATATCAACACAGTTGTAAATAGTTAGTGAAAAACATTAAAACAAAACAACTATAAGAAAGTATGGTTTTGCCATATGTCAAACCTTGAGAGAAATCCATGCAATCTTTCTACTGTGTGTAATTGATCTCCCAACCATCATCATACTTGCTGGAATAGAACTATATATAAAAAAAATGGTTTTAGCATTCATTTATATAAAAAAGAAAGTCCAAACAATGACCTTCTTACCAATCAACTAGTTGTCTGAGATTTGTGGGAGGAGGCCTGTGCAATGAGCAGAACCATAAAGCATAACTCTCGTGCATAGAAACAACAAGAAGCTGCCAATGGCGCCTGAAATTCATAATAACTTAACTATTATTTTTTAAAATCTCACATGGAATTTTATTAAGTTAACAAAGTTCACTTACCCAGATATATAAGGCAAAAAATATACTTTTTTGCCGGTTGCAAAATTTCTGATGAGATTTGTGTTGATGTGATCAAAATCAGTTGATTCGTGAATGGATTGGGGATCAATAAATCCATAATCATCAGAGTGCCCCAACTTGTTCCTGGTCCCACACAAATACCTGAAATCAAAAGGTAACTTTGAGAAAATGATACTTGATATACAAATCAATTATATATATAATTGCTCATAGACTTACATCATCCATAGCTGAATAATTGTAATATTCAACTCTTCTGTTCCCGAAGCAAGCTCTCTGACATCTGAGGCATGAAGGTATAATGGGACCTCAGAGACTCTCCCAAATACATTAGAATCATATTCAACCTCCAAAAGCTTATCTTCAAGGATGTCAGCAAGTAGCTGCAATGAACCAATAGGATCATCCTCAGATAGAGGAATCTTCTCTTCTGCCTGCAATGAACCAAAATAAGATAAGTTTTGACATCAATAACATGCAAACTTTAAAATTGAGAAGTGTAAAGAAGAATTCCATACCGGGGGGTCAGAAACTGAACCAACCAAATGTTTAGGCCAAGCGATAAAGGACTTGAATGCTTGTTCCACAGTGAAAATCTCATCTGTGGCCAGAGGAACTAAGGCATCAGGTAATATAATTTCGTCCACTGAGACCTTCACCTCATCCTCTGATAGCTGTTCACCATGAACAACAGTCGCTGCCTTAAACATTGTTCCACGAGCTACCAGGACCGTCTCCATATCGTCTAAAATGTATAGCAGACATGGACTAGCATCGTCCATGTCATCCCCTGGGACGGCTGGTGCAGAACAACTTCCTTTCCCGCTTCTCCCTGTCACAGTAAATGTTAGATTATACAAAAGATAGAAATAATTTCACATAAATGTTTATTAAGTTTACCTGTGGGAGGCACAACATGTTCCTGTTCCTGTACAGGAGATGGCACCGGGCGCATACCATAGGTCTCAAACTGCTGCTGGAACATGGAGCTGAACTCACTAAACAATTCAGCCCTGAGCTCTGACCTAACCTTGTTTGTGATCTCGTCCGTAAGGTCGGCTCGAACCTTTTTTGTGATCTCTTGTGTCATCCTTTCTCTTTCTGCTTCGCTGTATGCATAAGGATGACGAGAATAGCTCCCAAAATATTCTTTAATTCCTACTCCAGGACCAGCAGCACGTACACGTCCAGGGTGCTCAGGTCGTCCAATCGCAACAGCAAGAATATCCTGGCGACCCTCTGGAGTGAATTGACCTTGGGAGCTCTGCTCAACCAAGGAGTCCTGTAACATTACAAAACACAATTATTCTTTAAAAAGTTCAATGTAGTATGTATAATTACAATTATTCTTATTTTAGGAACAGTGATTACTTACAATTCTTTCAGAAATTTCCCGTGCAGTGTCGGAAGAGTAGGTGCCCGATGGTCTCATACGAGCCAACTTCCATTTTTCATGTCTAGAAGGTGGAGAAGGAGGCTGAGGGGGGCTACCACCCTGAGATGGTGGTCTAGCATCTGCCTTTTTCTTGAGGATTTTCTCCTCAAGCTTCCTATACCCACCACGAGATAATAGGTGGGGGTTTTTGTTATGAGCACTTGTTCCTTGTGCTTTGCTTCTAATTGCCTGTCACATACACATTAATTAATTAGTTCATATGATATATCAATTATGAGCACTTGTTAATAGGAATTGAATAAAGAAATTATACTAACCTGCCATTCCTCTGACATCCGACTCTCTTTAAAAAGCCGCCAAGTCTCCTCATCAATGGACTTATAGGAACTACATGGAGACTTATGTTTAAGGTGTCCAAAGATATATCTTGATGTCAACTTACTTTTAAAGTTTCTGATGTTTTCAGCAACAGTTGACAAACACTTATTTCTAAGTGTTGCGACATTTGGAATGTCAAATGTCAGCTGAAATAAACATAATAAAGTTTTATTAGTACAAAATTATCAACATAAACAAATTTTAATTCAAATGATATTAGCTAACTTACCAATATATCGTTCCATATAATGTTCCGATCAACCTCGGACACATTATCAAAAGATGGAGTGAGAATACTAATCCTATCACGTGCCACTACTCCAAGGTATGATCGGAAGTCATCTGCATAGGGGCCAGTTGCCACACCCGTGACCACGTTCACATTCACTGGAGTTCTTTCACCACTATTCTTTCTGATCAAAAGTTGTTTCATCCTAGTGGGTCCTCTAGTGGATCTGGTAGGGGGAGCCTCATCCTCTGAAGTTTGTGGATGATCAGCCATATATCTGTCAAAATAAATAGCAACATGAAATATTAATTTAACAAAACATGTAATGGTAATCATTGGAAATATATAAAAGGAAAACTTATGTGATATTAACAAAATACCGCTACAGAAATTGAAAATTCATACATAAAGATATGGATTCATCATATGTATATTCCCTCATCATGATCTGATCGAATTGCATGTACATCATCGTCGTCAACTAGAGATTGGTCGTCCAAATTTGTTGTAGTTTGAAATGAATGGTTGTCAGCAATATGAATATTAATCAGATTGTCTTCGTTAACTTCAATTTGTTTTTTGCCTTGAAGAGCGACATACCAATGGTCAGACGCAGGATCTTTGGCATAAAAAACCTGAGATGCTTGATGAACCATGATAAACGGTTCGTCTCGGTAACCCACCTTTCGAAAATCAACCAGTGTCATCCCTGATTCATCTATTTTTACACCACTCTTATTGTCAAACCACTTACATTTGAACAATGGAACAAAAAACTTGGTGTAATCAACCTCCCATATCTCTTCTATTATACCATAATATCTCATTGATCCAAGTACAGGAGATTGATCTTTTGATGTGGAAAATTGAAGTGACTCAGCTTCTAAACTGACTCCACTATTTTGTACTGTGCTTTTGTCATCCAAAGTCTTCGTATAGAATGTGCAATTATTGACTTCATAACCTGTACAACACACGACATCAAACTTCAAACCATTTGCAAGCCACAATAAAGTTTGAGAAGAATGTGGCTCTTTGTCAATTTCAGATTTGAACCAAGACATAAATGTTTTGTTATGCTCCATCAACTGCCATTTCTCTGATTGTCTTGGATTTTTATTCTTAACAATGGCTTTGTGTGCTTCCAAAAAAGGGATCACCTCATCTGTGTTGTTCAATATATAAAGATGCGCCTGCAACAATTCTTCGCGATCTTTGGTCACCACATTCACACCTCGGATGCTTTTACTTGTAGAAAATTTATTCAACCATGATGTGCGAGGAACTCCTATCGGATTCGTTGATGTCATGTAATCTGAACAAAACTCGATACTTTCTTCAGCAATATACCTTTCAATCATCCAACCTTCAGGACGATATGAATTTTTAACGTACCCTTTCAAAATCTTCATATAACGCTCAATAGGATACATCCATCTTAAGTATACCGGTCCGCACAACTTGATTTCTCTAACTAAATGAACAAGTAAATGTACCATGATGTCAAAAAATGATGGAGGGAAAAACATCTCTAGTTGACACAAGATGATAACAATCTCGCCTTGAAGTTCATCTAACTTTGTAGGATCGATGGCTTTACTACATATTGACGAGAAAAATGAACACAACCTGTTTATGGTTTGCCTCACATTTTTGGGCAAAATTCCACGAATAGCCACCGGTAATAATTGTTGCATTAAAACGTGGCAATCGTGAGACTTCATGCCAACAAGCTTTAAGTCCTGCATCGACACTAAACTCTTGATATTTGAAGAGTATCCTTGTGGTACTTTGATACTCTTTAAACAAAGACAAAAACTTATTTTCTCTTGTCTAGACATTGTGTAACATGCAGGGGGCAAATAAGTACGTTTACCAATCTCCTTGGGTGCCAACTCTTCTCGGATCTTCATATCAATCAAATCCAAACGAGCATTCATTCCATCTTTTGTCTTTCCCTGAATGTTGAGTAGTGTACCAATCAAGCTATCACACACATTCTTTTCTACATGCATCACATCTATGCAATGTCGAACATCTAACTTTGACCAATATGGAAGAATAAAGAATATTGATTTCTTCTTCCAAGGGGTCGTTACATATGACTTCTTAGATGTTTTCCCAAATACATGATGTATTTTATTAACTTTTTCAAGAACTTGAAGGCCAGTAAGTGGATTTGGTGCTTCGTCCCTCTCTTGATCTCCATTGAATGCTTTTTTCAACCTTCGATATGGATGATTACGTTTTAGAAATCTCCGATGATGCAGATACACCGTCTTTCTTCCATGTTTCAATTGATGAGCTGCAGTGTTTTCTTCACAGATAGGACATGCTTTATGACCCTTGACACTGTATCCTGACAAATTACCATAAGCAGGAAAGTCATTAATGGTGCAAAATAACATTGCACGCATCACAAAAGTCTCAGAAGCGAATGCATCAAATATTTCAACCCCATCAACCCACAATAACTTCAAGTCTTCAACTAGTGGGCTTAGATAAACATCTATGTCATTTCCAGGCTGCTTTGGACCAGATATCATCATAGACAACATCATGTACTTCCTCTTCATGCACAATGCAGGAGATAAGTTGTAAATTATCAATATAACTGGCCAACAACTGTGATTGGTACTCAGATTACCAAATGGGTTCATTCCATCAGTGGCTAAACCAAGCCTAAGATTTCTACACTCTTTACCAAATTCGGGGAATTATTGATCAATATTTTTCCATTGCTTTGAATCAGCTGGATGACGAAGCAGCCCGTCAATTTTTCTCTCATCTGCATGCCATCTAAGGTTTTTAGCATCTTTGGGATTCGCAAACAAACGCTTAAGTCGGGGCACTATTGGAAGGTACCAAACTACTTTCAAAGCAGATCCATTTTTTTGTATCTGACCATTATCTTCAGTATTGTTTTTTGACTTGTAGCGTGATAAGCCACATTTTGGACACTTTGTCAAAAATTCAAACTCTTTCCTATATAAAATGCAGTCATTGGGACAAGCATGTATCCTTTTATACTCCATACCCATTGGACAGAGAATTTTCTTCGCATCATAATTACGAGTGGGTAGTGTATTTCCATCTGGCAACATTTCATTCAACAACGTCAACAATTCTGTAAAACTCTTATCAGTCCATCCATTGCTCGCCTTCAAATTCATGAGTCTTAACACAGCTGACAAACGTGTGAACTTAGTTGAACCGACATACAAAGGTGTTTCCGCATCAGTCGACATCGTCTCATACACATGAGTTTTGGCAAAATTTTCTGTGCCAACATCGCGGATCATGTCCTCCAATTTGTCTTCATCCAGTCGATCTTCTTCCATGGTGGAATCAGTAACATTTTCAGTTTGCGAGTCAGTCGGAAAGTCCATTTCTTCGCCGTGCCATATCCATGTTGTATAACATCTTAGGAAACCATCACAGATAAGATGTTCTCTAATTTGGGTTGCGTTCAACTTTCTCCCATTCAAACAGTTCACACAAGGACATCTAAACTTCACTTCATCATCACTTCTCCCCTCATTACGTTGAGCAACTTGTATAAATTCCTCTACACCTCTCTCGTACTCAGCACTAATACGTGGTAAATTAATCTAATTTCGATCCATTCCTAAATTTTACAAAATAAAAATTATAGAATATCTATATAAGATTATCAATTCAATCATACAATCAATTCAGTCATACAATCATACAATTAATAATCATTGAAATGATCAATTCAGACATTGTATCACAACTAATTACATACGATATCTTGTCTATAGAAATCATTCAAACATAATTTTGATTTTATAAGAAATCAACTAAAAAAATTTCATAACATATTAATAAATTAAATAAAATTTGTCTCTTATTGGACCAATCATTTCCCATACAAGTTAACATACTTTGTCTCTTATTTGACCACCAAAACCACAACAAATTTTACAAAAACCATCAAAGCCACAACAACATATTCAAACCGTGCATTTCAATATAAAACAACACTATTATCAGAGAATGGAACGTACCCGGAGTAGCAGATGGCGCGACGGAGAGGATGGCTCGACGGCGGTAGAGGCTTGCGCGACGGCAGAGGACACGACGACAGAGGACGCGCGACGGCAGAGGAGGCGACGGCAAAGGACGCGAGACGGCGGCAGGGGCGCGACGGACGGCGGAATGGCGCGGCGACAAAGATTTTTCGACGAGGATGGCTCGACGGCGGCAGAGGCTTGCGCGACGGCAGAGGACGCGACGGCAAAGGACGCGAGACAGCGGCAGGGGATCGACGGACGGCGGAATGGCGCGGCGGCAAAGATTTTTCGACGAGGATGGGCGGCATCAGCGTTTTGGCGTTCGTCGTTCAGAGAAGAAATTGTTCTGTATTCTATTTTCTAAAGCGCATATGCCGCGGTTCATCAGATAACCACGACATATACGGCTTAAAAAATAATAAAAATGGCACTTTTGTAATTTTTTTTGAACTATATGCCGCGGTTCCCGCTGAACCGCGGCATATACATGTATATGTCGCGGTTACAATGAGAACCGCGACCTATACCCTGTCGTTCTGAATATACCAATTGTCTCCCCAAAAGGCAGTTGGGAGGTTACAGGGGGGAACCATATAACCACTGCCAACTACTGACATTCTAGATTAGTCAACTCATGGATTAAATTGGTAGGGGAATATGCCGCGGTTCGTAGAAGGACCGCGACATATTTCCTGCCAATTTAATGCATGGGCTGACTCATGGGGAATGTCAGTAGTTGGCAGGGGGTATATGCCGCGGTTGCTGTTGGAACCGCGACATATACCCCCTGCCAATTTATTGCAGGGCTGACGATTGGGGAATGTCAGTACGTGGCAGGAGAATATGTCGCGGTTGCTAGGCGAACCGCGGCATATAGCGTAAATTTATTTACAAAACTGCCACCGCGCACCATTATGCAACGGTTTCTGCCTAACCGTGGCATAATGTGCGCTGTATAAACCAAATTTTTTACTAGTGATTTGTCAATTTAAATTTGAGTCTGACTATATTCATCAGACACTGATCTTATGGAAACTTCTTGACAATGTGTCTATCAAGTTATTAAAACACCCTCTGAATGCTTACATCAAACGTTGTTTTTGTGAAAATCTTTAGAAGTTTTAAATACTTTTGTGTAGTTTTCTCATTTTCACAATCTTTCTTTTATTGCTTCTAGGCCATTGAGACCTATTATCTTGAATGAGCTTTTAGAAGTTTGTGTGCCTACGCTTACACTAGAATTGAGTTTGGGAGAAGAGTTTAAAAAGATAACGTCCACATAAGTAATACTTCCTTTCTACATTGGTGATCACTATGATGGTTTTGTTTAACCTTTTAGGTTTAACTTTCGTGTTAAGTATGTAAAGGATTCATCCTTTGTTTTGAGGGTTTAAGCAATATTAATGGTGAAAAGAATATAATTGATTTCTAGGAAATACTAATAAGATGTTTAGTTGTAGACATGCTTAGAATGAGATGTTTATTAGGTTTGGCTAGAAAGTAGGGATACTCTAATTATTGGAAAAAAATGTTTTTTTTATTTAATTGAATCAAGTTCAATATTTTTAATTTTGATGTGTCAATGTTACTTGTTACGTTCCATCATTGGAATAAAGATTTGTATGCTTACAAGCTCCCTTGCAATTTAATTGCACCTATCCTACTTGATGTTGTAATATTAACCAATTCGAAACCATTACGAGAACATTACACCATCAACTCCTTTGAGGAAACCTTTAATTTGTTATAGTCGAGGCATTATACTTAGAGGTGTAATGATTATATTATGTGTTAAAATGGATGTTAAGTTGGTTGTGGTTAACACGCACTGTTAGTAGTCTCAACAATAAGTTTTCATGTGTGTTAAGAAGTATGATAAGTCAGAAGGTGCTAGTAAGTAGTAGATAAGAAAGGGTGTTACGAAACCTATTGTATTTGCTTTACAAAATAGTTGTAATTGGCCATTAAGCAAGTGACTTGGAAGAATTCACAAGTGTTCTTCCATCACTTGCAAACTTTTGCTCTTAATTTCTCATTAAAATTGGTAGACGGTGAGAGTGTCTTGGATCCAAAGTTCCAAGCCTCACCTAGGAGACCTCACTTCTTTCAATTCTTTAAAGCTCTTGGGAAAAGTCTTAAAGTTTAGTTTTTCTCTTCATGATTGTTTGATGTCTTTAGACTTTTATTGAATTTAGAGTTAATTTTGACTTAAGGAATTTTAGTAAGTAACTAGGAGCATATTTGGCAAGGCAAGACTTGGTATTTAAGCAACCTACACAGTTCACCTCTCTTACTTGGAATATTGCTCTCAAGTTAAAACCTTATTTTCCTTACTTCAAGAAAACTTTTAAATTCATAAAATGTCTAGAAGATATTCTTCTAGGAATTTTAATTTTGATAAAACACTTAGTTACAAAGACATTAAAAGAGAACATGACAAAGCTAGAAGGAAGAATTGTTCATTTCATGAGTTTGACAGGATTGAGGATAATTTGTATAAACAAACTAGGGAAATTACAACTATTCCATTCTTTGGTGAGGATATCGGTGCCTTAACATATCTAGCTTGGGAAAGGGAAATTGATGACATGCATTTCTTCATGGTTAGTAGAAGTAAATTTGAATCCTATTATCCTAGAGATTGTGAATCTTACATCCTTAGTCTTTACACTTCTAGATTTGAAAAACATGCAATAGAGTGGTGGGATGAAAGACAATATCATGTTAGGATATGTAGAAAATCTCCCATCCATAATTGGAATGAATTGAAAGCTTGTTTGAGAAGAAAGTTTGTGCCTTCAGAAACTCAAAGAAACTTAGAATTTATGAGAGAGCTTATTAGAGAAGGTAAATCATTCATTCAAAATTTAAGTGGGTTCTCTCGTAGGGAAAATGAGTTTCTAGAAAATCTTAAGAGGCTATGGGAAGAGACAAGAAAATATAGAATTAAGAGATTGAAAAGAGAAAAACAAGAGCAAGAAGCAAGAGAAAGAAGAAAAGAAGAGAAAAGAGAACAAAAAAGAAAAGAGCAAGAGGAAAGAAAGCAAAGAAGAGAAGAGGAAGAGAAAAGAGAGTAGGAGAGAAAAGAGCAAGAGACAAAAGAACAAAAGAAGAGAGAAAAGGAAGAAATAGAGATAAAGGAAGAAGAGCAAGAAAATAAAAGAAAAGAACAAGAACTAGGAAAAGAGCAAGCCTCACCTCCTCCAACAATCCTAATCGAACCCAAAATCTTAAGGGGAAGTTTTCCATCCTTTAACTTTCCTTCATCTATCTTTGACTTTTCAAATTTTAATTTGTCTTTCAAAGAAATTTTCATTTCATATTTTCAAGATTTACAACTTTTAACACATGGCAATCAAAAACTTGAGTTATGGTTACCTCTTTGGTTATCACTAACTCAAAACAAAAACAAATTTTTAAAAGAAGTAAGGCTCCATAGAATTGTAAAACTTGAACAATTCAACATTAGGAAGCCTTCTTCTAAACATACTTTTTCATGCATCTTGGGTCAAATAAAGCTAATTAGATATATGTTTGATGCCTATTGCAGATGGATATTTGATCCAGGAGGCACTCTTGTGAAGTCAACAAAAATAAGTCCTCATAATAAAGATGACCCATCAGATTTGAGGACAAATCCTTCTCAAGGGGGAGGAGATGATGACTTGGGCCCAAGCCCATCATGGACCCATCACTAGAAGCATGACTAGCTGCTCCAACTTGGGTCAAACCAACATAAGGGGAAGGATAAATGGCAACTAAAGAAGAGGAAATAAATCAGCCAAAGTCGCTTAGTGCACCCCCCATATGGCTAAGAGAACTCCTGGCACATTTATTACATTTTTCAGCACATGTATTACGTGCAACACTTGTTTTCCCATACAAATTCTAGAATTCGGTACACATCTTTGCTTTGACACGTGGATTGAGATCCACTTTAGTTGGTCTTCATCCTCCTCGTCCATAGCTAAGCGGATATCCTATAAATCCACCTTAGATCATTCGTAAAAACACTTTTGGATGTGATAAGAATTTACTTTGCTGATGCATTTCCAACACACTGAATTCTCCCAAAAGTCTTCTTCTCTTGAACTTTCCATTTTCCATCTAGATTCCTTCCAGGGGAAGGTTGCCTGAGCTAGTTCCATTCCACTTAAGTTCTTCACACCATCACTGAAATCACCAAATAACCACTATGCCTTCCGCTGCCACACTGCAATCAACCTCTACCGATGTAGTTTCGTCAAAATCTGGCTAGAGCTAACCTATCAGTTTTCATGTGTGTTAAGAAGTATGATAAGTCAGGAGGTGCCAGTAAGTATTAGATAAGAAAAGGTGTTACGACACCTATGTTGAGAATAAAGTAACGTTTAAGTTGATGACCCATATATAATATACTAAAAATGTACAATTCTACATTGCCTTAGAATTTGCCAATTAAGTGTTAGTGTTGGATTAATGTGATGTTTTTGAGAATTTTTTTTTTCAAGTTTTGGCATGCAATATTTTGGATGTGGCACTCTTTAAAACACTTATATGGGCATGTGGTAGGCAATTGATGTGGTATAATTTGCTAATTTGGAAGGATATTCTTTGTGTGATATAGGTATCACAATATGAGTTATAAGATAGTTGTGCAAACAATATGGTTGTTTACCCCTTTATTACATGGAAACAAACTCAACTTGGTATCACACCTTACTTTTAGATATAATGACTAACACAGTGTAGGGCATAATGAGATACACCATATTCTTTCAGCATGTTAAATGTGCTTACTAATTATATTAGTTTATGCATGAATTGTATTGGTGGGGGACTTGGTGATTCCTTGAATTGGGAACATTTTTATATAAAATGAAGTCATTATAACATTTTCCATAAGTTGAAGTGCTAGATGATTGTACAAAGGACTCTATTTATAAGGGCATTTTAATATTCATAACTTAGTTGTAATTATAGGTTATGTAGTGACATTACTTTGGTAGGAAGCCAAGGGTGTTTAATTTATGATTGTATAAAAATTAGTTATTTACTATTTATTATATAAGACTTTGAAAGATCCTTAAAACCAGATCTATTTCAATTCATTTTCCTATATCCTTTCCCAATTTTAGTTTTCTAAAAACAGAACACCATACCTTGCATACAAGCAATCCATTCTATCATCTCTATAACACCTCTATTCTCTCTTTTGATCCTGATTTCATTTATCATCTTTTTCAATATCATATATATCATAGTTTGTATATGGTTGCGAGTTAGTAAGCACATCCATCCAATTAAATTTTTAAACATAGTAAGTTCTTCTTTAACTTGTGAAGTTGAGAACTTTGGTTTTTTCAACCAACCTTTAAATTCATTGTAATTTATGATTTGATTGTTTTAAAGTTAGAAGTTATTTAAACTCTTAAAGTATATTTTCTCTGAATTTCAAATCAATTCCAAGTAAGGAGAATTACTTTGTTTTATTTTACCATACTTTAGTTTAAGTTGTATTTGGAATAAATGTAACTTGAGAATCTATTATTTGAATAGATATTGATAGTTTGGTGAAAAGAAAATATGTCATTATGGTTATAATATTGAATCCATGTAAATAATTTCATTATTGGTTAATAAGTGATAACAGTTGGAAAATCGTTATTTTTATACATTAATTTGATATCAAAACACAATCTCTATGGCTTGAATGAGCTTAAAATCATGCAAAATACCTTAGTTTGGGTTCAAGATAGACAAAAAAATGGTTTTAGAGATATTAGGCTTGCTTTACATTGTTTTGACAAGATTTGATGAGAATTGAATGATGGACATGAAGAAGGAAGGACTTAGACTCAAGAAAGGACGCGAAAAGGTGGAAAAGAGAAGTCACGTCCACCGCTCAGCGTCAATCCAGCGCTGAGCGTTGGAGTCGCACACCGCTAAGCGTCTTGCGTGTCCACCGCTGAGCGGTTGTGAGCACTGAGCGCCTAAATGATGGGCCTGTGCCGAATTTCTGTTATTTTTCTGCGTTATAAATAGACCCAGTGCGACCTTTAGGGTAATCTTTGGGCAAACAGAGACGTCAGAGCACCTTTTCACTCCTTGGAGGCAGCTTTTGGATGCGGGAGCTCTAAATTACCAATTCTAGGGTTTATTCTTTCATTCTTTCCATTAATTCCATCTAGTTTCACCATGTCTATGGTGAACTAAACCCATTGTTATTGGGGAACAATGTAATCGTTTTGAAACTCTCTTATATTGAAATTCTTATTTTATTCATATGCTTGTATTATCAATAGTTTAAGTTTTCTTTTCTGCGGATAGAGCTTGCATCATTTAACTCATTTGGTGTCATGATCTTTGATTTTGTTGATACAGCGACGTACGGGGAAATCTAGAACTGTTAAGAATCCTCTTGATTATGCAATAATACCTAGCGATAGGAGTAGGACGGTCAATTGTTTTTAAGCTTCTGTGATTAATGCATTAGTAATTACTAGGGAGACTAGCGATAGTAAACTAGTAATTATGGTAATAGGATCTTTTCGCCGAGCGATCGAGTTTAGAGTAATTTAGAAAGTTGCATGACATTGATAATAAAGCGAATTTAATAAGAAAAGTAGATATAAGAGAGTGGTTTAGGATGAATTTATAAACCCCAACAACTCCATTCATCCATAGTTTCATTTTCCAATTGATTCAAGTTTTGCATTTTGCATGTTTAATTTTATCTTTGCATCAAAATACCAAATTATTCTTCTTTCAAGTCTTATGCGATCAAATCACATGAACGTTTAGGCCACTGAGTCCTTTGGGAAAACGATACTCGGTCTTACCGTTTATATTACTTGATAACGATCTGGTACACTTGCCAAGGGTTTAACAAGTTTTTGGCACTGTTGTCGGGGACTCTACTGTTTAACTATTCTAAGTAGTGTGAATTTGATTGAATTTGACTTGATTTTTTTTATGTTTATTTTTATTTTTGTTCTAATAAATGTTTTCTAGGCTTTTGTGCCTAATGTTTGCAGGATACAATTCGGACAAGAATTTGACTATATGGGCACTCAATCCTACCAAAATGATTTCAACCACTTGTGGGAACCTCACTCATACATGGATCAAAGCCAATTTGGGCAAGCTGTTGAGCAACAAATTACTCCACTTAAGGAGAACACAAATTCTGATGAACTTCTTCAAGATATCATGAATAGGGAAGTATACCATGTCAAAGGTGTATAGGAGAATACAAAGAGTGACAAACTTTTTCCACGGGACATGGATACTAATTTTTCTTATCTTAGAAGTATGGAGGAGATGCAACAATGTAACTAGCAGCAACAACATTCTCTATCAATGGCAAAGATGGATAACATCTTTGAACAATTAATGCAAATTACCATCGCCTCTATAGAAAGTAGTGAAGCAAGAAATAAAAGGATAAAGATGCAAATTCGTCACTCTAATGAGATATTGAATTCTAGGGTTAATACTGAGGTTAACCCTAGAGAGGAATGTCAAGCCACTATCTCTGAAAGTGATAAGGTTGTTGATGAGGAGAAGATAGAAGAGAAAAAAATGGAGAGAAAGGAGGAGAAAATAGAGGAAGAAAAAATAGAGATAGATGAGGAAAAGATAGAGGAGATAGAAATAGAAAGGTTGAGTGAGGAAGAAGAAGATGATGAGAAAGAAAAAGAAGTGGTTGAGAGAAAAGAAAAAAAGAGAAAATGTGTGAAAATAAAGAAGAAAGCAAAAAAAAAGAAAAAGAGAAAGTTGAGGGAGAAGAAGAGTAAGAAAAAGAGGAAGAGGGGAAGAAAGAAAAGATCATGTGAAAAACCCCTTCCTCATAAAAAGAAATATCATGGGAAGAAAAAGAAATACAAGTGTTTTATGGAAATCTTCAAGAAATTGGAGATTAAATTCCTATGATTATTGATATATGGAAACATGTGCTTGATTTTAGCAATTTTCTAAAAAAATTCAGCAGGAAGAAGAAGAAGAAAAGAATATCAAGTAAGGAGAACATCAACACTTAGTGATGGGTGTTTGAATTTATGGGGTAGCTTCTACTGAGGAAAGCTAAAAAAATTTTTTATGTACTCACTGAAGGGTACAGGAAGGTACATCTACTGAAGGGTGTTGGGAAGCACTTAATGACAAGTGCTAGAAAGGTTTGGGTCAAGCTTGTGACGTTAAACAAGCGCTACCTGGGAGGCAACCCGGTTTATTATTGTTTTATTTTTAAACTCTGTTTTAGTTGCATGGTAGGATTTGAATGTTGCATGAGAGAGGGGAAGTGCATAAAATTGAAAAATGAGAGTTAAAAGTAAGTGTTACAGGTCTTAAAATATGAAGGCAAGCCAAAAAGGGGGGAAGAAATTTTTAACGCCCACATGGGCTTTTAAAAGGCTCTTGAAGGCCAATTTGCACACTTTTAAACCTCCTTAAGGCGCGTCCAAGCATTCTCCACAGACCTTCACTCTTTGCTTCCACTCTCAAGAGCTTTCTAAAAGGTTTTCCTTCACTTTTCCCATCACCCACTCACTTAAACTCCGTAGTTCTCTACTTTTGCACCATTCCATTGTCAAAGTTTGGGGTTTTTGGCGAGGGCATTGCATTGGGGAAGCATCCATCATCAACCAAAGAGCATTTGCAAGCATCTAGAGTATCTCCACCTAAGTAAGTCATGCAATTTCAGTTTTAGGGTTTCTAAAATTGAAATTTGATGAAGAACATGTGTAGAAGTATGATAAATTAGGGCTTTTGATTTCTATGCATGATTTGATGAAATAGAAAAATTTTGCAATGATTAAATTGCATAGTTGTGGTCTAGAACTGAGAAATTTTTGATTGGGTGGAGATTAGAGACGATTAGGCAAAGTTTTTGCAAAATTCCCGTCGCCACCGCTGAGTGGTCAATGGACATTGGGCGGTGGACGACCAATTTTGTTTTCTGCCTTCTTTTGAGATGCAGGTAGCTGTTAACTCTCTAAATTTTCCTATTTTCATGTGTTTAAAAGGTATTTTTAGTTCTTTTTAGTTTCTAATTTTCTAGAATTAGGTTAGTTTAACATTTTTTCTTTAATTTTAGAGTTTTGTTAAAATAATGTTAATTTTGTGTTTTTAGATAATAAATAGTATTTTTTTAAATAAATAAATGTTTTGCTCTTTTCTTTAAATGTAAAATTTTTTAGAACTATAGGATTTTATTTTTGCTGATTAAAACTCTTAAATTCTTTCTTTCATGCAGATCAGGGGCTGGGTTAAAAGAGTGTTATTTGGGCCAAGCTGCTAATGGGCCAGCGTTGAGCCCAATATTTTAATTGTTGGTAGTGGCTGAAATGAAAATTCTGAAGCTGTGCGTTTTAAGTGGAGAGGAAAGAAACTTTGCGAGACTTTGGGCCGCTGATGAACGCTGGTATAGGCTGAGCTTTATTGGAACGCAGCGTTTTGGCAAGTGGTAGCTGTTGCACTGGGAATAGCTGGCATTCGTGATTCATTTGAGCATTTCATGGGCAGAATAACACTCTTGTGCGAGGGTTTCATTCCAAGAAAACAAGTGAAGAGAGGAGCTCGTGTCAGAAAAGATAATCCACTGCACGTGCGAAGCTTGAACCAGCAGGAAGATAGAAGTTGGTCGGATGGCTGAAAAGACTGGGGCAATTGTGATTCAGAGGAAGTTAGTTGGAAAGTTGACTCAAGAAGCTTCTAGGGTTCGTTTATAGTTCTTCCCCTTTTTCCTCTTTCATTTCTTTTCTGTTTTGGATTTTCCCCTATAAAAGGGAGGTTTTGTAATATTGTAAACACAGGTGGTAGGTGACAGACACCGCTCTAGATTTTCATACCTAGCTTAGGGTTTCCAATTCTCTGCTTGTAGTTTTAGATTTAAAGCTTTCTTAGAGTTAAAGATTGTCTTTTGCACTGGATTTTGCTCACGAAGGTGACAGACCGTGAGTGTTCTCTGGTGTTCATGGTACACTTTTGTGAGTTTAGCTTTTTATTACAATAAAGCATTGAAGTTTCTTTCGATTACTTGTTCAATTTCTACTTTCTTGCTTATCAATTTCACTCATGTTCAACTTACCATTTCTGTAATTTTACTTGATTTCATTTACTGCTGTAATAATTTCTTGGAGATTCTTAGTTGATTCTTGTTTACTTTTGATTGATTTCTACTTTTAGATTTGATGTTCTGCAATGTTCATGTTCTGGTTTTGATTCAGATTGCTCTTTCATTTCTTGCACGCGAATTTTAATTTTCAGCATTTGAACTATTGATTCTACATCCTGGCTTTGAATTCTGATTTCCATCTTTGATTTTGTACCTCTCTTTTATAGTTCTTAATCCGATTTTGTCCAGTTAGGTTTATTTTAGTAGTGTAGAATTAGTTTTCTGAATTTTTTTTCCTTTTATTTTGATCTGCATCCTCTAGGTCTAGTTACCTATTTTCTATTTTTGAAATTGCAACTTTGTCTCATATCATAGGATTCCTCTTCCATTTTAATTTCAACTTTTGTGTGTTACTGTGAATTGAAGATTCGTATAGTTTTAGTTTGGAATTTTTTATGTTCAATTTCTGATTCAACTCTTTGAAACCATTCATAGATTTTATATTTTTTTGTTTCGTTTTTTTCATTTTTCTTTTCCCCGCCTAGTTTTTAGTAAATAACTAATTAGGCTTAATTCTAAAATTTCTAATCTTGATAAGTACCAAGTCCACGGATTGATCCTTGGTTGATCCCTATATTACATTAGTGGGAAAATTTAGATTTGTTGAGATTTTAGGCGACAAAAAATCCTTCAATAGTAGCGCTGAGGGGCCCTGTTTTGCCCTCAACGCTAAACAATGCTGAGATGATATATGTTTGATGGTTTGCTAACCTTTAATGGTGAATCTTGTGGTCTTTTGAATTGTGTTTGATGTAGGAATGACATCATCTTCAAGAAGAGTGAAGACCAAGGAAAATAAAAGGAAGGAGCCAGAGAGGCCAAGGATATTTTATTCTCATAGATTCCTATTTAGGAAACATGAGGAGCACTTCCTGGTTGTGAAAGAAAGGAGATTGCTGATGGAGCGGAAGGCGATATTCATTCCAGACTTGGCTCCTCAGTTTGGTGCAGAGTTGGAAAGTAGAAACTGGGAAAAGGTGGCCACGTATCCTGCACCAGCTAACATTGAAGTGGTGAAGGAGTTTTACACTAATGCCTTGTTCAGGGGAGTGAACATGGAAAGGTACACCAGTTATGTTTGAGGGGAGATAATCAAATATGACCCTAAGACCATTAACAGATTCTTGGGTACTGAGTGGGCTGGTGAGCAGTACCAATATGAATTGAACATAAGGGAGTGTTCAGACTATGAAGACATTGAGTTGGCACTCTGTGTACCTAGAGGATATTTTCACAGGAACCCAAATGGTGTGCCCATTAACATTAAGATGGCGGATCTAACACCCCTGGCAAGATATTGGATGGCATTTACTCATGACAACGTTCAACCTTGTTCCCATGTTTCTGACATCATTGTTCACAAGATTATGTTTATCTACTGCATGCTGAGGCAAATGAATGTTAATATTGGCGAGGTCATCGCTAATGAGATTGAGAGCTGTGCAGCTACTGTGAGCAGTAGGACACCATTAGGTCATCCTTCTCTTATTACACATCTGTGTCATCGGGCTGGGGTGGATACTTCTATTCCACCGATTGAGAGGCCTAGAAAGGCCATAGATGCTGCTTACTACAGACAACATTGTGGAGGAGATGAGGTGGCTGAACTAGTGCCTAGGAGACGTCCTAGGAGATGAGCAACTCAGCGAGATGGGCCAGCGCAACATGCAGAGCCGTTCCAGATGAGGGACATGTACATGTCCATGATGGAGGCTAAATTGGAGGCTATCCGCAGAGGGCAGGTGGCCACAGCTGAGATGATAGTAGGCTTGTACGACACACCACCGGTGCACAGGTGGACTATGGACGAGTTCCATAGTGCTATGGCATGGCCATAGGAGCAGGCACAGGGCAGCGGATCTAGAGCAGCTGAAGCTCTAGTGATGGATGACGATGAGGAGGATGATGCCTTTGAGGATGCAAAGGCTGAAGATAGTGAGGATTCTGACGACAACATGGGCTGATCGGACATCTACTGATGGATGTCACATGCAGTAGAATAGGGGTTTTTATTTTTCTTTTTCAGTTGTAATTTGAACTTATAGTGTAGGTTTGCTTCAGTCTAGTAGTGTAGGTTTGTGTGAACTTGCTTGAACACCTTATCTGATTGTGGTTTGACTTGTTTTATTGCATGATGAGTGTGCTTGATGATGCTTGATGTGGATGATGATTGAGATTGTTATATATGCTTCTATACAGGTGAATTGTTCACAAGTTGTGTGAACAGATGCATAATGAGTTATGATTGTGGTTATGATGCTAAGCAGGGTGTATGATTGAGATTTGAGCTGTTGAGTGAGCACATTTGTGTGAGGAATTTTGAGCTCCAGAGTGTTTGATTGATATATGTGCTATTCATTTGGAAGCATGAATGATTTTTCCTGAGTCTTTATGATTGATTGAATCACATGTTTGTGTCATATGATCAAGGCCATTTTTGGAAGCCCTTACTTAGCCAAATTTTCGCCCAAAATTTAAAAGAACCATGTGTTCTATCCATTTTGAACCTTAGCCTGAGACACTTTTGAAAACCCTGAGAAAAATCTTTACCTTGAGTTAAGTTGAGAATAATGGAAAGGTATTGATAAAGGTTCAAATTTGGGGTTGGGAGAATTGAAAGGTAAAGAAAAGCATTGAGCTGATGTGTTGATTGAAAAAGCATGAGAAATAAAAAAGGAAAGAAAAGAAAAAGAATGAAAGATGAGCTCAGTGCAAAAGCAAAAAGAAAAAGGGAAAAAACTGGGAATGAGTGAAATTGGTGAAAGAGAGTTGGTGTGTGAACTATGAATGTTGAATAACTCTCTTAACTCAAGGATTTTGTGATTCAGAAAAACCAATGTTCTTATTAGCCAAGCCTCACTGTAAGCCTTGAGAAGTCCTTGTGATGACATTTTTGTGTGAGAATGTTGGTTGTAGTAGATAAAGGAAAATTTTGTTTTCTGTGACAGGTGAATAATAGAGAGAAGGAGTGACCTCTTGAGACACTTGAGTGATGGGGTGAAAAACTTTGTTGGTAAGGATCTCTCGAATTCATGATTACATTTGTGCTTAGTTGATTGATCATTCATGAGTATAGCATCTGTTGGAGAATATGTAAATATGTGAACTAGAATGAAGTGAAGCATGTATCCATCTTGATTATATTCCATTGAAGAGCTGAATTGAGTCATTACTTGTTGTGAAAGGATGTGTTTTGAAAGTGTTGAACCATTTTGATGATAGGTGGAAGGCTAAGTGTTGTTTTATTTGCTTGAGGACAAGTAAAGTTTTAAGTTTGGGTTGTGATAACGGTTGGAAAACCGTTATTTTTAATACATTAATTTGATATCAAAACATAACCTCTATGGCTTAGAATGAGCTTAGAATCATGAAAAACACCTTAGTTTGGTTTCAAGAGAGTCGAAAGTGGTTTTAGAGATATTATGCTTGTTTTTACATTGTTTTAACAGGATTTGATGAGAATTGAATGATGGACATGAAGAAGGAAGGACTTAGACTCAAGAAAGGACGAAAAAAGATGCAAAAGAAGAGTCACGTCCACTGCTTAGCGCCAGTCTAGCGCTGAGCGCCTGAGTCGCGAACCGCTGAGCACTAGATGACCGTTGAGCGTCCTACGAGTCCACCGTTGAGTGGTAGTGAGCGTTGAGCGTCTAAATGATGGGCCTGGGCCGAATTTCTGTTATTTTTCTGCGTTATAAATAGACCCAGTGCGACCCTTAGGGTAATATTTTTGAAAACAAAGACGTCAGAGCACCTTTTTCACTCCTTGGAGGCGGCTTTTGGATGCGGGAGCTCCAAATTACCAATTCTAGGGTTTATTCTTTCATTCTTTCCATTAATTCCATCTAGTTTCACCATGTCTATGTTAAACTAAACCCATTGTTGTTGGGGAACAATGTAATCCTTTTGAAACTCTCTTATATTGAAATTCTTATTTTATTCATATGCTTGTATTATCAATAGTTTGAGTTTTCTTTTCTGCGGATAGAGCTTGCATCATTTAACTCATTTGGTGTCATGATCTTTGATTTTGTTGATACGGCGACGTACGGGGAAATCTAGAACTGTTAAGAATCCTCTTGATTATGCAATACTACCTAACGATAAGAGTAGGACGGTCAATTGCTTTTAAGCTTCTGTGATTAATGCATTAGTAATTACTAAGGAGACGAGCGATAGTAAACTAGTAATTATGGTAATAGGCTCTTTTTGCCGAGCGATCGGGTTTAGAGTAATTTAGAAAGTTGCATGACATTGATAATAAAGCGAATTTAATAAGAAAAGTAGATATAAGGGAGTGGATTAGGATGAATTTGTAAACCCCAACAACTCCATTCATCCATAGTTTCATTTGCCAATTGATTCAAGTTTTGCATTTTGCATGTTTAATTTTATCTTTGCATCAAAATACCAAATCATTCTTCCTTCAAGTGTTATGCGATCAAATCACACGAACGTCTAGGCCACTGAGTCCTTTGGGAAAACGATACTCGGTCTTACCGTTTATATTACTTGATAACAATCTGGTACACTTGCTAGGGGTTTAACAATAAGTGATAAACGAATTATTGTGTTTGGTTTGATTTTGGATTTAAAATGTAAAATATTACGGTGAAACCATATATATCATGTTTTTTTGTCTTCATCTTCAACAAGATGTGAAGTAGATAATGGTTTGTGTTGAATTCTTCGGCAAGTGTTAAATTGAGATAAAAATTAGCCATGTAATAGAAAACAACTTATGTTGAGATATGATATTTAGTACAAGTATTTATATACCATGGTTAAATTACTCTTTTATTTGTAAATCCAATGAAATAAGAGGAATTTTGTGATTTTAAAGATGAATTTGTAAGGGGAGATTTGATACTTGAGTTTTAGATTTTCAAGAAAGTGTTGCAATAAAGCATTTACTAGCTTAGATAATTGAATAGACGATTATGCATGTCTTGATGAAAATCTAAAGCAGTGTTAGAGTTTCTTTTGTAGCTATTTTGGAGCTTGTATTTATTTACTCATTTCTTATTTTTTGATAATTAGAATTCTCTTTACAATTTGTTTTAATCTCTTTACAACCGGCTTGTGTGTGGTGTGTGTGTGGTTGGTATGTGTATGTGTGTGGTTGGTGTATGTGTGTGTGTGTGCGTGCGTATGTGTTTGTTAACCTTTATAATATTATAAACATGTCAACAAAATTGAATATGTTTAGAAGGTAATAAAGTTCATATAAAAACCATCTTTATTAATAATTATATAGTTATAAAATTGTTGAAAGAAACTTAATAACACATTTTATATAGAGAGAGTTTTATATATGGAGATATTCTTCCAAAAGTATATAAAATATATACAGATCTTTATAATTAATTACTTTTAATTATTAAGAAAAATAAATTTTGACCATGTAAAAAAAAATTGATAACTTAACATATATAACACATTTTCTCCTCCTTGAGAATCTCAACATGATTATACTTCTTGTAGAAGCATATTGTTTTATTGTTGTCTTCAATTAAGTTAATTTCAATTTGAATCCCTTTATCTGTTTGGTGATCATTTTCCCTCATAGAAAACTCTCTCTATTGAATCAATTCATTCATTTAATGAGAACATCAATGCTCTCTTTAAAGAAGTAGAAGGAAACAACTACATCTGCATTAAAAAGGACCAATTTGATGGATTATATATAACCAAAAAATAGGGTTCTTTATAGAAAGTGTTGGGTCCTCATAAACTAGGATGCGTTTGATTTTGTGTTTACTTCAATTTTGGTCGATGCAATCACAAAAGGATAAGGAGTTTTGATTTTGCTGATGATGTTTTTCAATTATGTAAAATTGGTCCCCTCTTGTTTGATATGTATTATGTTAACTGCAGAAGCAATTGAATTTTTGTCTCCTTCCCAATCTCAACCATATCAGTCTCAACCATTTTTTTCAACAAGACTCACCCATAGATATGAGTTGGAGTATATGAAACAGTCACAACTTCAGATATGATTTTCACATCAATTCAAAATAATTAACTATGATTAAAGATGAGGTTAGCAAGTTGCAAGTCATTTAACCTGATTTTAATTACTTTCTTTATGTTTTTTCTTTCATAGAAAGCTAGTGCGTGTGTATGTGTGTGCGTGCGTACGTATGTTTGTTAACCTTTATAATATTATAAACATGTCAACAAAATTGAATATGTTTAGAAGGTAATAAAGTTCATATAAAAACCATCATTATTAATAATTATAAAGTTTTAAAATTGTTGAACCAAACTTAATAACACATATTTTATATAGAGAGAGTTTTATATGTGGAGATATTCTTCCAAATGTATATAAAATATATAAAGATCTTTACAATTAATTACTTTTAGTTATTAAGAAAAATAAATTTTGACCGTGTAAAAAAAATTGATAACTTAACGTATATAACATATTTTGTCCTCCTTGCGAATCTCAACATGATTATACTTCTTGTGGAAGCAAATTGTTTTATTTGTCTCTTCAATTTAGTTAATTTCAATTTGAATCCATTTCTTTGTGTGATCATATTCCCTGATAGACACTCTCTCCATTTTGGTAACCAACAATATGAATCAATTCATTCATTTAATGAGAACATCAATGCTCTCTTTAAAGAAGTAGAAGGAAACAACTACATCTACATTAAAAATGACGAATTTGGTGCATTATATTATGCAAAAAATAGGGCTCTTTATAGAAAGTGTTGGGTTCGCATAAACTAGAAAGCATTTGATTTTGTTTTTAATTCAATTTTGGTTGGTGCAATCAAGGAAGGATAAGGACTTTTGATTTTGTTGATGATATTTTTCAATTATATGAAATTGGTCCCCTCTTGTTTGATATGTATTATGTTTACTGCAGAAGCAATTGAATATTTGTCTCTTTCCCAATCTCAACCATATCAGTCTCAACCATTTTTTCCGGCAAGACTCACCCATAGATATGAGTTTAAGTATAAGAACAGTCACAACTTCAGATATGATTTTAACATCAATTCAAAATAATTAACTATGATTAAAGATGAGCTTAGCAAGTTGCAAGTCATTTAACTTGATTTTAATTACTTTCTTTATGTTTTTTGTTTTACAGAAAGCTAATGTGCGTGTGTGCGTGTGTGCATGTGTGCGTACGTACTACATGTGTGTGTTTGTTAACCTTTATAATATTATAAACATGTCAACAAAATTGAATATGTTTAAAAGGTAATAAAGTTCATATAAAAACCATCATTATTAATAGTTATAAAGTTTTAAATTTTTTGAACCAAACTTAATAACACATATTTTATATAGAGAGTTTAATATACGGAGATATAATTTATTACTTTTAATTATTAAGAAAAATAAATTTTGACCATGTAAAAAAAATTGATAACTTAACGTATATAACATATTTTCTCCTCCTTGAGAATCTCAACATGATTATACTTTTTTTAAAAGCAAGTTGTTTTATTGGTCTCTTCAATTTAGTTAATTTCAATTTGAATCCATTTCTCTGTTTGTTGATCATCTTCCGTGATAGAAAATCTCTCTATTTTGGTAAATAACAATATGAATCAATTCATTCTTTTAATGAGAACATCAATGCTCTTTTTAAAGTAATTAGAAGGAAACAACTACATCTGCATTAAAAATGACGAATTTGGTGTATTATATTCAGCAAAAAATAGGGTTCTTTATGGAAAGTGTTGGGTCCTCATAAACTAGGACGCATTTGATTTTGTTTTTACTTCAATTTTGGTTGGTGTAATCATAGAAGGATAAGGAGTTTTGATGTTGCTGATGATGTTTTTCAATTATATGAAATTGGTCCCCTCTTGTTTGATGTGTATTATGTTAACTATAGAAGCAATTGAATTTTTCTCTCCTTCCCAATCTCAACCATATCAGTCTCAACCATTTTTTCCGGCAAGACTCACCCATAGATATGAGTTTGAGTATATGAAACAATCACAACTTCATATATGATTTTAACATCAATTCAAAATAATTAACTATGATTAAAGATGAGCTTAGCAAGTTGTAAGTCATTTAACCTGATTTTAATTACTTTCTTTATGCTTTTTTTACAAAAAGCTAGTGCGTGCGTGCATGCGTGTGTATGTGCATGTGCGTTTGTGCGCGTGTGCGTGTGTGTGTGCGTGTGCGTGTGTGTGTGGGCGTATGTGTGTGGGCGTATGTGTGTGCGCATGTGCACGTGTGTTGTTAATGAATCGGCAAGTATACCAAATCGTATTAAGTAATATAAAATGGTAAGACAAAGTATCGTTTCCCAAGAGACTCACGACACTAAACAGTTGTGTTTTTGCTTAACCAATTAAGACTGAAAACAATATTTTGAGGGTTTTGAATGCAAAGTGCAGAAAAATAAACATGAATGAAATTTGATCAATTGAGGCTAAACATAAAAGTCAATGGATGAAATTGATAATATGGGATGAATATTTTGTTGGGGTTAGGATTTCACCTAATTACTCTCATGCATATAAGAATTCTACTTCTTCATTAATGTTAATGTCACTATCTAAAGTACTTAAAACCCGATTCCTTGGCGAAGAAAGCCTATCCTTAATTAATAGGTCTCAATTCCTTGTATCCCTAATAATTAATTCTACATTACGACTAGTAGCTTAAGACAACCAGAACTCATACCCCCATTCTTGAGCAATACTCATGCAAATAGGTCATAATTCCTTGTATCCCTAATAATCAATTCTCCAGAACCTTAATTGTTAGATATCTTCTGGTACTCATGCAAATCATACATCATGCTAATGAATGAGTTACACAAAGCAAGCAATGAGCGAAGAAGAATTACCCTAACAATTAATGAAAGAAGCATATATAATAAGAATCAATTCAAATGCAAGAGAGTTTAGAGGTTACATCTTCCCCAATAACAATTGAGATTAGTTCTCCACCGTAATGGAGAAACTAGGTGTACAATGGAATGGAATGAAGATAAAACCCTAGAAAGAGAAGAGGAAAGCTCTCTCATCCCCAAATCTGCCCCCAAAGGGGTGAAAAACGTGTTTTTGTGCTTAAGCCATCAAAAGATACAAACCCTAGGACGTCTGGGTCTTAAATAGATCATAAAAATAATAGAAAATAGGTCCAAGCCCACGTCGCCAGCGCTCAGTGCCCAACTTAGGGCGCCTGGTCGTGAAACAACAAGTATTGGTGCTCAGGGCCCCTCAAAGGGCGCTCAGGCGTGCTGCGGTGCAAATTCCTGCGCTCAATGCCCCTAAAAGGGTGCCTAAGCATTGGACAACAACTTCTGGCACTCAGCCCTCCTAAAAGGGGCACTAAGCTTGGACAACTCTTTTCAGCACTACGTTTTTTTCTCTTTTTCTACAGTTCTGCTTGCTCCTTGAGTTCCGACTCCTTCATACTTTGACTCCTCTTCCAAATCACTCCATTAGCCTACAAAATTAAGGGAATTTAGTAATATAATCATTAAGTATAACCTCAATTCTCTTATTCACAAAACTAAATAAAAAACATGAGTTAAAACAAGTTTCTAAGTAAAAAAAAGTGCATTTAGTATCAAAATTGAATCACAAATAACGGTATATTCAACCGTTATCATGTGCGTGTGCGTGTGTGCGCGTGTGTGTGTGCGTGTGTATGTGTTTTGGAGTATCAAAATCTTCAAAAAAAAAGTATAATTTCTTTAGAATGTTAAATATATACAATATATTAAAATTAAAAAATAAATAAATTATATATTAGTTTATATGTAACATGGATTAATGATAGTTAAGAAATATTTTATCGTCTAATTGGATTGTGACTAATAAGTAATGAAATAATCTATGACTAATATAAAGGAACTTTTATGCAGTTGCTGGTTTTATTGGTTATAACATATATTCCCACAATTTTTTTTTTTAAAAAAAAAACTCTTCAAACAGTTATTCCTTCCTATTAGTTTTTCAGAGTTAATAGATTAACTTTATATGACCACATTGAATAGCTTTTAAATCCACTAAGTGAACAAAAATTCATGTTTTAAGAAAAGTTATCACTATAATTTGCAAGATATGATGTTATGTTATTGGTTAACCACTATGATGGGGGAAGTCATCAATTGAACAAAATGTGAAAAGGAAAAAAGTGTGGTTCAAATGGACTCTCAATAGGGCAATTGCCTTTTGTATAGCCATAATTTCTATATCTTCACATTTTTCAAGTTATTCATTTTACCCTTTGTGATTTATATGTGTATGAATCTTACATAGCTCAATTTTTCTTCTTTCTTTGCAACAGCTCTTGCTGCTAAAAAGGATTTAGTTGAGGATTAAGATTTTGAAGAGTTTGAAGGTGGGTAACGCATTTAATAATTGATATGTTCTTTTTTTTTTCATAGTTTTCAAACATCAGAGGCTCATTCTGTTTTATTTATTTTCATGTTATCCAGTAAGCTTTTATCTTTCACAAAAATATATGTAAAATGTTGGAGTAAAATGATGTATTGTCTCACATAGATGAAATTCCTAATATTATGAAATTTGAGTCAATTGAGGAGGAATTAGTTAAAAGAGATTGTGGTAGAGCTTCTACAACAAAGTAAATAAAATAAGTTATTATTTATGTAAAAATAGTGAACAATGAGGATATCTCGATGTTGTAATATATTTATGTAAACTAAATAAAATATTTCTCTTTTATAGTTTGTACATATTTGTATTTGACTGTAATTTAATACTTTATATTATTGGTTTACCTTTTTACTTTCATTTTTACTTTTTTTTTAAATACTTTAGTAATCCAGTTAAGAACCTTTTTTTTTTCAGAAACCAAGAAAGTCATTTTCCCCTTAATGTTACCTTTGATAGAAAATTATCTAACATTGTTAGACAATGAAGATTTGGTAATTGATTTGTAGATATTTCTTTAAAAACATTAACATCAAAGTTTTGAATTATGAATAAATTAATGTTGAGAGTAGATCTTCTTGATTATTGTTTTCGTTTTTATATTATTAAAAGTAACTAATTTATATTATTTGTATAATAATTATCCCTTCAACCTTTTTAGTTGGCTAATAAATTCTTGTACTATGATTATAACAGCATATTTTTTACTACAACCTTTTGCTTTATAAGCAGTAGCCACCATTAAGTTAGATCTAATATTGTATGTTAACACATTCCATAAATTTCCGTCTAGTAGTTATCTCATTTTTTAAAATAACATTTTATACTAATTCTCTTCTTTTTTCCAAATTGCAACTTACCAGTGCTAGGTCAAAAATAATAGTTTCTAAGCTTTGAATATGTTTTTAGCTTATTAATCTCAAAGATATTTATTGATGTTTTATTTAATTGTTCTAATTTCTTTTTTAGTTCTTCAATTTTTAAACCAAAATCACCTTTTTAATCTAATGGATTTAATTCTTTTTTGTGAAACATTAAATAATTTATATATTGTTTTACTAGAAATATGTTTTTGGTCTTATTATTTATCATGGTTAATTATTTTGACATAATGTATGATATTGTATATTCGAGTAATTAAATTAATAATGTATCTTTTTTAATATCTTTTACTTCTAGAGGTTTATTTTTCATTTTTAATATCTTTAAAAGGATGGACTTCAATTTTTATATCTTTAATGGGTTGTATTATAATATTTTGTCGATACTCTGATTCGATTATTATTCCCTTATTTATAGTTTTCTAATTATTATAAACTTATATGTATTACATTCTGAGAGATGAGAATCGATTATGATAAAAGAGAATTGATTCTCTTCTATTCAATTTAAAATAAACCCATGTGTATTGTTTAAGGAGAGATGATAATCAATTATGAGAGATGAAAATAAATTGTAATGCACCTTCTTAATAATCAATTCTTTATTTTTTGGAAAATGATACTTGATCAACAACTTTTGACAACATTTGGATACAGGACACATGTCCAAATTTCAGTGGTGCATGTGAACAGTGATTTTTTAATCTGAGAATGACGTGGCAATGAGAATTGGAGGCATATTTCAAAATTTAGCTTCATTTTGTCATTTTCAGATTTGCAATCTGAGGAGCATTTGAGAGAGAAGCTCAAGCACGAAAACTAGAAAGAGAAAGTCGTCTTCCTTTCACCCAACCACCACTGCCGCCGTACCTAGACGGTGTTGTCTTCCCTCCACCCAGCCACCCATTACCGTCGGAGTTCCACCGTAGTGCCGCTGTTCGTGCAAAACCTAGACGTTCTCGTCTTACCTCCACCCAACCACCCATTGACGCCAGAGTGTTGCCGTGCGTACGCGAAACCTGAGCTTCCTCCCACCCACCCATTGTCGCCGGAGTTCCATCAGAGTGTCTTTATAAAAGGTCTTTTCTTCCTTTTAACTATGACTTGCTTCCTTAATTAATCTTACCTTTGCTGTTTTTATTTTAATGTTTAATAGCAATTATTGGTCCCGACAATTGCTGTAAGATAGATTTCCATAGCTTTTGAAATTGATTTTTGTCTTTTGAACGACTCAGTATTAATTTTCATGCACCTGCCAAGTGTTTGAAGGGATGCATGAATGAACTTGAGAGTTGATTTTTTTCAATAGTCTCGATGACTGCATATCTTTTTTTCAATACTGTTTTATAGGTCCTTATTAGTGAACTTGGTAGGTAGAGGCTACCTATATTTTTGAATTGTATGGAGAGCTAAATTGCTTTTGATTTTTGTATCGTGTTGCTATGTGATTGTAATGATGCCTATGGATTCTGGAAAATTTGATACATATACTCTTTTATGTTATATGAAAAAGAAAGGTAAAATGGAGTTTTCGATTACTTATATGAATCAATTTGGGATTGATTTCTGGTGGTTAGTTTATGATGTATAGACTAATCTGTCTAATTTTATAATGGATTGTTAACTATCAACATATTGATTGATCAATCTTTCTACAATCCTACTTGTGATATGCAAAATAAAAGTGTATGAATGTGTCCTATTCTGTCAAATTATGCTGTCAAATTATGCTAATTGATTTTAATGCGAATTGAATGCAAATTAGGAATATAACCTTGCTGTTTTAGAATCAAATATTAATAAATTATTCAGTGTTGTATGTCCTTTTAATGGCTAATGTGCAGTTAGAAATTTCTCTCAGTATCATTTATATATTTATATATATATATATTGGTTATGGATTCAAATATACTTCAAAATTAGAAAAATAATATGTAGACATATGTTAGCTTGATGTATGCTTGATTCTAGAATAAAATCTGGTTGTGGAAAGTAGAGTAATGTTGATGTATCGTAAGTTTTGGATGGAGTGTGACTTGGTAGAGTTAATATATGAATAAAGTTGAATATAAAATGAAGAGGTTAATTTAGGAAGGAAGAAATTTTATTAAATGTACATGAATAGGTGACTTTTTAAAGTGTATGAATATTAAATACTGATGCATGAATGATATACACTTGGGTAATGAAGATAAACCTACTTTTTATTTTGTTTTAGACTGAAATAAGAGAAAGAGAGTTTTAGTGAACTGTTTGCTGTTTTATAATGTTTCTGCCAGAAACAAAAGAAGTAAAATGTCGTTGTTTTATTCTATTCTAGCAAAAACATTCTACTGTCTTTGTTCTATTTCGCTAGAAATCTACACTAAAATTATTTGCTGTTTGGGTTAAAAAGAAAAAAAGAGAGAAGAAATTGATGCAAGAGAGTTTTGCTGTTCTGATTATAATGCTGCAGAAGTATTGATTGAGTTAGTTGATTAAATCTTGTTTAAAATATATATTTATATAGTGTGGGTGTAGGGCATATATATTATTGTATGGGATGTTAGTCATGATTATATATATTATATTATATTATATTATATTATTTTATATTATATTATATTATATATATATATATATATATATATATATATATATATTAAATTTATTACGTTGTTTATTATATAGCATAAGTTTTCGGTTGAAATTTTGAATCTAAAATATTATAATTATTATGTTATATATTATACAGCATAATATATATTTTGTTTACGACTTTGGGTATACAGAATTACAATGTTATATAATATATATTAGATAGCTTGTAAAAAGGAGTTATTAGTATATTATATTAAGTATTAGATAATGGTTTGGAATTAAAAGTATTAATTAGATGGCTACAAAAATTTAATTATATAAAGAGGTATGAAGTTTTAGGATGGTATTGAGAAATATGAAGGAAACACAATGCCCATTTAGACAACTTTAAGATGTAAAAATTTTCATGTTGTGGAGCTTTCATAAAAATGTTGCATTTTATTGATATGTTGTGCATTGTTTTCTTTGTAGGAGGAACTGCAACAGGTTAGGAAGCAATATGTTTGTGAATGGATTTTGGATGTGAACAATGTGCGGAGGAATCAAGTGTTCCAAGATTTAGGCATTTTGTAGAGTGTTGGGGAATAGTGATTTTTGCAAAGTTATTTATTGTTTGTTAAGAATTTTTTCAATATGTATTGATGCTGATTGTACATATTTGTTCTTAAGAATGTTGAAAGAAAAATACTTGTTACATTTATTGTTAATAAAATTTGAAGATCAGAATGATCAATGTTTAAAATGTTTGCACTACAGTCCGCACTAAATTTGGATGTCAGGATTTATGAAATATTGTATGTACATGGTTCTATGTAGAAAGAATAATGAAAATAAATTGGCTTAAGTGACAATGATGAAAATAAATTAGACACTCCAAAATGAGTTTCATGTACATAGTTGACCTTCATGTGTAAAAAGTTAAACTGAAGTACCCACTTATATTGTCTTTGGTACTAGTTCTGCTCCTGCACCATGACTCTTAGTAATTATGCTTCCTTTGCCACATATTTTTTCATAAATTGTATAAAATTGGTTCCAAATTACTTATAATTGGAAAAAATGATGAGAAAGAAATTAGGCACTCCAAAATGAGTTTCATGTACATAGTTGACCTTCCTGTGCAAAAAGTTTAACTCAAGTACCTACTTATTTTTCCTTTGGTACCGGTTTTGTTCCTGCACCATGACTCTTAGTAATTATACTTCCTTTGCCACGCTTTTGTTCATAAATTATATAAAAATTGATTCCAAATTACTTATAATCGAAACAAATGATGAGAAAGCAATTAGGTACTCCAAAATGAGTTTCATGTACATAGTTAACCTTCCTGTGCAAAAAGTTCAACTGAAGTACCCACTTATTTTGCCTTTGGTACCAGTTCTGTTCCTACACCATGAGTCTTAATAATTATGCTTCCTCTACCACGTTTTTGTTCATAAATTGTATAAAAATTGGTTCCAAATTACTTATAATTGGAAAAAATGATGAGAAAGAAATTAGGCACTCCAAAATGAGTTTCATGGTCATAGTTGACCTTCCTGTGCAAAAAGTTCAACTGAAATACCCACTTATTTTGCCTTTGGTACCAGTTCTGTTCCTACACTATGACTCTTAGTAATTATGCTTCCTTTGCCACGTTTTTGTTCATAAATTGTATAAAAATTGGTTTCAAATTACTTATAATTGGAAAAAATGATGAGAAAGAAATTAGGCACTCCAAAATGAGTTTCATGTACATAGTTGACCTTCCTGTGCAAAAAGTTCAACTGAAGTACCCACTTATTTTGCCTTTGGTACCAGTTTTATTCTTACACCATGACTTTTAGTAATTATGCTTCCTTTGCCACGTTTTTGTTCATAAATTGTATAAAAATTGGTTCTAAATTATTTATAATTGGAAAAAATGATGAGAAAGAAATTAGGCACTCCAAAATGAGTTTCATGTACATAGTTGACCTTCCTATGCAAAAAGTTCAACTGAAGTACGCACTTATTTTGCCTTTGGTACCAATTCTGTTCTTGTACCATGACTCTTAGTAATTATGCTTCGTTTGTCACGTTTTTTTTCATAAATGGTATAAAAATTGGTTCCAAATTACTTATAATTGGGGAAAATGATGAGAAAGAAATTAAGGACTCCAAAATGAGTTTCATGGTCATAGTTGACCTTACTATGCAAAAAGTTCAACTGAAGTACCCACTTATTTTGCCTTTAGTGCCAGTTCTGTTCTTGCACCATGACTCTTAGTAATTATGCTTCGTTGGTTTATTGAACGTCCCTAATTCTGAAAGAAAATATCAAAAATATGGTCAGTTCAAAAGCACAAATTGCACAAAAAATTAGAACATGCAAAATGTTCATAACTTGTATAATTCCAAGTTACACCTCAACCAATAAGTTAGAGGAGTTGAGACTTTCTCACTTCCTAAATGAAAGCAAAGGTTTCGTGTACGCACGGCGACACTCCAACAACAATGAGTGGTTGGGTGGAGGGAAGACGAGACCATCTAGGTTTCGTGTACGAATGGCGGCATTGCGGCGGCACTGGGTGGCTGGGTGGAGGGAAGATGACACCGTCTAGATTTTGCCTACGAAAGCCGATAGTACAGCGGCACTCTTACAACAGTGGTGGCTGGGTGGAGGGAAGACGAGTCTGTCTCAAATGTTCATCAGATTGCAAATCTAAAAATGAGAAAATGAAACCAAAATTTGAAAGTTGCCCCCAATTCTCATTGCCATTCATTCTCATATTAAAAATTCATTTTTCACGTGCACCACTCACATTTGGACACGTGTCTCGTGTCTAAATATTGTCAAAAGTTGTTGTTCAAGTATCA
Organism: Vigna reflexopilosa; assembly: GCA_027742785.1. Lineage (NCBI taxonomy): Eukaryota > Viridiplantae > Streptophyta > Magnoliopsida > Fabales > Fabaceae > Vigna > Vigna reflexopilosa. Next base: position 14,285,105 of record CM050928.1, on the reverse strand, counting down.
TTTTCCTTATTTTTAGGGCACATTCGATCATCTTAGGTAGTTCAGTATTTTCACATTTGGTAAGTTGATTTTCTAACCTCATTTTTTCTAAAGTGCGAAAATCTCCTTTCACCTCTTCCACAACTATGTATTTGTATATTATCTCAAATCAGTTGAAAGAAAAAACTCTTTCTAAAGTTTTCAATCGCGGTAAACAAAAGATAATGATACTTTGACAACATTTTAACATCATCTACTTGTTATTCTGTTATTGGTCCAAAATTACTTCACAATCAATAATAATCACATAAACACCAATATGGACTAATTACAGAATGACACGTAAATGATGTTAAAATGTTGTCAAAGTATCATTATCCGTAAACAAAATACCCACCAAAACATAGAGTTAATGTTTAATGTTAATTTCTACTTTTGAAATGTTTGGTTTTTATATTTCAAACATTTTATATAGGTGACTAGGGATTAGAAGATACTTTCAATATCACAGTAAATTAATTAATGTGCCTGATAATTATTAAATATTGATGATTATTTTTATTTTATTCAAGTATAATATTAATAAATTATAAAAGATAGAGATAACCATCAAAACCATTACATGAATAAAATGTAAGACTTTTTGTTTTTGTACCCTCATAATTTTTAACTACATTTCTATACATTTTAAAATGATATTTTATTTTAGATTATTTATTCCAGAAATCTTACGAACAAGTTTTTTAGAATTTACGGAAGAACATCCCAGGATTAGAGTTTCCAGAATAGAATTTCTAAAACTGAAATTTCGTAATACATTTTCTGAAATAAGCTTTTCTGAATACATATCAAAACAAGTTTCAAGGAACAAGTTTTTCCAAAACATATATAATATATATTTCAGAATAAATTTTGCAAAGTGAATCTTTTGAACAAATTTTTTAAAACTCATACATTCTAAAATGATTTTGTTTTTTCAAAATAAGTTTTCTCTTCTTTCTCTCCAATGAGAACAAATGTACCTGACACATGAATATGCATGACATAGGGTACCTTATGTTGGGAGAGTGTTCTCATCCTTTATTCAAATAAAAAGTAGTATCAATTCATTTAAAAGAACTCATTACAAGTAAAAGATACCACCCCTCGTATTCAACTCCTATTTCACAACTAAAAGATCAATTTAACATGCAAACATAATTACTCATTCAACCACATTTTCACACATCAACAAAATCAACAAGTGCAACATACCAATTCACAATCAAATAACACTAGTGTAGAAAGGGCTTTAGACGTCTGTTATTTTGGGCTTTTAACATCACATCAATACCTGATGTTTTATGGGTGACATTAATGGTGTCGTTATAGACGTCGGTTAAATACCATGTCCGACATCTATAAAGACGTCGGACATGGCACTAACCGATGTCTAAGGACACTACATAGACGTCGGACATGGCACGAACCGACGTCTAAGGACACTGTAGATATCGGACATGGCATTAACCGACGTCTACTGAGTTTTTGTTGTGTTTTGGCGCGGTTTTTCTCATGTCTTTGGGTAGCGTAGTAGCACCTCCTCCCTTTGCTAGCTTCTTCGTAAGAAAATATTGCATCTTTTGCATCTCTTATGGCATTTCAACCCAAAATCGAACATGGGTCGTTGCCTAGTTTCATTCCAACCGTCAAAGAAAAAGAATACGGTGACATGAAAACTAGGCAAGGACCCAGGTTCGGCTTTAGGTTGAAATGCCAAAAGAGATCCAAAAGACGCAAGCTTTTCTTACGAGGAAGCTAGCAAAGGGAGAAGGTGCACTATACTACCCAAAGACACGAGAAAAATTGCACCAAAACACAACGAAAACTCATTTTAATCGGTTCAAACGAAAGTTAATATATCAAAGATTACTTTAATCAGAGTAAACGTAAGTTTAAACGGTTCAAAAGAGATCAAACGCACTTGGAAATGCAATGTCGCGGAGAGAAAAGGCGAAGGAAGACGATGAAGTGCCCGTAACTGATGTTCGCAATATCTTATTTAACAGGAAATCAAACATCGGTTTCCCTAGAGACTGACATCTATTCTCGAATATACGTCGGGGACCTCACTAATGTGACGTCCATTTGATTTAAAAATTAATATTCGTGGTATATATAGATGTCGGGTGTAGGGGGAGCGGACGTCTATAATCGCATATAGACGTCGGGGTGGCGGGATCAAGCGGCTAGATGGCGAAAAGAAATGACTTTTCATCTACCTGTCAGACATATAGACGTTAGTTAGGAGAGGCCCGACGTCTATAAAATTATAGACGTCGGGGCCCCTCATAACTAGGCGTCTATATGGCGGAAAGAAATGACTTTTCACCTACTTGTCGGAAATATAGACGTCAGTTAGTAGGGACTACGACGTCTATAATATTATAGACGTCGAGACCCCTCTAAGCTGACGTCTATATTGCCAACTTATTTATGAAAATGCCACCGGTCATTAATTTACGTCGGACCCCCGCTTAACTAACGTGTAATGGGTGACGTTAAAAGTCAATTCTGCACTAGTGTAACATGATACCAAATGATCAATTTAGTCAATACAAATCAAAAGGAAAAAGATTAAGATGAACTTCTCTTACTTTGTTTAAACAACTCCTAATTCAGAAATACTCCTTATTAAAACTCTATTTCTTATAAGATGATCTAAACACATCTTCATAAACTAACAAAGATTCACTTTGGACATAATTGAGTTGCATGCCCTCATATGCAACTTAAAAAACTAAAATAATCTCAAAAAAGGTGAAAAGTAAATTTATTTTATTTTTCAATCTAATCAAATAGATGTGTATAGCTCTTAGTTGTAAGTAATCCTATGATTTTTTTTATCTTTAAAAGATGAAAAGTACCTATAACTTTTTTATCTTTAAAAGGATGAAAAACAAGGTTAAAAATCAAGAAAGAAAATAGAAAAGAAATATAAAGATTGTGGTTTTTATAAAAATAAATTTTTGCTAATAAAAAAATATATTTATAGTTGTAATCTTTTATTATTAAAATATCATAATGTCATCTTTTAAAAACCACCAATATTCTTAAACTGTTTTCTAGATATTTACAATAATTTTACTTTTATCTATCATACACAATACCGTAAAAATCAAATGTTTTACTTAAGTTAAGTGTTAAAATATCTCCCATACATTTCTTTTATTATCATCTTTACATACATATAGTTATCTCATTCCATCCTTACTAAAAAAAAGAGAAGAAGAAATAATAAAAAAATAAACAATAAAAAATTAAAAAGAATATGTGAGTGAGAGTCTTATAAAGACACATTGGATCTTTGTAAGAATAACACACAACATTATTATTAGCAGAAAAAATTAAAATTTCAATTTAATTTATTCTCCTATCTCCAAAAGTATTGCTTTTCTTCCTTAAAGTTTATTAATTTGATTTTTACTTTTTTATAATTTAATCAATTTAGTGACATGATAAATATTATGATAAGGAATATGGTTGAGTTTAACTTAAACAGAAGAGATAAAAGTGGAGTTAAAATATTAAAATTTTATACTAATTCTATTAGATTTGATAGGATTAGCTAAATATAACACATTAACCAAAATAACCTACATCAGTTTCATTCAGAACTGTAAATAATCTATCTAATAATATAAAATCCATTTGTGAAAAATTTATTATATTATGATACATTATAAAAGAAAAATTTAGAACGTGTTACAAAAGGAAGTGACATCATGAATCATGATCATTCCAAACATGACTGAGTGCAAATGTTAAGTCATACAAGTCTTTGTGCAGTGAGAGAGACCTGCAATGTCAGTCAACTCTACTCTCAGACACTTTTATTTACAATACTTCTTCTCACTCTCTTTCAACCAAGGTTCCTTCTACTCCAAACACATATCCTTTTGTATTCTCTTCCACACATTTCCCAATATTCTCATATTCTTCTTCCATTCTCCATCATGTTCTCTTCAACCTCAATCCAAATCAAATAAAATACTCATTCACATACCCTTGATAGAAATACACATATAAAGGATAATCACAGTTCAAAACTCACTACTAAGAACATGGGCAGGATCCACCCTTCCACATCTTTCCTTAACCTTGTTTTCTTCCTCTTTTATTTCTCTCCCGTGGTCTTGTCCATGCTATCACAAACCCAAACAGAAACCATGAACAATCTCTCAAACAATCTTACTGGTAGGATTCCATGGACTGGCTCAGACCCATGTGCATGGAAGGGAGTGAGTTGTGATCCTGCCAACTCCTCTGTAGTAGAGATTTCTTTATCTGGTTTTTCACTCAATTCTTCTGACTTTCTGCCCCTTGTTTGCAAAATTGAAACTTTAGAGCTTCTTGATGTCTCCCAAAACCATCTGAGCTCAATCCATGATGGTTTCATCACTGAGTGTGGAAAGATAAAGGGTTTGAAGCTGTTGAATTTCAGTAATAACAATTTAGGTGTTTTACCTATTTTTCATGGCTTTGATGCATTGGAATCCCTGGATATGTCTTTCAATGCCATGAGAGGGAATATTGTTTTAGAGATAGATGGGTTGGTTAGCCTCAAAATTTTGAATCTTAGTTTCAATGGATTCTCTGGGTCTCTTCCTACCAAATTGGGAATGTCCATGGTTTTGGAGCACCTTCTGCTTTCTACCAATAGCTTTGATGGCAAAATCCCTGATGAATTATTGAGTTATGAAAACTTGACTTGGATTGATCTTAAGAACAATATACTTTCACACTCTATTCCTACCAATATTGGGAAGCTTTCTAAATTAGAAACTTTGATCCTTTCCACTAATGACCTCACTGGTGAAATTCCAACTTCACTGGCGAACATCACCAAACTTTCAAGATTTGCAGCAAATCAGAACAACTTCAGAGGTTCTATACCTTCTGGGATTACAAAATATCTCACGAGTTTGGATCTTAGTTATAATGCTCTGTCTGGCGCCATTCCAGAAGACTTTTTATCTCCACAACAGTTGCAGGTTGTATATTTGACCAATAATATGTTAAATGGGTCTTTACCTACGAAAGTTTCTCCAAATTTGTTCAGGTTGAGGTTTGGGAGCAATCAGCTGAGTGGAAACATTCCTTCAGATGCTTTTGTAGAACTTCATAATTTGACATACTTGGAGCTTGATAACAATATCTTGATGGGATCGATACCAGCTGAATTGAGTTCTTGCAAGAGTTTGACATTGTTGAATTTAGCTCAGAATCGGTTGAGTGGTGTATTGCCACAACAGCTTGGTAGTCTTACCAATCTCCAGATGTTGCAGCTCCAATTCAACAATCTTAACGGCACAATCCCAACTCAAATTGGCCAACTTCATAAATTGTTAACCCTGAATTTGAGCCGGAATTCTCTGAGTGGACCAATTCCACCTGATATTGCAAATTTAAGCATTCTTAATTTCCTGTATTTGCAAGGCAACAATCTTAATGGTTCCATACCGACATCCATTGGCTACTTGAGGCGTCTTTTAGAACTCCAACTTGGGGAAAACCATCTAAGAGGTGAGATTCCAAGCATGCCAGACAATCTGCAGGTTTCATTGAATCTTAGTAGCAACCTCTTTAATGGTTCTATTCCTAGAAGCTTGGGTAGTTTGAATAGCCTAGAAGTACTGGATCTCTCAAATAACCGTTTTTCTGGTGAAATTCCTGTTGAGCTTGCTCCAATGCCGGCTTTGACACGGTTGATACTTTCTAACAACAATCTTCTGTCTGGTGAAATCCCAAGATTCAGTCAGCTTGTTTATGTTGAAACTTTTGGAACTAATCTAACAAATAATAGTGCACAGGAGAAACCAACTGCCAACAGAGGGTCCAAGAACAGAATATCCTTTGCAGTAGCTATTCTTATTGGAAGTGTAGCAGCTACTTTTCTTGGTGGCTTTGTCACTATGTTGGTTGTCTTAAATTTATATCTGTGATTAGGACATTTTCTGAGCAGCAACCAAATCTTTCCCATACTTCATAGAATGATTCATCTTTTCCTTGTCTGAAAGTAGAAATATTAGATTCAGCACTCAATACCTGCTTATTTTTTAAGTATGATAATAAAAAATGAATATATATCAATATATTAATCTATATAATAATTGAACTTTATTAAAATTTAGATTCTGTTTATATTATTATAAATATAATTTTTATCTTATTTTAATATATAAATCTTACTTAAACGTCATGTTTATTATACAGTTTTGGATTGGATACTTATAAATAGTAACTTAGGTGATAGGCAAGCCTTCACGTCGGCAAGCCCTAGAGTCGTGAAGACCTCGTTTTGTTGACCTTTCACGTTTTGGCACACCCGTCGCACACAGGAACTTCTGCAAACGTAAATTGATTTTTATGTTTTCATGTATCAAATTGTGATTCAAGGCCTTTGTTTTTATGAAGAGATTAAGTGCATTAATTGATACACTTGAAAAGATTAATTGAATGTTATGGTTTCAATTGTTGCTACTACTAGCAAACTGATATGGGATGAGGGTATATTTTCTATTGCATTTTATTGGGGTGATATTTTCAAATCAATTCCTTTATGTTGCTATTTAAGAATGGTTGTTTCCTTCTTTAATCTTATGAAAACGAAATAAGGTGAGGTTGATGCTGGAATATCATCCTACAGATTTTCTGGCTTGATGTGGATAGTAACATTCTATTTTTTGCTAGTTTAAGACTACATGATGTCTTTAGTTAATGACCAAGTACTGTACTGTTGCAAGTTGTGCCTCAATGTACTTATGTTCTTCTGCAATTGTGTCATGTTGGTCCCTTTTTGTTGTTTCTATTCTAAACTTGTTTAGTTTCTAAGTATAGAAAAAAAATTACACTTAATTCCTTTAGGGTAATTTTCTGTTATTAATTATTATCAATGATGATACGTAAGTAAACTTTGTGTTTCTATCCAAGGAGCAAGAAAAAATGCAGATTTATGGTATCATAGAAAGGAGGGGATTTGTGTGTATGAAATATGTTTTTACAATAACAATAATGTGTTATGCAAATCAATTTCATAGGATGAGAATTGATTCTATGAAGTGGGAATAGATTATATATATATATATATATATATATATATATATATAATTAGTGATAATATATTAATTTTAATTATATGGGGAAAATAGAAATTTTATATTTTATTTTACTAAAATATCTTTTTAATTCAATCACATCTATCAAATATTTCACAAACTTTTATAAATTTTATTTCAAATCTTTTTACTTCTACTGTCAAATCTTTTTAAAAAAATAAGAGAAACTTTATCTCTAAATGTATCCAAATTTATTCACTTTCTCTCCTTTATTTATCCAAATTTATCCTTACAAAAAAAAAGACATTTAATCATTTTCATTAGTTCACGTCCACAATAATAATTGTGAAAAACAAGATTGAAGAAGCTATTGATTATTCATAAAGAAATAGAAATATGAGCAGCAAAATAATTGTATTAGTTTAGTTTTATCTTTAGAGAGATTCAAATTAAACTTCTTGAAGTTTAATTTTATCTAACATCTTAATTGTAGCTATTAAAATTATTAATTATAATTAATGTATAATTTTTTAATATTTGGCTGATTTAATTTTGTAATAATATTATTGAAATTGTTAACGTAGTTTATATATATAATTTCTTTTTTAATTCTGTAAAACATTTATAGGATAATTTCAATTATAAAAAAAAAACATTCTGTAGTAAAATGTTGTTTAATTTTTTTAATGTATAATTTTTGAGATACACAGATAAATTAATATTTAATTATTTGAAAAAATTATATATTTCTCATAGATTTTTTTTTTGGTAAAAAGACATGGAAATTCATTATCCAAAATTCATGGGAAATTATCCATTGAAACGTCGTATCCTTTTTTATATAAGATATCAGACAGAAATTATCTATGAAAATTTAAAATTCATAAAAAAATGTTTCATGTGAGTATTATTATTTACGGATTTTTTTGTTCGTAAAAAATGCGAGGAAAAAAATATTATTACTCAGATTTTGAGCGTTTATCACGAATTTTCATCATGAAAAATTTTGATTTTTTTTCTTGTAGTGATATTATTATATATTATTCTTCATTAATCAAATCTTCAATTAACATAAGTATTTTTTATATATTTTTTTTCTTCATATATTATTTTTTTCTAAGAAACCAATAAAAGTAAAATTATCATAAACCTAAACTAAATTCAACCAAACTAACAATGAAAGTATTCACTAAATGTCATATCAAAACATAAACTAAAATTGGAATTAGAACTCTATTAATTGAACTTGTTTTGAAAGTTAGGGTGTCCAATATTTTGTATTGTGTAATTTCTTTTGTAGTCTTTTTTTTAATTTTGGGGCAAAAAGAACCTTCACATATAGTTATCTGTTAAAGATTCTGGCAAGTGTATCGAATCGTATCAAGTAATATAAATGGTAAGATCGAGTATCGTTTTCCCAAGAGACTCAGGACACTAAACAGTTGTGCTTTTGCTTAACCAATCAAGACTATAAGAACAATATTTTGGAGTTTTTGAATGCAAAGTGTGGAAAAATAAACATGAATGCAATTTGATCCATTGAAGCTACACATAAAAGTGAATGGATGATGTTGATAATATGAGATGAATATGTTGTTAGGCTTTAGATTTCACCTAACACTTTCATGCATAAACGAATTCATCTTCTTCATTAATGTTAATGTCACTTTCTAATTTACCTTAATCCCAATGTCTTGGTGAAAAGAGCCTACTCCTAATTACAAGTTTACAATGTCTTGTCTCCCTACCAATTGTTCATGCATTACATTCGCATAGAAGCTTAAAGGCAATTGGTACTTCTATCCCTATGTCTAAGTAATATTTCTCCCGAGCGAATTCCTTCATGTCTAGATCTACCCATATGTGTCCATAAAGATAGAATCAAAGATCACACTATTGAATAATGTCTTAAACAAAGCATGCAAATATAATGGAGGAAAAACTCTAACAATTAATAAAAAGAATCAATTCAAATACAAGAGAGTTTAGATGTTACATCTTTTCCTAGCAACAAATAAGATTAGTTCTCCATCGTCATGGAGAAACTAGGTGTACAATGGAATGGAAGAGATAGAAACCCTAGAAATAGAAGAGGAGAGCTCCCGCATCCCCAAATCTGCCCCCAAAGGGGTGAAAAATGTGTTTTTATGCTTAAGTCATCAAAAGATACATTCTCTAAAATGTTTGGGTCTTTAGATAGGACATAAAAATAACAAAAAATGGGTCCAAGCCCAAAACAGATCATAAACATCGCAGAAACTGACCCAAAACTCGCTCTGGTTAACTTTTTCAGCCTTCTGGTTGACTGATTGATTTTTCTGGTTTCGGGTTGACTTTTTTGGTTTCTGGTTGACTTTTCTGCACTACAACTCCTTGAAACTTCAACTCTTCTTTCCACTCATTCCAAAAACCTAAAAAATCAAGGGAATATAGTAATAAAATCATCAAGTATAACCTCAACTCTCATATTCACACAAGTAAAGCAAAATCATGAGTTCAAGCAAGTTTCTAAGTCAAAAAGGGTGCATTAAGTATCAAAATTAAGTATAAAATAACAGTTTTTCAACCGTTATCACAACCCCAAACTTAAAACTTTGCTTGTCGTCAAACAAACAAGATGTAACTTAGTCTTCCACCAATCAACACAATGGTTCAATCACATTCCAAAACTCATTCTTTCAAGACAAGTAATTACTCGAATCAGCTCATCAACAAAATTTAGTCAAGATGTGCACATGCTTTAATTCAATTAACTATTCTCATGAATGATCAATTAAATATGCAAAGATGTAATCATAAATTCATGGAATCCTTCCTCACTAGATAAAGTGTTTCACTCAATCACTCAAGTGTTTCAAGAGGTCACTCCTTCCCCCTACTATCCAAATGTCACATAGAACAAAATTACATTTCATTTACCACAATCAATCATACTTGCACACAAATGTCATCACAAGGGCTTTTCATGGCTTGTAACATGGTTGGGTGATAACGGTCTAAAAACTGTTATTTTCATGCATAAATTTGATATTAAAACACACCCTTTGTAGCTTAAAATGAGCTTAGAATCAAGTAAAACTCTTAAGTTGGGTCACATGAGAGTCAAAAGTTGTTTTTAGAGATATTATGCTTGTTTTGCATTGTTTTGCAGGGTTTTTGATGAAAATTGAAGATGGCAATGAAGTAGGAAGGTCATAGACTCAGGAATGAAGGAGAAAAAGGAGGAAAAGAAGAGTCTGTGAACCGCTCAGCGGTAAGTTTCACCGCTGAGCGCCCTAGTTCAAGAAAAGCTATTGTCTGGCACCCAGGCGGCGACGCTGAGCGTCCAGGACGAGAAGAGGCAAACAGCTCAGCGGTCAATTTTGGCGCCTGGGCGGTGGCGTGTGTTGAGGCAAACCGCTGAGCAGCCAATTTAGGCGCCTAGGCGGTTATCTGTTTTTATATTTTGGATTCTAAAATCTTTCTGTTATCTTTTTGGCTTATATATAGCCTTAGTGCGAATCCAAATGTAATTCTTTTGGCAGACAACAACGTCCACAGTAGCTTTACACCTTTGAAGGAGATTTCTTGGATGCTTTGGCTCCAATTTATCAAATCTAGGTTTTCCTTTTTCCATTCTTCCATTTATTTCATCTAGTTTCACCATGAATATGGTGAACTAAAACCTTTGTTGTTGGGGAACAATGTATTCTTTTGAAACTCTCATATATTGAAATCCTTGTTTACTTTATATGCTTGCATATGCTTGATTTATCAATTATTGGGTTCTTTACCTGTATTTAATGCTTTTACTGTTTAACTCATTCGGTAGATGTTGTTTGTCTTTATTGATACGGGGACGTATAGTAATGTCATGAACTAGGGAGAATTCCTTGATTATGTTAATACCGCCTAAGGATAGGGGTAGGACAATCAATTGTATTTTGCTTTCGCTTATCATGCATTATTAATTACTAGGGGAGGCTAGGGATAGCAAGCCGGTAATTAGTAATAGGCTCTTTTCACCAAGGGATTGGGTTAAGGGTAGACCAAGAAAGTTTGCAAGGTAATTTGATAACAAGCAAAGTAAATAAGAAGAGTAGATATATGAGGGTGGATAAGATGAAATTGTAAACCCCAACAACCTCATTCATTCATAGTTTCTTTTAGCCAATTGAATTCTTGCATTTGCATCTTTATTTCTGTTTTGCATTCAAACCATTTAAACTAATTTTCTTTTACTCAAGTCTTAAACAATTTCTTTACACGAAAGATGAGGCCTTAACAGTCCTCTGGGAAGAACAATATTGGGATTATCGATTAATATTACCAGGTACGATCTTTTACACATGCTAGGGGTTTAACAAGTTTTTGGCGCCGTTGCCGAGGACTCTTGGTTTAACTTTTTCTAGTAGTGTAAATTGATTAATTTTGACTTGATTATTGATATTTGTATATATTTTATTTTATTTTTATAAAAGTGCTACTAGGGTTTGTGTTTCTTGTACATGCAATAGGAGACTAGACATACTAGAAGCAAGAAAAGTACTCAACCTCTTCTTGAAGGCTTAAGCAAGACAAGGGGAAGAAGGAGAGTCAGACGTCCATCTAGAAAATTATTTCCTTCTCCTAGCAGATTATTGTCACCTTCACCAGAAAGAAGAACAGAGGAGATGGCAGAACAATTTCCTCCAAGACGCACATTGGCAGATCAATCTAATGTTGTTGGTCCTTTTCACTTTAACAGCATAGTCATGCCTACGGATCAAACGATCAACATGGTGATGAATCCATCACTAATACACCTAATACAAGGCAACCAGTTTCACGACTTGTCAAATGAGAATCCATATGATCATTTGACTACGTTTAGTGAAATCTGCAACACTGTGAAGATGGCAGGTGTATCAGATGACCAAGTAAAGCTTAGCTTGTTTCCATTCTCATTGGCGGGCAATGCTAAGGAATGGCTAAATTCTTTCCAGCAGGAACATTCACAACATGGGACAGTGTGGCTACAAGATTTGTTAAAAAATATTTTCCACAATCCAAAGTTATTCAAGGAAAGCTGGAAATATCGTCATTCAAGCAGGGCATGGAAGAGACTCTTGGGCAAGCATGTTATAGGTTTAAAAGCCTATTAAGGAAGACCCCAGTCCATGGATTTGACAAAACAACTATAGTTCTTGCATTTCTTGGAGGGGTAAACATGCAATCAAAGATGGTGTTAAATGCTGCAACCGGAGGGGATATAATGAAAAAAACTGAAGACGAGGCTTATGAGTTGATTGAGAACATGGCAGACATTGAAGAAACACAGAGTGAAAGCACTGCTTTTGTTCAGAAAACTTCAGTATCACAAGATCATAGTGTAATGATGGAGCAAAACAAGATAATTGCTCAGCAGTTGGAGACAATCATTATGAAATTGTCTACTTTACCACAAGAGATGATAATACCATCAAGAGTTTCAGAACAACCTTAATTCATGGTAATACAAAAAAATGCAGAATCTAAACAAGTCTTTCAGAGAATTATGAATAATACAGCATTTTATGTTGATCGAGTAGAGAAAAAAGAAACATGTGAGATGATTACCAGAAGTAGAAGAGTGTTAGAGGAGAGGAGAGTTGAAAAAGAGAGCATAAAAAAAGAGAGTGATCAAAAAGAAAGAGAGAAAGAAAAAAATGAGGGTGATAATCAGGAAAAAAAGGTTGAGAAAGAGAATGAGTATGTTAAACTGTTACCTTATCCAAAGACATACTCAAGAAAAGAAAAAGAAAAACAGTTGGAGCGTTTTATGGAGATTTTTAAAAAGCTGGAAATAACCATACCATTTTCTGAGGCACTTCAGCAAATGCCATCATATGCCAAATTTCTAAAGGAACTTCTCATGAAAAAAAGGAAGTATGTTGAGAAGGAGACCATTGAAGTGCAAGGAGATTGTAGTGCAGTCATACAAAAGAAATTACCTCATAAATTGCAAGATCCAGGGAGTTTTACTATTCCATGCACCATTGGAGAGTTAGAAGTGGGAAAAGCTTTGATTGATTTGGGAGCTAGCATTAATCTAATGCCTCTTTCCATGTTCAAAAATGTTAGAGGATTAGAACTAAAACCAACAAGGATGACTCTTCAATTGGCAGACAGGTCGCTTAAATATCCATATGGAGTGGCTGAAGATGTGATAGTAAAGGTGGATAAATTTTTATTCCCAGTAGATTTTGTTGTTATGGAGATGGAGGAAAATGGAGATGCACCTTTGATTCTGGGAAGACCTTTTGTGAAGACAACTAGGATTTTAATTGATGTAGAGAATGGTAAGTTGAAGGTTAGAGTTCAGGATGAAGAGGTAAATTTTGATGTTTTCCATGCAATGTCATATCCTAAGGATAGTAAGTCATGCTTTCAAATAGACATTGTAGAAGAACTTTGTATGTTGCAAGATAAGAGAATACGAAATGAATCTGTATTAGAGAGAACTCTCATTGATGACCATGAAGATGTACATGAAAAGGAGGAGAAAATGATTGAAGAGTGTATCCGTGATTTAGAAGCAACAAAGGCAATAGAGGAGGCCAGTTTTGAAAGAATTGATCTTGAAGAGAAAGTGAAAGAAAGCAAGCTTGAATTGAAAGAATTACCACCACATTTGAAATATGTCTTTTTGGAAAATAATGGAGGAAAACCAGTTATTATTAGTACTTCATTATCTCCTAATGAAGAAGAGAAATTGGTGGAAATTCTAAAAGCAAATAGCGGTGCTATAGGCTGTTCAATTACAGATCTTAAAGGCATAAGCCCCACATATTGTATGCACAGAATTCTTATGGAGAATGATTATAGGTCGGTGGCGCAACCATAGAGAAGATTGAATCCTATTATGAAGGAAGTTGTGAGAAAGGAAGTGTTGAAATTATTAGAAGCAGGTATCATTTACCCAATTTCTGATAGCAAATGGGTAAGTCTGGTTCAGGTGGTGCCAAAGAAAAGAGGAATGAGAGTGATTCATAATGAAAAAAATGAATTAATTCCTACACGAACAGTTACTGGATGGCAGATGTGCATTGACTACGGAAAGTTAAATACAGCTACCAAAAAGGATCATTTTCCTTTACCTTTTATGGACCAGATGTTAGAAAGATTGGCTGGACAAGCATATTATTGTTTCCTTGATGGTTATTCTGGTTATAATCAAATTGTGGTGGATCCTGAAGATCAATAAAAAACAGCCTTTACATGTCCTTTTGGTATATTTGCCTATAGGAAAATGTCGTTTGCATTATGTAATGCACCTGCTACATTTCAAAGGTGTATGCAAGCAATCTTTGTGGAATTCATGGAAAAAAGCATAGAAGTCTTCATGGATGATTTTTCAGTATTTGGAGATTCTTTTCAAAAATGCTTAAGTAACTTGGATGCAGTTCTTAAAAGGTGTGTTCAAACGAATCTTGTTTTGAATTGGGAAAAATTTCATTTTATGGTTATAGAAGGAATTGTGTTGGGACACAAGATTTCAGCCAGAGGAATTGAAGTTGATAAGGCTAAAGTGGAGATTATTGAAAAACTTCCACCACCATCAAATGTGAAGGGAATTCAGAGTTTCTTAGGTCATGCTGGGTTCTATCGGAGATTCAATAAAGATTTTTCAAAGATTGCTAAGCCATTAAGTAATCTGCTTGTTAAGGATACACCATTTGAGATGAGCCCTGAGTGTTTGCAAGCTTTTGAGTTCTTAAAGAAAAGTTTAATTTCTGCTCCAATTATTGTAGCTCCAGATTGGAATAAAGATTTTGAGCTTATGTGTGATGCCAGTGATTATGCTATAGGTGCTGTGTTGGGCCAAAGAAAAGAAAAGGTATTTCATGCTATTTATTATGCTAGCAAGGTGTTAAATGAAGCACAGCTGAATTATGCTACTACAGAAAAAGAATTTTTGGCTATAGTTTATGCACTGGAAAAATTTAAATCTTACTTTATTGGATCTAAAGTGATAATTTATACGGATCATGCGGCCATAAAGTATTTATTGACAAAGCCAGATTCAAAGCCACGACAAATTAGGTGGGTTCTTTTGTTACAGGAGTTTGATGTAGAGATTCGTGATAAAAAGGGAAGTGAGAATTTAATTGCAGATCATTTATCCCGGTTGGTTAACACTGAAGTAACAAGTAAGGAGAAAGAAGTCTGGGAGACTTTTTCAGATGAAACTCTTTTGTACATTCAAGAGAGACCATGGTTTGCTGATATGGCTAATTTTAAAGTTGTAGGTGTTATTCTTGAGGAGTTAAGTTGGCAACAGAGAAAAAAAATTCTATTCTGATGCTAAGCAGTTTATATGGGATGATCCGTATTTGTTTAAGATTGGGGCAGACAATCTTTTGAGAATATGCGTGACAAAGGAAGAAGCAGAAGGAATTCTTTGGCATTGTCATAATTCTCCTTATGGAGGTCACTATAATGGAGAGCGAACGACTGCAAAAATTTTGCAGTCAGGATTTTATTGGCCTACATTGTTTAAAGATGCTCATAATCATGCGAGGAATTGTGACAAGTGTCAACGGTAAGGGGCTATATCAAAAAGACATGAAATGTCGTTACAAGGTATCTTGGAAGTTGAGGTTTTTGATTGTTGGGGGATTGATTTTGTTGGACCTTTTCCACCATCATTTAATAATGAATATATTTTGGTGGTTGTGGATTATGTGAGTAAATGGGTTGAAGCTTTGGCATGTCCAAAGAATGATGCTAACACAGTGATTAAATTTTTGAAAAGGTAGATTTTCTCACGATTTGGAACTCCGAGAGTACTTATTAGGGATGGGGGATCTCATTTTTGTAACGTTCAGCTTGCTAAGGTGCTTAAACATTACGGGGTAAAACATAAGGTAGCTGCACCTTATCATCCACAAACAAACGGTCAAGCTGAAGTCTCTAACAGGGAAATCAAGAGGATATTAGAGAAGACAGTTACTTTTTCACGAAAAGATTGGTCACATAAATTGGATGATGCACTTTGGGCATATAGGACATTTATGAAGACATCCATGGGATTATCACCTTTTCAAATGGTATATGGGAAAGCATGTCACTTGCTAGTAGAGATGGAACATAAGGCTTTGTGGGCTTTGAAATTTTTGAATTTTAATCCTCATGAAGTTCAAAGCAAACGAAGAAATCAATTGTTAGAACTTGAAGAGATGAGGTTACATGCATATGACTCATCTAGAAGTTATAAAGAGAAAGTAAAATTTTATCATGATAAGAAGTTGATAAAGAGAGTTTTCAATCCAGGGCAGCAGGTGTTATTGTTCAATTCACGGTTGAAGTTATTTCTTGGAAGGTTAAAATCAAAATGGTCGGGACCGTTTGTAATAAAGCATGTATACTCAAATGGAGCTGTGGAATTAGAAATTCCAAATGATGATGGTCAACAGCGAAGTTGGGTGGTAAATGGGCAGAGGCTTAAGCATTACTTGGGAGGAAAGGTGGAGCAATTCTCTACGGTAATGATGTTGATGGATCCATGAGGTTTGGGTCAGGCTCGTGACATTAAACAAGCGCTTTTGGGAGGCAACCCAGGTTTCTTTTACTTTTGCACTTTGAATTTGTAGATTAGGATAAATTTTGTTGAACTTTTATTTTGTGTCTATGCTTGGCTTGTACAATGGTTCTGATGGTAGTATTATAATGCATGACAAGTATTTGATAATGATTAAACGTGGTTGATGACTAAGAATGTATGTGTGATGATATCCAGTTGAATGGTTCACTAACTATATGAACAGATGTATTGTGGTTTATGATTGTGATTGTGATGCTAAGCAAGATAAATGAATAATGTGTGAGAAAGCATGTTGTGTGAGGTCTTGAGCTCCAGAGTTTTTACTGATATATGTACTGTTCATAGGGAATCATGAATGATATTGCCTTAGTCTTGATAATTGATTGATTTGCATGCTTATGTTATATGATCAAGGCCATGTTTGGAAGCCCTTGTCTAGCCAAATTTTCACCCAAAAAGTTTAAAATGTTATACCCTTTTTGAACCTTGGCCTTAAACAGATAAAAACCCTTGATTTGAAATTATTTATCTTGAGTAGGGTTGAGAATAATCTTATGCGAGGAAAAGGTTCAAGTTTAGGGTTGTATGGGGAAAATTTGAAAGGCAAAAGAAAAGAAAACATTGAGTTCAAGTATTGAAAAGAAAAATGTATGAGTAAAGAAGAAAAGGAACTCAATGCAAAATTGATAAAAAGGGAAGAAGTTGGGAATAAAGGAGATTAGTGATAGAGAGAGTTTAAAACTTGAACCTTTTCAATGATGAAATAGCTCTCTTAACTCAGGGATTTTGCGATCCAGAAAAACCAAATTTTCTTGATAACCCAGCCTCATTACAAGCCTTGGAAAAGTCCTTGTGATGGTATTTGCATGTAAGGATTTTGATTGTTTTAGATAAATGGCAATATTGTTTTATGTGAAATGTGAATAGTAAAGAGTGGAGTGATTCCTTAAACACTTGAGTGATTGAGTGAAACACTTGCTTGGTAAGAATTGTTGAAATCCATGTTTACATCAATGCTTAGTGGATTGATCCTTCATGAATAAAACATCTGCTGGGAAATATTGAAGAAGGTGAACTAGATTGGATTGAAAGCATGCTTGCATTTTGGTAGGATTCCACTGAAAAATCTGAATTGGAAAATAACTTGTCATGAAGGAAAGGATTTTGAAAAGTGTAGAACTATTTGATGAAAAATTGGAAGGCCAAGTTTTGTTTTGTTTTGTTTTGCTTGAGGACATGCAAAGTTTTAAGTTTGGGGTTGTGATAACGGTCTCAAAACCGTTATTTTCATGCATAAATTTGATATTAAAACACACCCTTTGTAGCTTAAAATGAGCTTAGAATCAAGTAAAACTCTTAAGTTGGGTCACATGAGAGTCAAAAGTTGTTTTTAGAGATATTATGCTTGTTTTGCATTGTTTTGCAGGGTTTTTGATTAAAATTGAAGGTGGAAATGAAGTAGGAAGGTCATAGACTCAAGAATGAAGGAGAAAAAGGAAAAAAATAAGAGTCTTTGAACCGCTCAGCGGTAAGCTTCACCGTTGAGCGCCCTAGTTCATGAAAAGCTATTGTCTGGCGCCCAGGCGGCGCTGAGCGTCCAGGACGAGAAGAGGCAAACTGCTCACCAGTCAATTTTGGCGCCTGGGCGGTGGTTTGTGTTGAGGCAAACCGCTGAGCGGCCAATTTAGGCGCCTGGGCGGTTGTCTGTTTTTATATTTTGGATTTGGAAATCTTTCTGTTATCTTTTTGGCTTATATATAGCCTTAGTACGAATCCAAATGTAATTCTTTTGGCAGAGAACAACGTCCACAATAGCTTTACACCTTTGGAGGAGATTTCTTGGATGTTTTGGCTCCAATTTATCAAATCTAGGTTTTGCTTTTTCCATTCTTTCATTTATTTCCTCTAGTTTCACCATGAATATGGTGAAATAAACCCTTTGTTGTTAGGGAACAATGTAATCTTTTGAAACTCTCATATATTGAAATTCTTGTTTACTTTATATGCTTGCATATGTTTGATTTATCAATTGTTGGGTTCTTTACATGTATTTAATGTTTTTACCGTTTAACTCATTCAGTAGATGTTGTTTGTCTTTATTGATACAGGGACGTACAGTAATGTCATGAACTAGGGAGAATTCCTTGATTATGTTAATACCGCCTAAGGATAGGGGTAGGACAATCAATTGTATTTTGCTTTCGCTTATCATGCATTATTAATTAATAGGGGAGGCTAGGGATAGCAAGCCGGTAATTAGTAATAGGCTCTTTTCACCAAGGGATTGGGTTAAGGGTAGACCAAGAAAGTTTGCATGGCAATTTGATAACAAGCAAAGTAAATAAGAAGAGTAGATATATGAGGGTGGATAAGATGAAATTGTAAACCCCAACAACCTCATTCATTCATAGTTTCTTTTAGCCAATTGAATTCTTGCATTTGCATGTTTATTTCTGTTTTGCATTCAAACCATTTAAACTAATTTTCTTTTACTCAAGTCTTAAACAATTTCTTTACATGAAAGATGAGGCCTTAAGAGTCCTCTGGGAAGAACGATATTGGGATTACCGATTATTATTATTTGATACGATCTGGTACACTTACTAGAGGTTTAACATTGGGCTAACAAGAAAAAAATTGGTTTTTCTAGGTCACAAAATCCTTGAGTTAAGAGAGTCATACACACATTCATCATTCAAATTCAAACTCTCTTTTTACAACCAATCTCACTCATGCCCAACTTTTCCCCTTTTTGCATTGAGCTTTTCTTTCTTTCATTATATCTTATCTTTTCTATTTTTTCATGCTTTTCTCAACACTTTAGCTCAAAGCTTTTCTTTTTTCCAGCTTTCCCAACAACCCCAAACTTGAACCTTTATCAATAAAATGATTCTCAACTTAACTCAAGTTAAAGATTTTCAAAAAGAGTTTTCTGTTTAAGGCTTAGGTCCAAAAATGGTAGAACACATTGTGCTCTTTTGTTTTGGGCAAAAATTTATGCATTGGCTAAGAAAGGGCTAATAAAAAATGACCTTGATCATGTGACGTAAACATGCAATTCAATCAATCATAAAAATTTAGGCAAAATCATTCATGCTTTCAAGTAGATAGCAATCGTTCACAGCAAATAATTTGAAGCTAAAACCTCACATATAGGCTCACTCAATATTCCAAATATCCCAAACATACATCCTTCTTAGCATCATAATCACAATCATAAAATCATGCATCTGTTCACATAGCTTGTGAACAACCACCTATATAAAAGCATATAAAGCACAATTTCAACATCATCAATATCAAGCATCATCAAGCAATACCCATCATGCAAATCAATCATCAAACAATCATGAGATACAACATCCAACTAAGTACATCAAACCCTACACTAAAATAGAAGCAAATATAATTCAAATTACAAAACCAAAAGATAAAAAAAATCATGCTCTAGTTTAGATAGCATCCATCAGTAGATGCTATCTCATCTCCTCAACCCATGCTGTCATCGGAGTCCTCCTCCTCTCCCTTTTCTGCATCTTCAAAATCATCGTCCTCATCATCTCCCTCCATAGCTGGAGCTTCAGCTGCTCCAACTTCGATTCCTTCCTCTTGTTCCCCACAGTCTTGATCCTTTTTCCTGATGAGGAGGCCATCCCTGCATCAAGTACAATTCACAAAACCACAAGAAATCTCATTAAGCATTAGTAATTCACGCAAAACCCTTTAAACATACTGTCAATCATCACTGAGGGAAAAATAGGGCCCCTTAGTGTCACCTGCACACATAAAAACACAAAAATCCACAATCTGCACAAATCGCGTTCAACAGTAACTGGCGTTGAGCGGTGACAGTATTCTTCTACATAAAATGCCCTAGCTGCTTCTAATCTCCACCCACATGCAATTTTTCCAATTCCAAATCTCAATCATACATTTTAGTTGGTCTAAACAGTGACTTTTTCCAATTAATTATGCACAATCATCAAAAAACCCTAAAGAATCATGCCTAGACAACCATTCTCATACAAAATCATGCTCTCAAAACCCTAGAATATAAAATGTATGTACTTACTTGGGTGGATATACTTAAATTTTTGCAAGATGCTTTATGAATATGGAGGAATCAACCCCAAACTACTGTGCTCTCACAAAACCCCAAACTTGGATGAAAAAATGGTGCTAAAATGGTGGAGGAAGGTTTTTTGTGAAGAGGGGTGAAGGGAAAAGTGGAGAGAGTCTTTTGGAGAGAGCTTTGGAGTGGCTAAAATAAGTGAGGGTCGAATGGAAAGGTTAGGGCGTGAACTAGGGTAAGTGAAGTGTGCAATAGGCCAACTCACACTGGACCCAAAATGTTAAAACCGAAAAATTAGTCTACAGTGCCAGCGCTCACCGCTACTTGCCGCTGAGCGGTATACGCGATACTCACCCTCCTTCTTCCTAACTCACCCTTAGCGTTCATGATCCAATGCCACTCAAATTCAACTCTCAAATTTCGAATTTCATGAAATTTCCACTCCCTCCTCTTATGCATCTAACAACCAAACCCTAAAATGCAACTATAACAGAATTAAAACAAGAAACAAAATTAAATCAATCAACTGGGTTGCCTCCCAGGTAGCGCTTGTTTAACGTCACGAGCTTGATCCAATAATCCTCTAGCATCCTTCAGTAGATTCACATCTTTCTCATTAGCACCCATCAATATATGCTAATCTTTCTCATCTTCATTAGCATTCATCAGTAAATGTTGTCAATGACACCCATCAGTAGATGCCTAATCACATAGCATCCTTTAGTAGATGTTATTATTCCTCATCCTTATCATGGCAACATCCATCAGTAGATGTTGTAGTAGCATCCATCAGTAGATGCTTTCATCACTACCATTAGAAGCAACATATAATCTAAAAAAAAAACTCAAACACACATAAGAAAAATCAAATCCAAATCACACAAATAATCAATTAAAAAGAAAAAGTCAGAAACTAGGTTGCCTCCCAGCAAGCGCTTCTTTAATATCACTAGCTTGACCTAATTAAGCCCAATCCAGATTTATGATGTTGGCGTTCTTCCTTCCATCATGACACCAACAAAATCTCGACAATTTTCTTGTCACCAACTTTACTATTCTAGAATAAGGAGCCTCAATCTCAAGAATTATGTTTGCTTTAATAGTCTTGACAACCCATAACCTATTCTTGAATTTCACTGGTGTGCCATGTTTGGGTTCATCACTTTTCACATCAGGGTGTTGGTGAACCAATTCTCCTTTCTTATCTGCCTTCTTCATTATTTATCTTCTTTATCTACTACTGGCAGTCTTCTCTATTTCCAAACCTAAAAAGAGAGGTCCTGATGATCTTGTGCTCCTAGTACGAATTTTATCTTGCATACACTAAAGAACACTACACTAGAGCACACAATTAGCCCAAAAAATAAAAACAGCAAAAGATATAATTTTTTTCTTTTTTTTCTCTTTTTTTTTCTAGAAAGATAAAAATAGAAAGATAGAAAGATAAAAAAATAGAAAGATAAAAAAAACTAAAAAGTCTAATCGATTAAGAATCACACAAATAGAATAGTTATACCACGAGTCCCCGGCAACGACGCCAAAAACTTGTTAAGGGTCCGACAAGCGTACCGAATCTTATCAAGTAATATAAATGGTAAGACCGAGTATCGTTTTCCCAACAGACTCACGACACTAAACAGTTATGCTTTTGCTTAACCAATCAAGACTATAAGAACAATATTTTGGGGTTTTTTAATGCAAAGTGCAGAAAAATAAACATGAATTCAATTTGATCCATTGAAGCTACACATAAAAGTCCATGGATGATGTTGACAATATGAGATGAATATGTTGTTAGGCTTTAGATTTCACCTAATCACTTTCATGCATAAACGAATTCATCTTCTTCATTAATGTTAATGCCACTTTCTAATTTACCCTAATCCCAATGTATTGGTGAAAAGAGCCTACTCCTAATGACTAGTTTACAATGTCTTGTCTCCCTAACAATTGTTCATGCATTACATTCGCATAGAAGCTTAAAGGCAATTGGTCCTCTTATCCCTATGTCTAGGTAATATTGCTCCCGGGAGAATTCCCTCATGTCTAGATCTACCCATATGTGTCCATAAATGTATAATCAAAGATCACACTATTGTATAATGTCTTAAACAAAGCATGCAAATATAATGAAGGAAAAACTCTAACAATTAATAAAAAGAATCAATTCAAATACAAGAGAGTTTAGAGGTTACATCTTTCCCTAGCAACAAATAAGATTAGTTCTCCATCATCATGGAGAAACTAGGTGTACAATGGAATGGAAGAGATAGAAACCCTAGAAAAAGAAGAGGAGAGCTCCCGCATCCCCAAATCTACCCCGAAAGGGGTGAAAATGTGTTTCTATGCTTAAGCCATCAAAAGATATCTTCTCTAAAACGTATGGGTCTTTAAATAGGACATAAAATTAACAAAAAACGTGTCCAAGACCAAAACAGATCATAAAAATCACAGAAATTGGCCCAAAACTCGCTCTGGTTGACTTTTTCAGCATTCTGGTGGATTGGTTGACTTTTCTTGTTTTGGGTTGACTTTTCTCGTTTCTGGTTGACTTTTCTGCAGTGCAACTCCTTGATACTTCAACCCTTCTTTCCAGTCATTCCAAAAACCTACAAAATCAAAGGAATTTAGTAATAAAATCATCAAGTATAACCTCAACTCTCTTATTCACACAACTAAAGCAAAATCATGTGTCCAAGCAAGTTTCTAAGTCAAAAAAGGTGCATTAAGTATCAAAATTAAGTATAAAAATAACGGTTTTCAAACGTTATCATTATCTTCTCCCTATTTCTTGCCCATCTCTATCACATAGATACGATTGTCTTTTATCATTGTTATGATGGGCTTACCTATTACATTTGATATGACATTGTTAAAAGCTTCAGACATATTATTAGCAAGGGTGTCACAAGCAGCTATTGTTGTAAACCTTGACCTTGACAAAATTTAGTTCAAAGAAGATTTAAACATTTAAAACACAAACAAACAATTGTAAATAATTTACATCATTTAAAGTTTTGAATGCATGCCTTGGTGAAATAGCTATCAAGTGTCTAAAGGTGTCTTCATTCAAGTCTTTCATTTCTCTCATCACTACCTTCCATAATAGGATGTGTTGATGATGTTTCATTATTCTCCACTTCCACGACAGCGTATGCCGAAGGTAACATTTGGTCATTACCATCTCTTCCAACAGCAGTTAATAGCTCACCTCCATATTTCCCTTTCAAGAAACACCCATCCATATGTATAATAAGCCTACATGATACAAAGTTTTCCTTACATGCCTTCAAACACACATACAGTCTCTTGAATATTGGGTTGTTGTAATTACGTTCAACATTAACTTTGATAGTTGATCCAAGATTTGACCTCAATACCTCATTTTCATAGTCATATACTCTTTTATATTAATAAGCATTGATGTTCTTGTTTGCCATTGTTTTTGCCTTAAACATTGTAGACCTAGACACATTAATGTTCCATTTCTTACAAAATTTGTTTTGGATGTTATTGAGATTAATATTTGGAGTTTCTAGTATGTTCTTCTCTAACCTGCTGCCACTTAACCATTTTGAAGTCACTAAACGGATATTGAATTCTCTACTACATGTATGGTTGTTTATAATCTTCCTTAACTGCCATGTGCTTTGGGCAGCCTTATATATGCACAATAAGCATACCATGGACATTTCCCTTTTATCCCACAACATTTCACACAAACTCTTTTTTTGTCATTTTTAAAAATAGTCAATTTCCTACCATTCTCTACACCATAAGTTCCTATGACTTTAGTAAAGTCTTTTTTTTTCAGGGAAGCATGTCTCCACTTCCCATTTATATTCTTCCATACTTTTGGGCATTGAGAAAATCCCAAAATTTTCATATTGGTCTTTATCATCATCTAATGAATCACTTAAATCAACACTGCCTAAAGTATCATATTCCCACTCACTGTCAAATAGACCCTTGTCCTGTACATGCTCAAATAGAGTAGAAGACCCACTTGGTCTACCCACTTCAACTTGGACACTGACTTCGCAAAAATCATCTTCCACTTCATCTCCATGAACACTAACATCCACAATTTCATCTTCACTCAACAAATCCTCTTGGGACCTATTCCAACTACTAACATCGCAGTCATCATGTCCCTCTCACTCCCCCTCCACACCTACCTCATCCTCAACCTCCCCTTCAACATCAACATCATCCTCTCCCTCACCCTCCCCTTCCACACCAACCTCATCCTCACCCTCCCCTTGAATAACATCATTCTCTCTTTCACCCTCCCCTTCCACACTAACCTCATCCTCACTCTTTCTCTCAAGTTGGGGTTCACCACCCTCTCTTTTAACTTCAGATTCACCACTATTTTCTCAACTTGGGGTTCACCATCCACATCAACTTAGGGTTCACCATCCTGATCAACTTTAGCTTCACCATCCATACCAACTTCGGGTTCACCAAAATATTCCAACATATCAATATACTAAGGGTCTGACACCATGTGTGCAACATACAAGTGAGCTTGACCATTCAATATGGCAATGCTGACCAGATGACATGCACATTTGTCATTAGTTAGCAGTTCCAACCTTCCTTCTAACACATAACCACCATCCACTGAATACCACAACTCTTTAACATTGACATAACCCATCTCCTTTAGAATGGACAAAATTTCAAAGTAGCTCCATCTGTCTGGGTCAATTACCAAAGTACTAGTTTCACCAAACTCGTATTTGAGTCACCCATTATTCACAAAATTACCTCCATGGTAAAAGACCACTTCGATATCAGAGTTAATCATCTCAACTATTATATGCCTATGTACAAATTCATGTCAGACTACATTTACTTTAGCCAAATAATACTACATTCAATTTATAACAAGGTACATAATAAGTCTACATAGTAGGTGTTGTCTTAATTATGGTATATTTTAACACACACCATTCAACCAGTGAGCATCAAAATTTGGCCTAACAGGGCTCCTAATTATGGTATATTTTAACACACGCGTGTTTACTTATTTCAAAATTACCAATCACAGTTTTTGATATTTGTTTCTCACATGTATTAGCATAGCCTTATTTTTTTCGTGCTTCTACCTAGATACTACATGAAACAGACCAACAACAACACAACATAAATAATTCAAACAATGAACTATAAACAAATTTCATTTTCAAATGGGAGACCACAACGAAACACACAATACTAGGGGACCACAACGAAACACAAAATAATGGGGGACCACAAAGAAAGACACAATAATGTGGGGACAACAACAAAACATACATCAAGAAAATGTACAAACACATTCATAAAAAACGCACCTTGCACCTTGAATGGAACCCGCCTTGAATGGAACCCACCGTGGGCCTTGAATGGAACCCTCCTTCAACTTTGAAATCCCCAAATGCAATTTGAAATCTCCAAACCCCCAATTTTGCTGACGAACCCACTTCGCTCATGAACCCACCAATCCTCTATCAAAAATCCCCAAATTCCTTTTCTTTCATCGAAAGACCTAATTCTATTAAGATTAAGTTTTTTTCCCAATTCTAAACCCTGTCAAATTTCCACGTAACCCTCTTTTGTCTTACACGTCACCATAATATATCCCAAGGAATTACCACGACAACAATGGTTACACAACACACATTCAAAAATAAGTCAACGTTATCTATTTAAACAATATCAATATAATTGGGCTTGATTAGT
This sequence comes from Vigna reflexopilosa, assembly GCA_027742785.1. NCBI lineage: Eukaryota > Viridiplantae > Streptophyta > Magnoliopsida > Fabales > Fabaceae > Vigna > Vigna reflexopilosa. The sequence continues at coordinate 14,258,683 of CM050928.1, read as the reverse complement.
GCAAATTATACAAAGTGGGGACGAAATTGACACTTTTTTAAAAAGGGGACGAAGTTGGGACATAGCAATGAATTTAGGAACTAAATAAGCAATTAAACCTAACATAATAAAGTTTAGATAGAGTATCAAAGTAAAGCATATACACATTCTAATATCAGGGTAGACTCCATATGTTTCAAAGTAAAGTATATACACATTATATTTCTCTCTTTTTTGTCAATCAACAAAAGAGTTGAAACTATAAAGATCAAAGAGAGTCATGTAATGAAGGGTAAGAACATTGAAATTTAATAAACAAAGTGTATATATGTATAATAACAAACTGTTTGTTAAAACAACAAATTAAAAACATATTAAGGCCAGGGGTTGAATTGAGTAAAAAAAATGAGTGCTTTAAGGTTCTAGCTTGAAAGAGTCTTAAAAATTTCTTATAACTTCTCATTTTGGCTAACCTCTATTTCTTTCATCTTCTCTAACGAAGCTTTCATGAGAAGGTGATAACTATATAGCCTTGTTTTTATCCACAGACAAACAATGCATACACTAGTGCAGAAAGGGCTTTAAACGTCAGTTATTTTGGGCTTTTAACGTCACCTCCCGAACCGACGTCTATACAGGTGACGTTATTAAAAAGAAAGAGTAGCAGAAGCAGCATCTATTCTTCTTATTCTCTCCCTCCATCTTCATATTTGTGTTTTATTACCTCTAAATGCCACTCCCTCAATCGAAGTTTCTGGAACCCCAATGCCCTCATTCCTTTCTTCACTACACTCTCCATGCCTTTGCGTTCCACCTAATCCAACTCTACGACACTTTGTTTTTTCCACAACTGTTTCCAATTGAAGCCCGTTTTATTTAATTTACCTTTTTCAAATTTTAATTTCATTTCTATTTTTGGTTCATGGGGATGCGTTCGGTTGGTGCGTGGTTGTTGAGGTGAATGGGGGAACTCAGATAGGTTCTTCTCTTGTTTGGGGCTTTTCTTTTTTTTTTTCTTTTTCTTCTTCACTCCATCGATCCCTAATTTTCGTTGCCATTTATGAGATGAATCGGAGCTTCATAACGCCGGAATCCAAAATGCAAGACGCCTTCAAGCAGAGACAACATCAATTGGGGACTCTCAAGTACTCTGTTCGCGCCAAGGACCCATAATGGCTTGATGGATCGTGAGTCCACTCAAATTCCTTCATACTTTTTTATTTCAAAATGTGTTTTCTGAAATAATTCCATGGCTATTCAGAAATCTTTTTTTTTTCATTTTCTGAAAAATATGTTTCTAAATTAAAGTGTTTTAGAGTTCTGATAATGACTATAGTTTTAGGTATCTTTCTGAAGTTGCATATTTTGAATTCTGATAACAAATTTTCCTGTTTTCTCTCTCCACTTTTTCATCCAAATTTCTCTTTAGAAATTGATTTATAATGTTTCAAGTGCAGGCTATCAGATGACTTTGGTTTTGACCCACTAAGCTTGGGGAAGGACCTAACATTCCTGAAATGGTACAGAGAAGCTCAGTTGATTCATGGGAGGTGGGCAATGGCTACAGTTTTAGGTATCTTTGTAGGGCAGGCCTGGAATGGAGTGCCATGGTTTGAGGCTGGAGCTGACCTAATGCAATTGCTCCTCTTTCCTTTGGTTCCCTTTTGGGAACCCAATTGCTTCTTATGGGATGGGTTGAGAGCAAGAGATGGGTGGATTTCTTCAACCTAGACCACAGTCAATGGAATGGTTGTGTCCTTTGCACGGTGTGACATCTTGTGTATGTGTTTCGTGTTTCAGGCTTAAATCAAGATGATGGAGACGGAGTTTTTCACTCGTTATGTCTTTCATGTTTCAGGCTCAAATCTAGACGATGGAGACGGAACGAGAAATGTTGGTGCTAATAGGGAGACAGTTTGTCACAATAGGAGAGGGAGGGAGAAAGGGCATTAGAAAATAAAATTGAAACGTGGCACACACTAAACATGAAAGTTGGCATCAGATGCGGCACACCATTAGCTACTTCAGAAAAAATTTAACGCCGTCCAATTTTATGGATTAAAAATAAGAGTTTCAAAACTAAAGATGAAAATGAACCAAACTTTCGAAGAGGGACGAAATCCAAAATTGCTTGATGAAGGACTAAAACATATTTAACCCTTAATAAAATTATTAATAAAATAAAGTTTTAATTATTTTTATGTTGTAAACACTATGAATAAAGTAAATATATTATGTAAAATATTATTAAAAAGATCGAAATAATATTTTATTATTTTTTATCATTATATTGCATTTTTATAGTTGAATATAACGTATTTATATAATCTATCTCTTCATTATTTTTTTATTTTTTTTTTCAATTTTTTATTCATTAAACGCTTAGGAAAGAAAATGGGGGAGTCAAAATTGTTTGCATAGAAGAAAAAGTCACGTCACCTTATATTAAATTACCGGAAAAACTCTCCTTTTTAACACTGAGTTTCTTTTTAAACAACCACATCTCTATTTAATTTAAGATGATTTTATCAATTCAAATTACTATTTAATTATCAATATTTTATTTCAACTTAATTTATACAAAAATCCACTTTATTTTAATATAATCTTTTCAATCTTAATTTTCTCATTTCAAATAAAAATTCACATTTAATAATAATAATAATAATAATAATAATAATAATAATGTTTTTATTTAAACTTACCAATCTTATTTTATTTCAATATGATTCAATTTTTCTCTTCTTTCTTTGATTTTTTTTTTTTAAGATAGATTTTAGAAGGAAAGATGTGAAAATAGAGTTGTTGGGATTAAAAGAAAGATTGTAAAAAGTAAAGGAATTTGAGACGAGAGTTTATAAAAGTTAATGACCGATAGAACTATGAATTAGGCTCATCTTGCATGGTTTGTCCTTGATCTATACGGAGTAGGGTCAGAAAAACTAAAATCTCCTAGTAATAAGGCTTATCAAACCAAAATATCCAAAAAAGTCATGTTGACCTAGTCTATGAGTTTTCTGTTTAAGAGAAATATTTATTTTAAATACAAGAAAAAAAATGTAACTAATTATTAAAATCTAAGTGTTTTTAATTTGTCAAATAACTCTATACAAATATTTTAATCAAATTAATATAAATTTTATAAAAGATTTCAATAATTTGGTTTGTTACTTATATAAGAAAATTACACAATAATATAGGACGTTGAAATTCTTAACTGACCAAACTTATCAAACTTATGAAAATGTTTTATTGACTAAACATATTTTTAAAATATATAAGATAAGTTCAAAATATTAATCTAAATCTGAATTAAAACTAAATAAAGTATCTCAATTTAAAAGATTTATGAATAATAAGTTTATGAATTTTTTTATTATACGTTGTTTATTTTTTCTCTTTAATAATATATATATATAATATTTAGTAATTATGAAAAAAATTAGTATAAATTTTATTAGAATTAATCCAATATTCTCGTTACTAGACTTCATGTTTTTTGTATTGTGTTTGACACTTTATCACAATGTACTATTGAATTAAATGTTATAAGTTTTTCTTTTCTAAAAAATATAAAATTAATAAATCAATTATAGACAATAATTGTATTAAACTATATATTATATATTTTATTTAATAAATAATAATAAGTATGATATAAAAAATATTGATTTAAATATAATAAAATTATAAAATATTAAACTATTTAATAAAATATATAATTTTGTATTTACAAATTAATTAAAATTTTGTGATACGATTCCATGTTAATCTTAATCTTAATTCTAACCTACTTAAAAGAAAATTTTGAGAATTGAAACTTTTTTTTTCTAAACCATTGGTCAAAAAGTTGACCATTCTAATGAATAATGTTTAATAAATAGGATTACATAATTATCATTTTAAAGTAGTTTAAAAATAAAATATAATTAGTATACATTATATTAAAATTATTATTTAAAAAATTATTTAAATTATAATAAAAATATAATATCTATTTTATTAATTATTTTAATTATTTATTACCTATAATGAATAGAGAACCCAGAAGCTCAATCTCACGCCTCCATCTTTACGGCCAAGTTGTTTGATCGTGTTGCTCTCATGTTTTTCATTTTTGTCATGCCTGCCAACCAAATCTTCGAACACAAAGAATCCATAGCACCAACAAATCTACCAATTAGACAAACAAATCTGTAGTAAATTTAAAAGAGGACAAAAGTATAAAATCATTTCTTAACAACCCACTTTCTTCACTTTTCTTTTTCTCACATTTGAAAGTTCCTTCTCAACCCTTCCTCCGCTTTTATGTTATTGCAAATCGTTACAAACAAAACAAATTCATGCCTTTCTTTCTTTCTTCTTCAACAATATTAAACTAATCAAACAAACACATTCTTTAATGTTTAATACCCCTTATTAAAAGATTATACCTTCTTTTTTTTTTACTTCAAGGGCATATTGAACGTATAGTAGAAATCATTGGGATAGGAGGGTATTTAGTGTTAAGATATGTCAAATATTCTATTAACGGATATTAAACAATCAATTATTATGTTAGTTATAATTTAGATATTATTATAATTTGTGCAGATTTATGTACCTGTTATTCCTCTAATAGTTGAATAATTATAAGATCCTTATATATATATATATATATATATATATATATATATATATATATATATATATATATATATATATATATATATATATATCGTACTCTATCCTTTGAAATAATATATCAGAATTATTGTTTAAACCTTTTATTATGGTATCAAAGTCAAACACCGATATCCTCTACAATATAGGAATCAATGCTTTTTTTCATTGAATATCGATTCCTGATGTTTTATTTGTTCCTACATTAAACTATAATCTTATCTCCGTCAACAAGTTAACCAAATCACATTCTTGTGTTGCCTTGTTTTACCCAACCCATTGTCTTTTTCAGAACATCCATTCCAAGGAAAGAGTGCAAGTGGTAGAGAGAGTGAATGATTGTATTTTACCACCTCATATTTTTGGATGTGTTATATATGTTCACTTACACCCACATCAACATATAAAAATTGAAGAAAGAGCGGTCAAATGTGTTTTTGTTGGGTATGGATCAACTCAAAAAGGTTATCGTGCTTACCATCCACCATCAAAGAAATTTTATATTTCTATGGATGTGACATTTAATGAGCATGAATTTTTTTATGTTGATTATCCACTTTAGGGAGGCAATGAAAGTGAAGTGCATAATCATTATTAAGTTTTCAGTTTTGTAATCAATGCTCTGAAGAGCACTATTCCTGCCTTAGGGTTTTTGTGTTTTAAGTGTTTAATGTTTATGTTGGATTTTATGTTTTCTGTTAGGGATTTTGGATAATCCCCCTTTTTATTTTTCTTCTGTTCATCGGTACCCTATATATAATCAGGGTTCCAGTTCTTATCTCTGTAATAGAAAAACACATCTACACAATAATAAAGAAAGGTTATTTTACTTACCTCTGCAACACGCGTCCTTCTTCCTTCGTTTCTGTTTTCCATTCGACTGGTTTTCCCTCGAACCTTGGAGGTGCATCACCGAGCAAAGCTTCTCAAGTCTTCTCTTTCTCGTGCTTCCTTTTTCTCGCGTGTCTCACTTTTTCATTTGCCACCCACTTTCTGACAAAGAGGAAGCTTCCAGCGAGGATTATGTGTTGTGGTTTGGGCCAGAAGGTGTTGGGCTTCAGACACAACATCTTGGGCCTGTCTTTAATAATCATGATGTTAGTATGTTTGATATCTTAGATATAAAATTATATTGTGAAGATAAATTATCTTGTAAGGATCATTCTGCAGGAAGTGAGCCAATCTTAAATATGGAGACTTCTTTTCTGGATAATACAGTGTCTTCTGATCATAATCAATTGGCTCAATCTTTTCCACAGGTTCAGCTTGACTCTTCAGAGGTACCTTCTAATCCTATCTCTGATAATACTAATTTAGATGAAATTGATCATGAAATTGATTCTTGTCTGCGTGAGACCACCAGCACACCAAACACCGAGTCTACTATTGTTCAATATATTCTTCCACCCCATTCTAACTGTGGTCAACCTCCAACTAAATATGAACCTGACCTCCAAGCCAAAGTTAAATATCCCATTAGTAAATATGTGTCATCTCATAGGTTATCCCAGTCATATGCATCATTTGTATCTCAATTATCTTCAATTTCTATTCCTAGTAATATACAGGAAGCTTTGGCAGATCCTAGATGGACCGAAGCAATGGTTGAGGAGATGACGACTTTAGAAAAAAACAACACTTGGGATCTTGTGTCCTTACCAAGAGGAAAGAAAATTGTGGGCTACAAATGGGTCTTTACAATTAAGCATAAAGCTGATGGAACTATTGAGAGGTATAAAACACGACTTGTGGCCAAAGGTTACACTCAATCTTATGGTGTAGATTACCAAGAGAAGTTCGCACCGGTAGCCAAGCTCAATACTGTGAGAATACTTTTGTCGCTAGCTGCAAACCAAGATTGACCTCTTTTAATATTTGATGTAAAAAAATGCTTTCCTACATGGAGAAATTTCAGAAGAAATTTATATGGATTCTCCACCAGGCATGATATATTCAAATGGAATGAAGGTTTGCAAATTAAAGAAGGTTCTATATGGATTAAAACAATCCCCAAGAGCATGGTTTGGAAGGTTTACCAAGTTTATGAAGGCTTTTGGCTATAGAGCAAGTAACTCTAATCACACCTTATTGTTTAAGAGAGGAAAAGGAAAAATTACAGCTTTGATTATATATGTAGATGACATGATTATTACGGGAAATGACCAAGATGAGATTTCTAGTTTACAACAATACCTTGCATCTGAATTTGAGATGAAACAACTTGGAAACCTCAAATATTTTTTGGGTATTGAAATAGCTAGATCAAAACATGGTATTTTTCTATGCCAAAGAAAATATACTATTGATTTACTATCAGAAACTAGGCTACTTGGGAGTAAACCAACTGATACATCAATTGAACAAAATCATAAACTCTTTCAATGCTCAAATTCAGCAAGCATAGACAAAGGAAGATACTAAAGACTAGTAGGAAAATTAATTTATTTGTGTCATACACGTCCAGATATCATATATGCAGTGAATGTTATTAGTCAATTTATGCATGACCCACGAAAGCTTCATATGGATGTTGTTGAAAGGATTTTGAGATATTGAAGTCCGCTCCTAGAAAAGGAATTTTGTTCTCAAATAATGGAAACTTAAAGGTAGAAGGGTACACTGATGCAGATTGGGCAGGTTCAAAAGATGATAAAAGATCTACCTCTGGATACTTTACTTTTGTAGGAGGGAATCTTGTAACTTGGAGGAGTAAAAAACAACTTATAGTAGCAAGATCTAGTGCTGAAGCAGAATTCAAAGGCATGACACTGGGTGTATGTGAACTTTTGTGGATTAAAAATGTACTATCAGATTTGGGCTTTAAACAAAATGAAGTTATGAGTTTGTACTATGACAATACTTCAGCTATAGCAATTGCTCACAATCCTGTGCAACATGATAGAACAAAGCATATGGAGATTGATAGACATTTCACCAAAGAGAAGCTTGAAGCTGAAATAATTTCATTTCCTTTTATAATATCAAAATTGCAGTTGGTTGATGTTCTCACCAAAGGAGTGTCAAGAAGATTGTTTAATGAGCCTCTATTCAAGTTGAAAATGTGTGATATCCATGCACTAACTTGAGTGAGGGTGTTAAGATATGTCAAATATTCTATTAGCGAATATTAGACAATCAAATATTGTGTTAGTTGTAATTTATATATTTTTACAATTTATACAGATTTGTACACTTATCATTCCTGTAATAGTTGAAAAATTATAAAATCATTAATTATATATATATATATATATATATATATTATTCTACTCTTTGAAATAACACATTAAAATTATTCTTTAAACCTTTTATTAATTAGGACGGAGAATTTCATGACTAAATAATGTATCTCACAATGTTGTCTTGTAAACAAATTTAAAAAGTGTTTCTACAACTTTAAATATATAAATTAATTTTAGTTTTTTTTAAAAAGTGTTTCTATAAATTTAAAATATTTAAATTTAGAGTTAATCAGTATTGGAAACAGTGTTGTCCATGGAACACGTTATGGACTAAGGAGAATCTGAATTTCTTGTATGGAACGCGTGTTTGAACTTTGAATAAAAACATTTTCCACTATCGTGTGGGTCCAAAATTGTCACTTTTTATAGTCAAAATCCACATAACTTTTTATTAAACATTTTAATGAAATATTAGATTTAGAATTATTTTTAATTATATTGTTTTATCTGATTATCCTCACTTAAGCTCAATGGGAATGGTTTAATTAGTCTTAAAATCTAACCTTGTCACCACTTTGTAATGAATAAGTTTCCATCTTTGTATTTTCACTTTTTTATTATTGTTAGAAAATTTTAGTACAAGTTTAAATATTAAATTCAATAAAATGAGAAAGTTGAGTTAAGGAAGAAGATCATAAACTTATTTTTTTCAAATTTTATATTGAAAATAGTATCAATTTTTTTTTATGTGAGATGATCATTAGTACTGCATATTTTTATTGAATCTTTCTTCAAAAGATTCATTAATAATATAAGATCGAATGTTTATTTTGGTGATCAGAGAAAGAAAAAAATATTCATGATTTCGGAATATTTTCTATCAAAGAGAGAATGTAAATATAAAAATACTCACACTTGAGTGAGAAATGTTAAGAAAATTCCCAGTAAAAATAGAAAAAGTTAAATACAATATGCTGATAAACTTGTTGCCAAATTGAAATAGTGTGATTCCTTATATATATATATATATATATATATATATATAAATGTTTTGAATTTATTTTTATGTTAAATTGGGATGTTCAATATATATATATATAATCTTATATTAGTGATGTTAAAATAGATTCAAATTTTCATATTAATTCAATTCATCATTAGTTTAAGTTGAAAAATAATTAATTCTCTATGCTAAATAAATCTAACTCACCTAACTATGAGTTACTTGAGTTAAAGATGAGTTAAATCATAATTCAACAATAATAATGTTTTGTAATTTTGTTTACTCACTAAAAATTAAACCAAATAGAATAAATTTATTTTTAACTTAATTTACTATAAATCAATCGGGTAAATCGAATTTATGGGTTTTAACACCTTAATATAGTATTACTTAGTTAAATAAAGAAAAAAGTTTTATTAGAATATTAAAAATAAGAAAGCATTATTTATAGATTGTATATATGTTGTTTTTTCTATTAATTTTAATTCAGAATAATTTTACAAACACATATCTATTCTATCTTTCATAACAAAATGTGAAAAGGATATATCGATATTAAAAAAAAAATAAATAATCAGAGATCAAGTAAAAGCATGTGTGATCTTCTAAGAAAAATGCTATAATAAGAAAATCCTTCAATTTTTATTCAACATATGAAAACAAAACAATATTTTTACTTTAAAATATAAAATAATTAAAAAAAAAGATGTTTTCTTAGGAGTATGAGGATTACGAGATGAAAATGATTTTTCCTATAAGAAAATCTGAATGCTTTTATAAACAACACAGTATTTTAAGTATATATAAAGTTTATTTAGACTGAAGAAAATTATAATAATATAAGATGAGAAAATTTTAGAACGTGTTACAGAAGGCAGTGACATGAATGATTATCCATTCATCCTTGACTGAGTGCAAATGTGAAGTCATACAAGTCTTTGTGGAGTGAGAGACCTGCAATGTCAGTCAACTCCACTCTCAGACACTTTTATTTACACTCTCTTTCCACCAACCTTCCTTCGACTCCAAACATATATCCTTTATATTCTCTTGCACACATTTCCCAACATTCTCTTCTTCTTCTTCTTCCATTCTTCATCATGTTCTCTTCACCCTCAATCCAAATCAAATAAAATACTCATTCACACACCCCAGATAGATATACACGCATATAAAGGATAATCACACTTCAAAACTCACTGCTAAGAACATGGGCAGGTATTACCACCCTTCATCTTTCCTTAGTATTGTTTACTTCCTCTTTTCTTTCTCTCCCATGGTCTTCTCCCTGCTATCACAAACCCAAACACAAACCATGAACAGTCTCTCAAACAATCTTACTGGTAGGATTCCATGGACTGGCTCTGACCCATGTGCATGGAAGGGAGTGAGTTGTGACCCTGCCAACTCCTCTGTAGTAGGGATTTCTTTATCTGGGTTTTCACTCAATTCTTCTGACTTTCTGCCCCTTGTTTGCAAAATTGAAACTTTAGAGATTCTTGATGTCTCCAAAAACCATCTGAGCTCAATCCATGATGGTTTCATCACTGAGTGTGGAAAGATAAAGGGTTTGAAGCTGTTGAATTTTAGTAATAACAATTTAGGTATTTTACCTACTTTTCATGGCTTTGATGCATTGGAATCCCTGGATATGTCTTTCAATGCAATGAGAGGGAATATTGTTTTAGAGATAGATGAGTTGGTTAGCCTCAAAATTTTGAATCTTACTTTCAACGGATTCTCTGGGTCTCTTCCTACCAAATTGGGAACGTCCATGGTTTTGGAGCACCTTCTGCTTTCTAACAATAGTTTTGAAGGCAAAATCCCTGATGAATTATTCAGTTATGAAAACTTGACTTGGATTGATCTTAAGAACAATATACTTTCACACTCTATTCCTACCAATATTGGGAAGCTTTCTAAATTAGAAACTTTGATCCTTTCCACTAATAACCTCACTGGTGAAATTCCAACTTCACTGGCGAACATCACCAAACTTTCAAGATTTGCAGCAAATCAGAACAACTTCAGAGGTTCTATACCTTCTGGGATTACAAAATATCTCACGAGTTTGGATCTTAGTTATAATGCTCTGTCTGGCGCCATTCCAGAAGACTTTTTATCTCCACAACAGTTGCAGGTTGTAGATTTGACCAATAATATTTTAAATGGGTCTTTACCTACGAAAGTTTCTCCAAATTTGTTCAGGTTGAGGTTTGGGAGCAATCAGCTGAGTGGAAACATTCCTTCAGATGCTTTTGTAGAACTTCATAATTTGACATACTTGGAGCTTGATAACAATATCTTGATGGGATCGATACCAGCTGAATTGAGTTCTTGCAAGAGTTTGACATTGTTGAATTTAGCTCAGAATCGGTTGAGTGGTGTATTGCCACAACAGCTTGGTAGTCTTACCAATCTCCAGATGTTGCAGCTCCAATTCAACAATCTTACGGCACAATCCCAACTCAAATTGGCCAACTTCATAAATTGTTAACCCTGAATTTGAGCCGGAATTCTCTGAGTGGACCAATTCCACCTGATATTGCAAATTTAAGCATTCTTAATTTCCTGTATTTGCAAGGCAACAATCTTAATGGTTCCATACCGACATCCATTGGCTACTTGAGGCGTCTTTTAGAACTCCAACTTGGGGAAAACCATCTAAGAGGTGAGATTCCAAGCATGCCAGACAATCTGCAGGTTTCATTGAATCTTAGTAGCAACCTCTTTAATGGTTCTATTCCTAGAAGCTTGGGTAGTTTGAATAGCCTAGAAGTACTGGATCTCTCAAATAACCGTTTTTCTGGTGAAATTCCTATTGAGCTTGCTTCAATGCCGGCTTTGACACGGTTGATACTTTCTAACAACAATCTTCTGTCTGGTGAAATCCCAAGATTCGGTCCGCTTGTTTATGTTGAACATAATGGAACTAACCTAAGAGATAATACTGCACAGGACAGCCCAACAACTACCAAGACATCAAGGTCCAAGAGTGGAATAGGCGTTGGAGTGGCCATTCTCATTGCAATTGTAGCAGCTATTTTTCTTGTTGGCTTTGTCACTCTGTTGGTTTTGTCAGTGTCACGCCACTATTACAGGGTCAATGATGAGCATTCACACTCAACAGAAGTTCGTCAGCATCCTCAGGTCATGCAAAGTAGTCTGTTAACTCCTAATGGAATACATAGATCAAACATTGACTTCTCCAAAGCCATGGAAGCTGTTGCCGAAACATCAAATGTTACTCTTAAAACAAGGTTTTCAACTTATTATAAGGCTGTTATGCCGTCTGGTTCAATCTATTATGTCAAGAAACTGAACTGGTTTGACAAGGTATTCCAAGTGGGAAGTCATGATAAGTTTGTTAAAGAGCTAGAAATTTTAGCCAAATTGAACAATTCGAATGTCATGACTCCTTTGGCCTATGTTCTGTCCACTGACACTGCTTATATACTATACGAGTTTATCTCAAATGGCTTCCTCTTTGATGTTCTTCATGGAAGCATGAATTTGACTTTAGATTGGGCTAGCAGATACAGTATAGCTGTTGGAGTGGCTCAAGGACTTTCTTTTCTTCATGGATTCGCCTCTAGTCCAATACTACTCCTTGACCTGTCAAGTAAAAGTATTATGCTGAAGTCCCTCAAGGAGCCTCTAGTTGGGGATATTGAACACTACAAGGTGATTGATCCCTCAAAAAGTACAGGGAACTTTTCTGCAGTTGCTGGTTCAGTTGGTTATATTCCTCCAGGTATATATCTCTACAACTTTTATTCTCCTATTACCTTTTCATGGTTCATAGATTAACTTCATATACCACCACTAAACAGTATATATGTGTGTGATATATATTGTAGGTGTAATGTTGATCAAAATTCCACTTGGTGAAAAAAATCTTCTATAAATATGTTAAGCAAAGTTGTCTCTATTTCATTTATGCAGTACAGTCCTGTGCAATTACTTAATCACTCTTTCAGTTGAGTTTTAGCGCTAAGTAATAAAGAAAAACCTGACAAAATTCATGAACACTTGAGCATATAACCTGAAAATTGTATTTAAACATTTTTCCTACAAGCATACACTCCTAGTGATTCAGAAATCAATTGAGATTGCTAAACTATTATAGTGTGCATGGTTTCATGTTGAAAAGCATCAGAATTGAGTTTTATCTCCTGTCAAATGTGATTTTAGTAAAAGATACGTATGTTTTGTTATTGTTAGGTAAAGTTAATTTTTCCTCCAAACCTCAGTTTGACAAGAACTGATACAATGTTCCTTCTGCATTGTGTTGAAAAATTGTCATTAAGCTTTACATCAAACTTTCTTTCAGCATCAGAACATCTAAACATAAATCACTTTACTTTAAAATCAATTTCGCAGCTATTAACTTTGTTTATTGGTTGGCAGAGTATGCATACACAATGACAGTAACAATGGCTGGGAATGTCTACAGCTTTGGTGTGATTCTGCTTGAACTGCTGACAGGAAAGCCTGCAGTGACTGAGGGAACGGAATTGGTGAAGTGGGTTATGCGTAACTCCACAAACCAAGATTACATTCTTGACTTTAATGTCAGTAGAACATCACAAGCAGTCAGAAACCAGATGCTTGCAATTCTTGAGATTGCTCGAGTGTGTGTTGGTACATCCCCAGAATCAAGACCAAAGATGAAGAGTTGTGCTAAGGATGCTCTTAAATGCTAGATGAAGTCAGATTCTACAGGGTTGGAATGAATATGATGGATATTTCTTTTGTGATGATGCTTTTAAGTCTAGAAAATATGAAAGGTAGAATATATGATTGGACTTGATTTTCATAATACTTCTATGGTGGTGAACAGTGTACAGTAATCAGTTTACTAGTGGTAGAAACATAGTTTATACAACAATAATGGATGTCTTATTGTTTGGTTCTTTCGAATGGACATAGCAGAGAAGTGTTGAAATTGATTTTGTAGGATTGAATTAGACATAAAATATATTTAATATGGTATCAGAAATATGATAATGTAAATTATAATATATCTAACTTGAGAGATGTTCATCCAATAAGTCTTTATTCATGAACCAATCAATAAATATTTTGAAGATTCAGCAGAGGACAAAATAAAAAAATCAATAATGAAAGTTATGTTTAACTTTAAAAATTAGAAAATTCAAATCCTTTGACTCCAAAAATATGTTTATGAATAATTTCTATCTTATTTCCATTTTTTTATTCATCAACTCCTATATGTAATAGCTTTTAGTACATATTTTAATTTCGTGTTTGATTAAGTCAAACGTGCATTTAACTAGATTCCCACCACTTTTGT